>QXTE01000172.1:647405-981401 GCA_003942145.1 Platysternon megacephalum
CTGCCTGAGGGAGAAGGGATTTGAACAGTGATCTACCACTTCTTGGATGAGTGCCTTAGCTACTGGCCTATAGGATATTCTGCTGTGGGGGTCTCTCGGTCTCTCCTGCTGAAGCTGTTCCACTGTGGATAAATAATGTCCCCTTAACTTCCATTGCTTTCTATGTATGTCCAGCTGTCGCTGCTTCCATATCAGAATGCAGCTGTGAGGTTTCAGTCATCAGAGGGACAGGATGCTGAACAGATGATGTAGTTGTTGACCTGCACATTTTAGTTGGCTCATCCTTGGGACAGAAAAAGGATCTGCATGTTTTTAAGCAGGAAAAGTGAACTAAGAGTTAATAGAGCTGCCATTTCCTTTTCTTCTGTCTCTAGGTCCCCACCGTCATTTTTATTGGACCAATTTTCTCTTTGCCCTTCCATCTACTCTGACTGCTTTTTAACAACGCTTTATAGCTAGCAGAAGTATTCATTGCAATTCAGCCTTCATCATGCCTTCTTTCATATAACTTTTAATAAGTTCACAGCATGAAAGGTTTCTTTTTTCTCCTCTAGGTCAGTTGACTTTGACTTATGGTTTTATTTCCCTTCCGTCCTAATCTTCATCAAACACCCAAGAGGTTTCAGATCTGTCTCTTTATGTTCGTAGTAGTATGTTATTAAATGGTGCAGCAGCAATAACAGAAACTAGTCTTTCTGTTCAAGTGCATTCTACTAAAGCGATTTCCACTGCAAAAATCTGCCTTTGCAGAATGTACAAACCATATAAAGTAATGGAGGCTGATCCTTAGTTGGCGTAAATAGGCACAGCTCTAGAGAGCTGCCAGTTTACACCAGTTGTGGATCTGGCCCAAACTGTACAACTACTGCAGCTGAAATTGGTTACCAAGTCAGTGTCCTTGGAGTATAGAACAAGCCTCTGGCTTGGTCACATATTAAAAAAATCTGTTCTTGGTTCTACAGGTACAACTGCCATTGGCCATGCAATTAGAAACCGCCCGTGGTCCTTGGTGAAAATTCTAAGTTTTACACCCATCCCACTTCCACCATCAATCACACAATAGTATTATTTACAATGGAAAACAATAGCAGACAAGTATTCTCTTGCACTGTGTGGCCAATTGCTTTTGAAAATATAAATCATGAATCATAATCATTTTGGTCTATACAGTATATACTGAATATCCGTGAGTTCGCCCAGAAACGTACATGTGAAGCAGTGTTGTTCAGTAGATTAAGTGTGGGACTGGGAATTGGGAGACTTCAGTCCAAACACAGAGGGGTTACATGGATATAACTGAGTGCAGAATTTGGCCCTGTATCTTTGAACTGCTGTCAAGAGTTCAGTCAGATAGTGTCAATGTATCGCAATGACATTAAGTGCTCTACAGATGGAGTGTTGTGTCGTTAAAGTTGTGAATCACTTATATACCTAGAGCACAGCCAAATTTTACAGAAAGGATTTTTACTGTGTCCTTAAGTGAGCAAATGCTGTAGGACATGATTTTAGTTTTGAAAAACAAGCAATTAATTTTCTTTTTGTGGGTGTTTCAGACAAATGACATATCATTGCAAAATGGCTTCTCGTCTTCTGTGCAATAATTCTAAACTACAGAAATCTCCAAATGGAGTATAATTCTGCAAATGTCATTTCTAATGATCGACTCCCCCATTACTATTACCTGTCTCTTCCTAATAACTGGGATTCCCTCCCCTGCAGAGGTATCCTCAGTATGAGAGCATACCATGGCATCATCAGGAGAGAGGGTCACAATTATGGGATCGTGTCCCTCTGTTCCACTTGGGAATGGGAACAGGACTGGGGCTTTAGTGTATATGTGTGTAAGTTGTTTTTCTCTGTCTGTCAATGTATAAACTGTGTAATATCTCTGTTTGCATGTCTTGACAAATCCCATTGCCTATGTCCAAGCCCAGGGTGATCTTGGACTTCAAGCGGTTTCTTCTAATTTTTTCCCCCAAAGGCAACTATGAAAAGAGGAATCTTAAAAAGATATCGTTGACACTGCAAAGTGCTGCGAATTTGCAAATGGCAATGGAAAAGAAAACTTTTATTTTTGCCTGTTGCACGTGATCTGATGGGCAACCAAAGTGACTTAAAGGGGAAAAAAACCTAGACACCTTCCCTTTGTGAGACATTGCAAAAAGCCCTGAGTTCTTCAGTGAAAACGATAGCACAACGTCTCTTCACAGCTCTGTTCTCTTTTGCCTCCTGCTTGTGCTCTCACGTGGCTGAATACTAGTCAGTGCTGAGCAAGTGTGGGTTTTCTTTTCTTTCTTTCTTTTTTTTGGTGTGCAATTGAAATTCCATTATAATTTCTGACCTGCCCTGCAGCAAGTGAAGATGAAAAAGGATTTCTTTGCTTTTTAAAAATATTTTTTCCTAGCAGTGGTATAATTAGGATTCTGACATTGTTTCTAATTTCCATAGTAATCTCTAATTCTCAGAGGTTTATATCTCAGCCATAAAGTTTCTTTGGCATGGCGTTGGCACAATAACAGCGTTTCTGGGCCAGGATTCTTCTTCTTTTTTTAAATAGCTGAAAAAATAATTGGCTCTTTATCTGACTGCCAAAAACTAATAGAAAGTTGATGCATATTTTTGAGCTCTGATGACCCCGGACTAGTTTAAGATAGGGTTTTTTAAAAGGAGTCTAAGGAAGTTAGATGCCTGATTCCCATTGGATTTCAGTGGAAACAGGGCAGCTAAGATCCTTAGAGCATTTGAAAATCCCAGCCCAAATTTTGAAATCATTAGTATGTAACACTGAGAGTCATTCTGTGTAATGGGGAGAAGGGCAAAACCAAAATACGCCCCTGTGTTTAGAAATCAAAAGGAAAACTGACCATTAATACTGATCTAATTTATCCTCTCACCCCTTTTGTATACACGACTTTTGTCTTTCAAGAACAGATTCTGATAAATTGACATGATAATGGAGTGAGAGATGAAACAATCTGAGTTTTTATGTGATTTTTACCAGATAATTCCTAGTCAGTAAGGGTCCTGTATGGTCAACAGACACTGTGAGCCCTATTTCAAAACATTGGACAATTATGTTAATTTAATTGGCACATCAGTGCGAAAAATGGGTGTTTGGCAGCTAAGTACTGAACTGGGTACCCTATGTTGAGCACCAAAATATGGAATTCGGTCAGCTTTATTTGTAAAGTCCACAAAAGTATCGTAATCTCAGGGTGGACACAGAGGGAACATGGTAGATATAAGGCACCCCAAGGGGATGGGTGGGAGATGAGACAGTGAATCTTCTCTCTCCTCCCTCATGGGTAGGGCCCTACCAAATTCATGGTCTATTTTGGTCAATTTCAGGGTCATAGGATTTTAAAAATAGCTGAAATAATGAAATTTACTATTTAAATCTGAAATTTCACAGTACTATAATTGTAGGGGTCCTGACCCAAAAAGGAGTTGTGAGGAGGTCACAAGGTTATTGTAGGGGGGTTGCAGTACTGTTACCCTTACTTCTGCGCTGCTGCTGGCAGCGGCTCTGCCTTGTGAGTTGGGCAGCTGGAGAGCGGCGGCTACTGGCCGGGAGCCCAGCTCTGAAGGCAAAGCCACCGCCAGCAGCAGTGCAGAAGTAAGGATGGTATGGTATGGTATGGTATTATGGCCACTCTCCGGCCGCCCAGCTCTGAAGGCAGCAGCGCAGAAGTAATGGTGTCGCTAGAGTAGATATGGGACAGAGTAGGCAACAAGGTTTGCTACAGGGATTGGTTCCTTGTTGCCTACTCTGTCCCGATATCTACTCTAGTGACACCATCAGAGGATCCAACCACGTCAGCCACACCATCAAGGGCTCATTCACCTGCACGTCTACTAATGTAATATATGCCATCATGCGCCAGCAATGCCTCTCTGCCATGTACATTGGCCAAACCGGACAGTCCCTACATAAAAGAATAAATGGACACAAATCGGACATCAGGAATGGTAACATACAAAAGCCAGTAAGTGAACACTTCAATCTCCCTGGACATTCTATAACAGATTTAAAAGTAGCTATTCTTGAACAAAAAAACTTCAGAAACAGACTTCAAAGAGAAACAGCAGAACTAAAATTCATTTACAAATTTAACACCATTAATTTGGGCTTGAATAGGGACTGGGAGTGGCTGGCTCATTACAAAAGCAGCTTTGCCTCTCCTGGAATTGACACCTCCTCATCTATTATTGAAAGTGGACTACATCCACCCTGATCGAATTGGCCCTGTCAACACTGGTTCTCCACTTGTAAGGTAACTTCCTTCTCTTCATGTGTCATTATATTAATGCCTGCATCTGTAATTTTCACTCCATTCATCTGAAGAAGTGAGGTTTTTTACCCACAAAAACTTTTGCCCAAATAAATCTGTTAGTCTTTAAGGTGCCACTGGACTTCTTGTTGTTTTTGTGGATACAGACTAACACGGCTACCTCATGATACTTTCCCCCTTGTCGTTAATATTGATTGTGTTGAGTATCTAGTCACTGTTTAATGCTTTAGTGAAGACTGAAAAAAAATAGGCATTAAACACCTCCGCCTTGATATATCATCAGTTATTAGCTCTCCTTCCCTGTGATGTACAGGTCTCACACTTTCCTTCATCTTTCTCATGCTCCTAATGTATTTATAGAACCTCTTCTTATTGCCTTTTATGTCCCTTGCTA
Organism: Platysternon megacephalum; assembly: GCA_003942145.1. Taxonomy (NCBI): domain Eukaryota; kingdom Metazoa; phylum Chordata; order Testudines; family Platysternidae; genus Platysternon; species Platysternon megacephalum. The sequence goes on from QXTE01000172.1 coordinate 652,092, forward strand.
GGTGTAACTCATTTTGTGCTTTAGTCTTTTTGATTTTGTCCCTAGATATTTGTGCTATTCTTTTGTACTGTACTCCTCCTTAGCAATTCATCCACGTTTCCACTTTTTGTAGGATTCCTTTTTGGTTTTCAGATAATTTAAAGAGGTCCTGATAGAGCCATATTGCCCTCTGACTATTTTTTCCTATCGTTCCTTCGCATTGGGATAGTTTGCTGTTGTGCCTTTAATATTGTCTTCTTGAGAAACTGCCGACTCTCCTGAACTCCATGGATTCCATGGGGCCTTATCTACCAGTTCGCTGAGTTTGTTAAAGTCTCCTTTTTTTTGAAGTCCATTGTCCTTATTCTGCTGCGCTCACTCCTTCCTTTCCTTAGAATCATGAAATCTATCATTTCATGATCACTTTCACCCAAATTGTCTTCCACCTTCAGATTCGCTAACAATTCCTCCCGGTTGGTTACAATCAAGTCTAAAATGTCTGTCCCCCTGGTTACTTCTTCCACTTTCTGAAACAAAAAGTTGTCCCTGATACAGACCAAGAACTTTCTGGAAATGTTCTGTTTTGCTGTATTACTTTTCCAACAGATGTCTGGGTAAAGTCCCCCATTGCTACCAGGTCTTGTGTTATGGATATTTCTGCTGTTTCTTCTAGAAATCCCTCACCCACCACCTGCTTCCTGATGTCATCCACTACCATCAAGTCACCCCTATTTCTCCTCCCCTCCCACCCCCTGTAATCTTTACCAAGAGACTTTCAATTGATCTGCCTTTCACCTCCTTCTGGACCTCAGAACAAGTGTATAGTGTAATACCTCCTCCTTTATTTTCCTGCCTGTCGTTTCTGAATAAGTAAGGCGGAGAGGATGGAAGATGAGGAAATATGGGTAGGATCTGATGAGAAACAGTCAAATGAAAAAGAGTCCCATTCAATTGCATCATGAAATGGCAGACAGCTAAAAAGTGACTAGCACTTAAAAAAATTACACACAAATGCTAGAAGTCTAAGTAATGAGATGGGTGAACTGGAATGCCTCGTATTAAATGAGGATATTGATATAATAGGCATCCCAGAAACTTGGTGGAATGAGGATAATCAATGGGACACAGTAATACCAGGGTACAGAATATATTGGAAGGACAGAACAGGTCGTAGTGGTAGGGGAATGGCACTATATGTGAAAGACAATGTAGAATCAAACAAAGTAAAAATCGTAAACGAACCAAACTGTACCGTAGAATCTCTATGGATAGTAATTCCATGCTCTCTTAATAAGAATAGAGCAGTAGGGATATATTACTGGCCACCTGACCAGGATGGTGATAGTGACTACGAAATGCTCAGGGAGATTAGAAAGGCTATAAAAATAAAAAACTCAAAAATAATGGGGGATTTCAACTGACTGGGTACGTCACCTGAGGACGGGATGCAGAGATAAAGTTTCTTGTCACCTTAAATGACTGCTTCTTGGAGCAGCTAATCCTGGAACCCACAAGAGGAGAGGCAATTCTTGATTTAGTCCTAAGTGGAGCACAGGATCTGGTCCAAGAGGTGAATATAGCTGGACCACTTGGTAATAGTGACCATAATATAATTAAATTTAACATCCCTGTGGCAGGGAAAACACCACAGCAGCCCACCATAGAATCATAGAATCATAGAATATCAGGGTTGGAAGGGACCTCAGGAGGTCATCTAGTCCAACCCCCTGCTCAAAGCAGGACCTAATCCCAACTAAATCATCCCAGCCAGGGCTTTGTCAAGCCTGACCTTAAAAACCTCTAAGGAAGGAGATTCCACCACCTCCCTAGGTAACCCATTCCAGTGCTTCACCACCCTCCTAGTGAAAAAGTTTTTCCTAATATCCAATCTAAACCTCCCCCACTGCAACTTGAGACCATTACTCCTTGTTCTGTCATCTGGTACCACTGAGAACAGTCTAGATCCATCCTCTTTGGAACCCCCTTTCAGGTAGTTGAAAGCAGCTATCAAATCCCCCCTCATTCTTCTCTTCTGCAGACTAAACAATCCCAGTTCCCTCAGCCTCTCCTCATAACTCATGTGCTCCAGCCCCCTAATCATTTTTGTTGCCCTCCGCTGGACTCTTTCCAATTTTTCCACATCCTTCTTGTACTGTGGGGCCCAAAACTGGACACAGTACTCCAGGTGAGGCCTCACCAATGTCGAATAGAGGGGAACAATCACGTCCCTCGATCTGCTGGCAATGCCCCTACTTATACAGCCCAAAATGCCGTTAGCCTTCTTGGCAACAAGGGCACACTGTCGACTCATATCAAGCTTCTCGTCCACCATAACCCCTAGGTCCTTTTCTGCAGAACTGCTGCCTAGCCACTCGGTCCCTAGTCTGTAACAGTGAATGGGATTCTTCCGTCCTAAGTGCAGGGCTCTGCACTTGTCCTTGTTGAACCTCATCAGGTTTCTTTTGGCCCAATCCTCTAGTTTGTCTAGGTCCCTCTGTATCCTATCCCTACCCTCCAGTGTATCTACCACTTCTCCCAGTTTAGTGTCATCTGCAACATGGTAGTATTGCTTTTATATAAATCCATGGTACAACCACATCTTGAATACTGCGTGCAGATGTGGTCACCCCATCTCAAAAAGGATGTATTGGAATTGGAAAAGGTTCAGAAAAGGGCAACAAAAATTAAGGGTATGGAATGGCTTCCGTATGGGGAGAGATTAATAAGATTGAGACTTTTCAGGTTAGAAAAGAGATGACGGGGGGAGGGGGAGAAATATGATAGAGGTCTATAAAATCATGACTGGTGTGGAGAAAGTTAATAAGGAAGTGTTATTTATTCCTTCTCATAACACAGGAACTAGGCGTCACCAAATGAAATTAATAGGCAGCAGGTCTAAAAAAAAAACAAAACGAAGTATTTCTTCACACAACACACAGTCAACCTGTGGAACTCTTTGCCAGAGGATGTTGTCAAGGCCAAGACTATAACAGGGTTCAAAAAAGGACTAGGTAAATTCCTGGAGGATAGGTCCATCAATGGCTATTAGCCAGGATGGGCAGGGATGGTGTCCCAAGCCTCTGTTTGCCAGAAGCTGGGAGCGAGCAACAGGGGATGGATCATTTGATGAACACCTGTTTTGTTCATTCCCTCTGGGGCACCTGGCACTGGCCACTGTCAGAGGACAGGATACTGGGCTAGATGGACCTTTGGTCTGACCCAGTATGGCCGTTCTTATGTTCTAACAAGCGATACCCCTCCAGGGGCGCTGGACCAGGGGCCATGGCCCCTCCCCCTTTTTACCAGCTGTAAGGGCGAGCAGGGGCAGGGCCTCAGGGGGAAGGGGTGGCGTGGGAGCAGGGCCCTGGAGGGAAGAGGCGGCACAGGAGTTGGTCCTCGGGGAGAAGGGGCAGTGTGGGAGCGGGGCCATGGTTTGGTGCCTGTGGCCCCCCCCCTTTTAGGGCACTTCCGCCGCTCCTGCACCCATCTATAGCAATATTCCTGTCATAAGATTTGTCCCATGAAGTCTCTGTGATGGCAGTTGAGTCATAATTTAGCTTATGTACTGATACTTCCATTTCTTCCTTTTGTTCTCCATACTCCTTGCATTTGCATGTAGACATCTAACATGCTGAGCAGTTTCACCAACTGATCTCCTTCTTGTTGCCCCTATGACCCTATTGTAATTTTCCATGTCTTCCCTCACCCCCGCAACATCCAGCCCTCTGTTAGGGTTGCCTTTTTTATGCTTACCTGTGGGTTTTTGTCACATGCCCCCTTTGAACCTAGTTTAAAGCCCTTCTTGCTAGATTGATGAGTTGGTGCACTAAGATTCTCTTCCCCCTTATGGTCACGTGGACCCCAGCTCTTCCCAGCAGACCTCCCTGGAACAGTATCCCATGGTTGAGGATCTCTGCTTGCTTTTTGGACCTGGATTATTGATATTATCATCCATGCCAAACCTTGGGCAAATTGACATGCTGGGCCTCTCATGGAGTAGGTTAAGTCAATACATGTTTCATTTACATCTGAGATTTTCCAGAACAAAAGACTAAACATAGTGGAAGTGCCCTTAAAACTTAATTGTGGCAATCATTATGGAAAAACAGGAGGTCAAAATCTGCTCCCAATTACCTTAGTATAAATCTGGAGTAATCCCACTCAACTAAATGAAATTACAGTAGTGTCAATTGAGAGTAACAGAGCAGAATTTGTCCCTGAAACTGATAGTGGGGTTTGAGGCGTATAAGTAGATAACACACAATGAAATGAAAGCTGCTCACGCACTCATCACCAACTGAACTTGGTCGTACTCCAGAGAAATATACTCCGTACAAACATACTCCAGGTGCAAGTTTTGCAGAACAAAAGAGACTTAAATGTTCAGGTCCATAATGCTCTCTGTCTGCATGCATTAAGAGTTGAGTACGCAGATTCAGGGCATATGATCTGTCTCTCATCATGAATGAAGTGAAAAGTTGTGCTGGCAGTAGGAAAATCCAAAACTGTCTAGTTTAGTAATGAATCTTAAAATATATATGTACATAAGCTTTCTCTCGATAATGCTTACATGCTCCAGTACATCTCAACATTTTCTGTTTAAAATTAGGTGCAAATCATTAAGGGGCGTCTGAAGGTGCTTAATCCCCATCACCTGGAAGGCAAGGGAAAGAACCCCAATTAGTCATGCTCTGCACCTGGGGGTGGGTGATAAACTAATTGGCACCTGGCCAGAGGAGGATGAGCTGGGCCTTATAAGTAGACTGAGGGAGCTCAGTTGGGGGAGAGACTGCGGAGGAAACAGGCAGAGAGAAGCCCTGGGATAGGATTTAACAGCCAGGAGATGACAGAGGAAGAAAACTGCAGGGGCAGGTTAGGTTCCTGTAGGGGAAACCCTGAGGTAGAACCATTACAAGGGAACCATAGTGAAGCCTGAGAGAGGCGAATAGTTTGGGCTTTTATTTGTGTTACCCTGGAAGGGGTTTAGAGTTTTAGGTGACTTGGCCAGAGGGCCACGCCACAGCACCCAGAGGGGGAGTCAGAGAAGACGCAAGCCGTTACAGATCCGACGGAGAGCCTATGGGGCAGCGTACCAGAGGCAAGGAGCCCGTGCAACGCTGTGACCAGAGATAAGGAGGTGCCCATGAGGTGAAGACGTGCTACTATGTTGGACTATTGATCAGACTTCAGGAAGCACAGCTACCTGGCTTAGTGAAATGGTGATGAGCCAAATTCTATTGTGGCTTGGCAGGTTTAAATACAAAGGCAGCCCTGGCTACCTGTAATGGGGGGAAACGCAAGGATCATGTGTGGATGGTGCAAGGATTAGCTATTAAAGATTTAATGCAAGGAACCTACAAGGACCATGCCAAATTAAGGACCAATTCCACACATGAATATTGCATCCTAGCACCATCCTTGTACTTTTATGGGTTTAAGTGACATGTCCATACTCCCTAGTTCTGTTTACCTCATGGCAATCAGAAACTAATGCCCAGGTGTACGACTTAAATGGTCGCAGTGGACTAATAGATATAGATATATTAGACCTTCCGATTTGTTGGGTCCTATCTCAAGTCTCCCTGCCCCAAGAGACTTAGTACCATGGACGTGGTCTAACTGGCTGTCTCACTCTCCCGATCAAGTTCTCATATTGAGTGAATCTGTCATGTGGTTGGCAGGGTTCCCGGGGGGCAGTGATGGAGCAAGTAGGCAGAGGGAAAGCGGGGGAGGGGGGAAGTAACGAACATCACTTGGAACACTTTGCTGTCTGCCCGTCTGGTTCATTGATGCCCCAATTCGGCAAAGCATGCCTAGTCAAGATGACACGTGATCACATGCTTCAAGTTAAGCTTATGCCATTGTGTTGCCCTGAATAGGGATGGGATTAAGCACATATTTAAATACTTGTCTGAATTGGGGGCCATAAGATGTGAATGCTTTGGGGGCAGGAACTGTTTGCACAGCACCTGGTATGTAGTTGCCCCTACTGGAGTATAAACAGTAAATAATACTCTCTTATACAGGGACCTGATCAATAGTAAAATGTTGGAGTTTTGTGATTATGAGAACTGGCAGACAGACCCAGCTCTGGAGACTCTCACTCTTCTTGACATAGCTGGAGGAAAATCACTGAGATCAGGGAAGGGTCCTTTCACAGGCCTTTGCCCAGGACAAGGCATCATCTGTCACATTCTGCGTCCCAGGAGTGGGCTGTGCAGTCAAGCTGCATTTTCTGTTTTGATATAGCATCCAGATTCCTGTGGCTAGATTAGTCATCCCCTCTGATCAAGTAATGTCTAGTGATACTTGGACATGAATGCCCTAGAAAATGTGTCATACAGTAAGAGCTGTTCAGGCTGTTAGAAACACGAACACGTTCATGCTGAGTGACGCCCCAGACTCACATTTTTCAATGCAGATGTTGCCACTAAGAAGTGGAGAAAGAGAAATACATAAAGCAGAGTTCTATCTTTGTAAACAGACTCTTCCGCTAAATTCGCCTTCTCCCTGCCTCTTCCTCCCCGCTCCCGCAGTCACTGGCAGGTAACAAGCAATTTTTCAGGCCCTTTCCATTGATTTTGAATTTATTGCCGTTATCTCTTACTACATATAACCTTGTTCTCATATTTCCTGCTCAACACAGACTGATATCAACAGGGGTTTCTCACTAATGTCATCTGCTATAGGAATGTGGGGCAGGGTCAACCAGAAGCTTTCAGTTTTGAAACATAAGCTAGCCTATTAGTTATGGCGTTTATTTGTATTCAGAAAATATTCAGAAGGATCAAGAATGGATTAGTTTCCAAATTCTTTGGTTGTATGAAAGCCTCCGACTATGGACCACAGCTGTTTATCATTAGACTCCTTTTCTTGCATATGGATCTTCACCTTCTTGTGAAAGCAACATCAAGAAAGGTGGAGCTCATTTCCATGGCCAAAATCTTTTAACCAGAGTCCTATGTATACATAGATCTTTCTTTTGTCCTTGAAACCGACTTCCATGGAACTGTTAATTGTGTGCATGTAAGGGTTGGTTACCAATGTGTCCTGATCTTATGTTCTTTACAAGGAATATCCCATTACAGTCCATGAAAGTTTTGTCGAAGAGCAACAGTAGTGATTGCTAATTTATAATATTTTTCAGTGTTGTCCATGGGGCATCAGTGGGTCTTCAGTTTTATCAAAGTAACTTCATGCTTCTACAATTCGCTGGCTGTTCTTTGTATTTATAGATGTTACATTTGTTTCTCCCAGAGCAGTAACAGGCACTTAACAGGTTCAAAAGGGAAACCTCATTATGGAAAATGAAGTTATGAGAGCATCTGGTTAGATCCATTCAGGGCGCACTCTCTTAAACTCTGTTGTTCTTGGTTAGATTAAAAAAATTAATCTTGGTAATTGAATCTTCTTTTGCTCTTCTATAGCTGCCGTAATACTTTATGGCTTTAGATATTAAATATAATCAGGGTTGTCATGGTAGTGTCACCACTGTGTTTTTCTTCAATGAAGGCGGCGTAGTTTAGTTACAACAGCTGTAAAAACAGATGCATTTCAGTTTATACTTAATACCTTCTATATTGGCTCATAGGAGCTCTCTTTAATAGCTTCTTGTTGTATTATAACTTCAGAGTCTGTGCACAGATGCCTTAGTTTTTTCTAAAAATACCCTTGCAAATAGCAACCATCTTAAAATTACTCTTCTGGAATAGTCGGTCTTTAATGGTACTCTAGATATGTATTAATTTGCAGACTTTAAAGTGTATTCCATTGCACTGAATTTAGCAACTCAACCTAGACCAGTGGCAAGAATATAACAAAGGGCTTAAGGAGAAAACTTCATTTTCATTATTATTATTATTATTATTATTATTATTATTATGAGAGAGATTAATCTAACCTAAATGTCAATGTAGCACCAAGGCGCGCACACCAGGTAAGAATTACAGTGAGGAGAGCCATTCTATCTCCCCCCCCGGCTCACCCTCTGCACTGGGGTGGGAAGAGGTTGACGTAGGTGCTGGCTCCTCCAGCTTTATGTCTGTTGAGAATTCTCCTGGTGGAAGAGAATTCTCAACTCGGGGGGCAGTGATGGAATATTCCCCATCATCACTGCGATCCATTATAAACTATTCATCTTCTGACTCTTCCACAATAATCCGCGGGCTCTGTGACCAGCAGTTCCCAGATGAATCTCCACTCACCATGGAAATTGGAGGTCGATAGTGACAGTGTCGTCCTAACCTGGAGTAGGGATGACAGATGGGGAGCAGAGTTGCTTCAAGGGGAGACCAGGGCAGGCATGCGTCTCAAAAGGCACGATCGATCCCTCCCTGAGCTCCGTGACAATGAGGTAAGGGGCATGCTTGGGATGGTGCAGCCTGCAATGCTCCTTTTCTGCGTGCCTGCTCAGCTCTTGGGACTGGTGTGATTGGTGGGGCTATCCCCTTAACATCCTCTTCGAGGCTGTTTGCACCCCTGGGGGGGAGGGGCATCTGGAGGGGGCAGTTCCTGACATTCGCTTCCCCGAGTGCAAGGAATTTTATTCTCTTGCCCTTGTATAGCGTGAATGGTGTGAGGGGGGGAGGGGGGAGGGGGCAGGGAAGACTCCTTGTACAAGCTTCACTTCCTCCATCTTGTCCTTTAATATGGAAGTGTTCTGTTTTCTCCCTGATTCGCCCTGAGCCTTGATGGTAAAGATTGTATTGCAGCTGGAAAGATCACTATAATTTGTTGACATTTATGATGAGGAGGGCTCTAAGTCTCAAGTGACACAGCAGGGTTTTGGTTTTGAGATGTGTGTACTGACCTATTACATTTTCTGTGCAGCTCAGAAGCCGAGATGTGTCTGCACCCCTTTGGCATGGAAAGGTGACATCTCCTGTAAGCTGTCGACCTCTGGGTGTCGATGCTCATGTGATTTAGATGAGGAGTGTGGACTTGTCTGTCACCTGTATTGAAAAGAAATAGCAGTGGCGCCTTGAGCAGTTTATGGCAGCGTGATCAATATTTCCACTAGCAGTGTAACAATATGGGTCAGGGAAACTCCTCTAACTCTCCAGCCTTTAGGGGCCAGGTCCTCAGCTGATGTACATTATATAGCGGCAACGGAACTATGCTGACTTATTACCTGCTTGAGGATCTGGCCCTGTAGCTGGCAGTCGCTCTACAGGTCGTGGAGTCTGGATGGTGCTAAGAAGTCACCTAACAGAACTGATTCTTCTTCAGGCTTGTCTACACATGCGGTTTGTGTGCGGCAAGCTAGGGTGTGAATTTATTGCTCGCTAGCTATTCCACACTACCTCTCTGTGTAGCTGCGCTTACTGCATGCTAAAAGTGCCTTCGTGCGCTTCCACCTAATACACTTTAAAGTATACTGAGTTAAATTGCCTGAGGGTACTTCTAATGTGCAGTTAGTACATGTAAATCCACATGTAAATTCACAGCTCATCTTCCGTGTAGATGAGCCTTACGTACATAGTGCACGCTGCCTTCCGTGTAGACGAGCCCGTACGTACATATAACTGTGGATGATGATCCGCAACCGCAGGCACTGTTGTATAATAAATTTCCAATAAATATGCCGGATAACTTCCGAATTGCAGCCTCATTGCTATTTGTTTTATGCTTCAGAATCCTCTCGTTCCTTTTTAGCAGTGTCAGTAGAAAGTCTTTTAATATTCTGGCCAATGCTTTTAGCTCCAGCCCCAAGCCAAATTTGGAAGGCATGGTAAAGGCATTCTTAACGAGGGCACTCTTGATGCAGAAATAGCTCAGTGCTTCCGATACCTTTTTGCTTCTCGATCATGCCCTTCTACCTAGCGTTTGTAGACTGAGGAGAAACGCAGTGAAAGCAGCAGGATGAGAATTCATTGCAAACCATCTCACTTCTTTATCTTCATTCAGAGACTGCTTCATGTGACACTTCCCCCTTTTCTGCTGCTGTGCAACTTCTCTTTAATATTGGTCTACATTTAAAAGAAAAATCCTGGGCGTTTAGGGAGATGTCTTAATATCTGCCCTCTTTATCAAGAGGGGCTCCCTCCCATCCTATCTTCTGGTTACGTCTCTTTCACCCGGTTGGTGAGATCAGCTTGGGAGAGCTGTGTGTACAATAAATGTCTGCTAGCCAGTTGTTGACCTTGGTGAATGACCCAAAATTATTTGCTCGTGAATCTTGAAAACGTCCTTGTGGGCAAGATGACTGGAAAGAACTGTGAGTTTACATTGCAACTGAGGAGTGACAAACCCTCAGCTTTATATGACGTGTGTTGTGGGTGGAAATAGGCCCTTTTTCGCACAAACTCACATGCTGCATCATCCTTATCCAGGACTTCGGGCCTCACCTGCCAGTCATCACACCATGTCCACTAAGTTGAGATCTGATTCTGTTACTCTCGCTCTCAGTAGCAGGTACTCATGCGATTGACTTCAATGGGATTACTCATGTGAGTGAGGATTGTAGAATTGGATTCATAGTGTTGTAGCCTGACCTTTTGTTCCAATTATAAAATGATTTATTGCCATGTACCATACACTAGTTACAAATAACAGGTTCTTTGTTTAGGGGTGGGGGATGGGGGGGCTACGTACAGTTAATTAAGAAGATAAAATTGGTGAAGCACACAGAACTCTGAGCTTTAGTTAATACCGACAAATATAATCGAAATAATAGAAAAAGTCAATATACATAAGGATAAGTACCGTGAAGTGGTTTCCTGCATTGTTCATTGTTAATCTTACACTGTGTGTACTTACAACTTTATGGAGACCAGGGAAGAAACAGTAAGTGGAGATCACCCCAGAAGGACGGCGCTGGGCCAGGCTTCCTACCCAGCAGTCCCATGTGGTTATCCAACCTTTTGTGGGGACTCTGGGGTGATATCTTTTATGCACCTTTTCCTATTCCACCCACATGTGTCCGGGACCATATCTGATAAGGTTTTGGCCCTTACCCATGTGTGGCGTTACGGCTAACCATAGTTAAAATTCTGACTGTTAACATGTCACTTTTGTGTCAATGTCCCAGTATCTTTGATACGTCCGTGCAGATATCTCCATGATTACCTTATTGCAGAAGTACCCTAAGATGCAACCATGTGTATGTTTGTGGTTTACCTATTTATCACACAGTGCATGCTAAATCATCACAAGAGATGTTGTTAAATTTTATAACCTTAGGTCAAGCACATAATACACCTCTACCCCGATATAACACTGTCCTCAGGAGCCAAAAAATCTTACCGCGTTATAGGTGAAACCGCGTTATATCGAACTTGCTTGGATCTGCCGGAGTGCGCAGCCCCGCCCCCCGGCGCGCTGCTTTACCGCGTTATATCTGAATTCGTCTTATATCGGGTCGCGTTATATCGGGGTAGAGGTGTACTTATGCTAGTTTATGCCAATTGCCTTCTACTGGGCCTAATTCTAAGCCCTTAATACTAAAAACCTGTAGCCAAGCCTATTTTTAATACCTATATTTTGATTCCTCTGCTTACTGTCACAGCTACAGTAACTTCCATTATTATTTCTATTTGCATACTTAGCAAATAGATTATATTTTACCCCAAACCACATACTCTCCAAGATCAGCTCGGGGGTCAACAGTCAGTAGTGTAAAGTAGGATTACAGGACACAGTTTGCTGTACCTTGTGAGGGAATGGTTGTGTGGACTCCAGGGAAAGGGGGAGGAGTTTCCCTTCGTGTCAAGATCTCTGAAAAGTGAGGTTTCATGTGCTCTTGGGCAAATATATTAACCTTCCACTGAAAGACACCTGGTCCCATGAAATGATTGTTAAGAAGCGTGTTTATTGTGTGCCTGGTACTCCCTAATGACCTTACAAGAGATCTGTCAGACATCCCTGTTGCTTCTGATTTGCAGTGGTGTGAAAGGAATGAAACCCAGGTATCTCTAAGGAGCGTAACTGCTTGTAGACCAGGAGTTGATGCTGATGAGAGCTTCTGGTGTGAAGGAAGTGCAAAATGTTGCCCTGCAGATCAAAGAGCAGAACTTTTGCCCTGTGTTTGAGTATTGTCAGGGTGGCCTCATTCATTCGTTATTTTTAAATACTAAGGGCTTTGCTGTGAGTGTGATTATTTATTTATTTATTTTCAGAGCCTGGAAGCTCTAATCAGGGGCGAGGGCTCTGTTGGGTTAGGTGCTGTACTCACACATAACAAAAAGACATTCCCTGCCCTGAACAGCTAACACTGCCAGCCCAGAACCCTCTAGCATCTTAACCGCACATCCTGGAGTGTTCCCTGTTAATACAGGGTTATTTTAATGTATTTTGCTGCATGAGATCTCTAAACCATGCAGGTGTATGGCCGGCCAAGCATTCTCCTTCAAATCCTTGTCTACCAAGCATTGAGACCCATCAGCGGAACTCTTTTTATATTTGTATCTGTGATTCTTACACTACGCAATGTGCAACTTTTAGCATTGAGATTAAGGGCCAAGTTCTACTCGCAGTTACAAATCCAGAATGATTTCATTGGTTTTAGTGAGGTTATTCTGGAGTTACAGTGGAGTAACTGAGATCAGAATCTGGGCAGAAATCTGTATCCTTACCTTTCTTGGCTCTTAATTTTGAGAACATTTGGCCTGCTCTTGTTGAAATCCAGGATCTAGCCCCATACGTTTTATTCTTTTTTTTTTTTCCTGGCCAAGCAGTTGCTGTAACTGCTGAGAAGTCAATTTAGGTCTTTATCTTGGCACTATCATTTAGGTTGCTAAGAAGGCAATGATTCCCATGTGCCAAAGAGAACAGAAAAGAGGGTTTAAAAATTCAAAGACAATTGCTTCTCTTTCCCTTCCTTTTTGTGTGTATGTCTTAATCATTATACAATAAAGAGTTCCAGAGCTTTTTCTGATGAGCTTTTGGTCTCCCTGTGTTTCAGTTGCTGGTTTATTGAATACACTGTCCATGGGATGACCTCGGAACACAGGCAGTCCAGGATAACCAGTGTACTAAAATCTCCTGCTTTCTTCAATGTCTTCAGATACAGGAAGCAGAAAGTGATCAGTGACAATGAGGTGCCTGCAAAGAAGCTCCAAAGATGATTTCCCCATCCCCCTCTTTTCCCCCAGTGTCTTTCTCTGGCTCTTATTACAGGCATATGCATGAATTATTTATATGTACTGCAGGCATCAAGTTTGCACAGTGCATTTGGAGAATATACTCTCATGGGAGCCTGTTTGTAAATGTAGGAAAGGAATTTTAAACCTCATGCGATTACTTGTGGATTTCAAGCCCCTCCCCCCCCAGTAGAGGCTAGAACAGGGGTCGGCAACCTTTCAGACGTGGTGTGCCGAGTCTTCATTTATTCACTCTAATTTAAGGTTTCGCGTGCCAGTAATACATTTTAACATTTTTAGAAGGTCTCTTTCTATAAGTCTATAATATACATACAACAATAGTTTAGTTATAAAGTAAATAAGGTTTTTAAAATGTTTAAGAAGCTTCATTTAAAATTAAATTAAAATGCAGAACCCCCCAGACCGGTGGCCAGGACCCGGGCAGTGTGAGTGCCACTGAAAATCAGCTCGCGTGCCACCTTCGGCACATGTGCCATAGGTTGCCTACCCCTGGGCTAGAATTTAACTGGCTTGGGGAGAAAAACAGCAAGTGGGTTACTGATTGGTGAGCTGACATTTGACCTGAATGTCTGTATGGAGGACATCTGAGTCACTGGTGGTTCCTACACAGTCATTTGTGCTCTGTGTATGATACTGAAGACTGATTCTGACAGTGGAGTTTGCGTTTGTGATGGAAAATCAAAAATTTCCCAGCTGAGGGCTACAGAAGTAACCTGAGAATGGCACACACATCGTTCCATACATTGCTCTAGCCACTACTTGATTCTTTGCCAGTAGCAGCTCATGGTGTTGGCCGCAGCCTATAAAGCCTTGCATAGTTTTGGGATTGCCTCTGTGGCGCGGCAGGGATGACGTTAGAAGCTTTTTCTCTTATCAGTTCCTGAAGTTAACTGTCCATGGCTGGCAGGGGGGCATCTCCGGTGGAGGGGCTGTTTCCTTGGAATTTGCTCTCTCCTGCAGTCTGCCAGACCTAAGGCAGCTTACGTCGACCTAACTCTGCACTACAATGTTGCTCCCGCCCATGTAAGTCACTCACTACGCCGACCTAATAACTCCACCTCCGCAAGAGGCAATGGTCGATGAAGTTAGGGCGGCGCAGTGTCTGTGCAGACACTGTATTACTTACATTGCTTGTTGGGTGTCAGCCCCCCGCGCCCTGGGGCTGACAGCCGGCATAATAAAACCACCTCTGCGAGAGGCGGTAGCTATGTAGCGTTGCCTACACCGGCGTGTGGGTCGCTGCGACTTCGGTCGCTTCGGGGGGTGGCTTATTCAGACCCCTGAGTGACATAAGTTATACTGACATAAGTGGTAGTGTGTACAACCCCTTAGGTCGACTTAATTTTGTAGTGTAGACAAGGTATAAGTTTAGTGAGCTGCAGGACAGAGTGTAAGTCTTATCAGTCTGATCAAACCTGTGACAGAGCTTTGGTTTGAGTGCTTTTGATGGAGGGGTGGCTGCCTTTATGAATACCAAAATTGCCACACTGGATATAATTGGTTCATCTAATCTGGTGTCCTCCTTTTGACACTGGCTAGTACCAAATGCTTTAAAGGAAGAGGAAAGAAACCCTAAAATGGACTGTTACGGGATAACGTGCCTTCACAGAGTTTCTTCTCAACCCCTGTCAGTGAGCGGTTCCCTCTTGCCCTGAAGCAGGAGGGTTTATTTCCCTGACACTTTTTAAATGTATCTTTTGGATGTTCTCAGCCATATAAATGTCTAATCTTTTCTTGTTGTATGTAGTGTTGTGTGTAGTGTTGTTGGTCCCAGGATATTGGTGAGAGAAGGTGGGTGAGGTAATATCTTTGGGTATGTCTACACTACCCATGTTACAGCGTGGCCGTGGCAGGCTGGGATGTGGGCAGTGCAGACGCTTTATCGCTGGGGGAGAGCTCTCCTGGCGATTTAAAAAAAAACCCCACTCTGAACAAGTGGTGGTAGCTTTATCTCCGGGAGCGTGGTTCCCAGCGATAAAGTGCTGTCTATACTGGCGCTTTTCAGTGCTAAAACTTTTGTCGCTCAGGGGTGTGTTTTTTCACACCCCTGAACGACACAAGTTTTAGCGCTGAAAGTGGCAGTGTAGACACAGCCTTTAATTGGACCAAATTCTGTTGATGCGAGAGACAAGCTTTGGAACTTACACGGAGTTCTTTCTTCAGGTAAGGGAAATGTACTCAGAGTTACAGCTACATACAAGGTGCAACAGATAGTTTATCATAAGCAGTTAACACCTATTTTAAGGACCATTCAAGGTGAAGTGGCCTGCTAACAGGTCATGGGGAGCGGGGAATCTTTTCTTAGGCTTGGTCTACACTAGAAAACTAGGGGCTTGGCTACACTTGCGAGTTAGAGTGCATTAAAGCAGCCCTGGGCACCCTAGCTCAGTAGTCTCCAAAGTGGGGTGCGTGCACCCCAGGGGGTGCGCAAGAGGATCCTTGGGGGTGTGCGGCAGGAGGAGCGCTTTTTTTTTTTTTTTCCTTTGGCGCGGCAGCGGGTGCGTGCTCAATTTTTTTACTGATAGGGGTGCGCGATCAAAAAAGTTTGGAGACCACTNAGCTTTTTTTTTTTTTCCCTTCGGCGCGGCAGCGGGTGCGTGCTCAATTTTTTTACTGATAGGGGTGCGTGATCAAAAAAGTTTGGAGACCACTGCCCTAGCTCACTCCCCGTCCACACTGGCAAGGCACATAGAGCGCTCTGACTCCACGGCTAGAGCCCTCCTTGTACTCCACCTCGGCAAGAAGACTAACACTTGGTGTGCCTTGGCTGAAACGCCCAGGCGTCAGTGTGAACCAAGTGTTGCATTACTGCGCTCTGATCANTGGCTAGAGCGCTCCTGGTACTCCACCTCGGCAAGAAGACTAACACTTGGTGCACCTTGGCTGAAACGCCCAGGCGTCAGTGTGAACCAAGTGTTGCATTACTGCGCTCTGATCAGCCTCCGGAAACGTCCCATAATCCCCTTAAGTCAAGTGGCCACTCTTGTCATTCTTTTGGAATCACTGCAGGCATGCCGATATGCCCTTTAAAACTCCGTTTCTGACAGCCGGCTGCTTATCTGCTCCGAGACAAAGCAACCATTACTGTGGAATGCTCTGTGTGTGTGAGAGAGAGAGGCATGCTGACATGATCTCAGCCCCCAAAAACCCACTCTCTCTCCCCCCACATACACACAACACACTCCCTGTCACACTCCACCCCACCCCCCTCATTTGAAAAGCACGTTGCAGCCACTTGCATGCTGGGATAGCTACCACAATGCACTGCTCTCTGTGGCTATTGCAAGAGCTGCTAATGTGGCCACGCCAGTGTGCTTGCAGCTATCAGTGTGGACAGACTGCAGCGCTTTCCCTACTGCGCTCTACGAAGCCTGATTTAACTCAAAGCGCTTTACATCTGCAAGTGTAGCCATGCCCTAGGTCATTTTCACTATGTTGGTCAGGGGTGTGAAAAACTGACCTAGATTCCTGTGTAGACAGTGCTAAGTCGACAGAGAATTTCTCCATTGACATAGCTACTGTCTCTCAGGGAGGTGGATTACCTATAGCTACAGGAGAACCCCTCCTGTCAGTGTAGGTAGTGTCTACACTGATGTGGTACAATGGCGCAGCTGTGCCGCTGTAGCGTTTTAAGTGTAGACAAACCTTTAGAGAGACAAGGAGGGTGAGGTAATATGTTTTCTTGAAACTTTCTAAACACTCAGCCTTCATAGTATTTTGTGGCAGGATAATTGTGTGGCATAAAAATAACCCTCCCTCAAGCAAGCAAGCAAACAAAGCAGGAGGTTTTGTTTTATCAGTTTTCAATGTTTTAGTTTTCAGTTCCATTCAACAACCCCTTGTCCTTGTATTACAAGGTCTAGTTTACACACACAAGTTGCAACAGTTTAGCTACAATCGGTTTTAATACCACGTCCCTATGTTGCGACGCTTATATCGGTTTTCAGCTGGCTCACCGATTCAGGAAAGCATCCTTATTTAGGAAGGGCACCTAAGCACATGCTCGAAGTACCATCGAAGCCAAAGATACTTAAGTATACGATTAAAGTTAAGCACATCCTTGATGTTCTTCTTGAAGAGCATTTGTTTTAAACACATGCTTAATTGCTGAATCAGGGCCTCCTTGCATAGGTTTAATTTACAAGCCAGATTCAATCAGTTTAGGAGTGTCCACGGGGATTTGCATCATTTTAACTAAAAAACACCTTTAGTTAAACTGGTGCATGTTTGTGTGTAAACATTGCCTGGAAAAAGGAGTTCCTGATTTACCTTCTTTAGGCTGGCCATGATTTTATACTTCAAAGGTGTGAATCCTTTTCAGCTGTAGAGATTGGAGAGCCAAAGAAACTGATGCCAAGTGCAAAAACACTAATTTGTTTTCACAAGTTAAACTATCCGTGCCTGCCTAAAATGGTAAGGCCAGATCGAATCCCATTGTTCCATGTAGCAGAGGTGATTTGAAAGTAAACAAGGGGGCTAAAAGGTTAACTGTGGGCTCTATATTGCCTCTTAATTTTAAATCAATACTCCAATTCCTTACAATAACAGACCTCAGTATTATTTTCCTAACTCTTTGATTTTCAGAGCTTTTAATATCCAATCCAGCATGCAACTGAAGAGAAATGATACAAAAATAATCATATAGCTCTAGTCTGGATTTTGTGTTGAAGGTTAAAATGGCATCTTTCCAAGTAGTAGAAAACATACATATGTGAATGATAAAATCTGGATCCATTCAAAAAGCTACCTCTAAGAGAATGCCAGGGTATGCTCTTTAGACCCTCAGAACTTGGCTAAATTACAACCAGTTTTCACTGGAATACTCAAAGGTGTCTGCTCTTTCTCTGCCATATTCATCTTTCAGCCCCTCCAGCTGTTACGTCACTATTTGTTGTTGTTTTGTTTTTAATTGTAGAATCATTTTATAATAGGGGCAGTGGATGTGCTTCTTCACATGGTCCTCATGCTCAGAATTACTCTGAATGATTTCTGCTTAAATTTTTCAAGAGTATTCGCTTTTGGGCAGAGACCAACTCTTGAAAATCTCAGTCCAATGGCCAAAGTCTGAGAAAGTTGTGAGTGACCAAAAATTGTAGCCCTTGCTGTGCTACGGCTTCAGTGGCAGTCTTTCCTTTGAATTCAATGGGCTTTAGATTGGGCCAGTAAAGAAGGATTGGGAAATAATCAAGGATAGGCTATTCTTCAGCTGAGCCGTAGATTAAATTCTCCTTTTGTGCAGAGGGACAACACGAGGCTGATGCCTCACTTAAGTCCCACTTTAACCTATTTTGTGGCTTTAAATGGGACTTAAAGCTGATGGCCCTCTGCGTGCTGCCTGTGTGGAATTTCACCCAGTATGAGTTCTATGTACATAGCAGCTGCAGAACTAGGCCCTGGGGCATAGTCTGACTGTGGTTGTCTACGTTAGTTGCAGGTCCCTGGCCTTTTAAACGTTCAGGTAAAGAGTGTGTATCTGAGGTACATCATTGGCCATGTTTCTGAGAAATATTTCAACATCCCTGTTTTAAATTCTTCATTTGTATTAAAGCTGGTCATTTCAAAGTTGTTCCCATTTCTAGGGGTTTGAAGTGGATCCAGTTTTCATGGATTATTGTATTTAAATTATTTTAAAATTTATAATCAAAACATTATGGAAATGGGGTTTTGGTAACCATTTCAATAACCATTTCCATACATTTGAAATAAGTCATACAATTTTACACAAAATATTAAAAAATTTGTTTTGAAAGAAGCCCATTATTTTATTTTAAATTTTTTTGTTTGAAAAATATTGACCAGCTCTAGTTAACATATCACAAACCCTTTACTTGTAATATGCCGCTGAGTGGTAGCGTTGCCTAGTGGATAATGGTGCTGGATTGGCATTTAGGAGACCTGGGTTCTATTCTTGGTTCTGTGACTTCACTTCTCTGTGCTTGTTTCTCCTCTTAGCCTTTGTTCACCTTGTCTGTTTAGGGGCAGCACTGTCTCTGATTATGTGTAAGTAAAGCCCTACCACAATGGGGCCTGGATCTCTGTTTGGGCTTCTAGACATTACTGCTAATACAAACAATAATTAGCAATGAAGAATGTTCATGAAAGTGCATCACTTCACAATGACACCTAACGACGTTTTTTTTTTCTTATATTTTAATCAACTCGGAAGTCTTATTTTCTACTCTCAGAGGGGTAGCCGTGTTAGTCTGTATCCACAAAAACAATGAGGAGTCCGGTGGCACCTTAACAGCTTTATTTGGGCGTAAGCTTTCATGGGTAAAAAACCACTTCTTCAGATGCATGGAGTGAAAATTACAGATACAGGCATAGATATACTGACACATGAAGAGGAGGGAGTTACCTTACAAGTGGAGAACCAGTGATAACAAGGCTAATTCAGTCAGGGTGCATGTGGTCCACTCTCAATAATTGATGAGGAGGTGTCAATACCAAGAGAGGGAAAATATCTTTTGTAGTGAGCCAGCCAGTCCCTATTCAAGCCCAAATTGATGGTGTTAAGTTTGCAAATGAATTGTAGCTCTGCAGTTTCTCTTTGAAGTCTGTTTTTGAAGTTTTTGTTGTTGAAGGATGTCTACTTTTAAATCGGTTATTGAATGTCCAGGGAGATTGAAGTGTTCTCCTACTGGCTTTTGTATGTTACCATTCCTGATGTCTGATTTGTGTCAATGTATCCTTTTACGTAGAGACTGTCCAGTTTGGCCAATGTACATGGCAGAGGGGCATTGCTGGCGCATGATGGCATATATCACATTAGTAGATGAATGAACCCCTGATGGTGTGGCTGATGTGGCTGGGTCCCATGATGGTGTCGCTGGAGTAGATATAGGGACAGAGTTGGCACCGTGGTTTGTAGCAGGGTTTGGTTCCTGGGTTAATGTTTTTGTTGTGTGTTGTGTAGTTGCTGGTGACTATTTGCTTCAGGTTTGGGGGCTGTCTGTAAGTGAGGACTGGCCTGCCTCCCAAGGTCTGTGAGAGTGAGGGATTGTCCTTCAGGATAGGTTCTTTGATGATGCGCTGGAGAGGTTTTAGCTGGGGGCTGTATGTGATGGCCAGTGGTGTTCTGTTATTTTCCTTGTTGGGCCTGTCCTGTAGTAGGTGACTTCTGGGTACCCATCTCGCTCTGTCATTTTCTATTGTTGTCTTCATTGCTTCAGAACAGGAAATAGGTTTTTGCCCCCATTGCCTTACTTTAAGGCTTGGTTTACACTACCAATGTGTGTCTATATAGTTACATCACTCAGGGGTGTGTGGAAAGTTCACACCCCTGAGCGACGCAGTTATACTGACCTAGCCCCTGGTTGTAGACAGCGGTATGTCGACAGGAAGGCTTCTCTCATCAACATAGCTACTACCTCTGAGGGAGGTGGATTAACTACGCCGACGGGAGAAGTCCTCCCGTCTACACTAGGTAGCGTCTACACTAAGCGGCGCAGCTCCGCCGGTACAGTTGTGCTGCTGCAGTGCTGTAAGGGTAGGCCAGCCCTTTAACTATATGCCCTTCAGTGAAAGAAAAGACAAAGGTACTGGTTTGCCAAAGCCATCTGCTCAGATATGTCAGTGATTCTGCAGTTCCCGTTTGAAGTGGATAAAGGGAGAGGCCCGTCTGTATTTTTAGAAAGGGCAGTGCAAAGTGAAAGCAGGTTGTCTTTGAGCCCCTCGTGTCATTCATATTAAGCATTCTTCCAGTGTGGGATCTTATGACAAGCCGATGGAGGGGAAACCCAGTTCTTAAAGGCATACAAAATGTATAAAGGTTCTTCTGTGTTGTTTGCTTCAACCGAGATAGTGAACTAGGAATTCAAAGCTGGATTTCCTTTGGAAAAGTGATTTATTATGTGGAGTCAACAAGCGTGTTTGCACATTACTCCTTGGAGCACAGTCAATATTGTTTATCTTGGGAACCTACCATTAAAGCATTCATTTCTTCTTATCTTGCATCAGAGGCCAGGGCCAGAGTCACAGTGTAGTCTTTTTGTTGCCAAAGAACCTGCTCTGGGTGAGAAACAATCAGGATCTTCAAAAATTCAGCATGTGAAATCTTTCTAATCTGATCCTCCCTTCTTTGTTACAGAGAAGAAAATCCTCCAGCATGGCCAACTTCAATGGGACTACTTGTGCAAAAAATTACACAACACATATGCATGAATGTTTGCAGCATTAAGCTCCCAAACAATATTTTATCTGCTACAAAAAAAATTACCTTTAATTTCAGCTTCTTCGGTTTCTATTCTCTGTGGGCTGGATTCTCCATTCATGCTGGTATAAATCCAGGAGCAACTTCATTTCCATTGAAATCAGTGGTGCCACACTGGTATAATACTGATTTGAGATCAGAATCAGAGAGAACTGTAATGGATAGAAATTATCAGCTTGCACCATGTACGAAACACACACTCCAGTAAGAAACTTACCCAACTTTCTAGCTTTAGGAAAGTTTAAATACAGGTGATATCTGGAAAGCTAAATCAAATACCTACAGTGTGATATAAACCTAATTAAGCAAACTCAGTAGCAGTACTGGAACCTATGGGGAATGGTGCTGGGAGGAGATGAAAATACATGTTGGAAAGGTTAAAATCCCCTCTGTGTCTAAACTCTTTGAAGCAATTTCTTCCACCACTTAAGTATAAGAATTTTTAAATTACAAGCTTTTAAACTTCTTATCTGGTAAAGCTCTGGTAGTCTGAATTGAGAATAACTTTTTACTAATATCTGCTGAGTTCTTACTCAGCAAGGCCAGCTGTATTTGATAGGCTAAAAGTTATTCCTCCCTATCTTGTGAAACTAAGTTGGGCTTTGATCCTCTAATGTTTGTGTAAACATGAGAGGGGGAAAAGGGAGGACCGAATTCTTTATTGCTGTTATTCTACTGAAGCCACTGGAATAATACTGAAATTAATTTGACCCACAGTGTTTAAAGGGACACTGTCGATTTTAAAGTTGGCCTCAAATGAAAATGCAATAATAAAATAAGCTTGAGAAATATTGCACAATTAAAAATTCGACACCTATGAACATTCCTCTACACAGCATCTGAAACCCCAGTATTGCAGCAGTAAGAAACTGAAAGTGAAATTTACTTCAGTGATTTTCATTGCCCAAATTGAGGGAAATGAAAAAAGTAAAAAGATACAGTAGTACAGTGGTCCCCAACCTTTTCCTTCTGGCGGGCGCCAAAAAACAAACAACAAAACCCGAGCGCTGCCGGCGGAGCAAAAACAAAAAAAACAAAAAAACACCCCGAGCGCTGCCGGCGGAGCAAAAAAAAAAAAACAACCCCACCCCGAGCGCTGCCGGTGGAGAAAAAAAAACAAAACAAAAAAACCCGAGGGCTCCGCGGGCGCACTTACACCCCCCGGCGGGCGCAATGGCGCCAGCGGGCACCGCGTTGGGGACCCCTGCAGTAGTAGGTAAATTCTTCTACTTTTAATATGCTACGTCAATGTTGCCAAACATTGCAATATTTGTTGTTTTCCTTAAAGCCTCAGGTCCAGGAATCATGTTATTAGGTGAGAATCTCAGCTTCCAGTTAAAAAAAAAAAATTCAAGCTCTCATGGCTGTAGAGAAAAGCTTGAAAACGTGAACCCTGATTCAAAAACCAGCTGGCAAATAAAAAGAACCTTAAATTTAGCATCTCTTACAAATCTTGTGATTTTTTTTTTTTTAAGGCAAATCTCATGGTTTCAGGGGTCTGACCCATGATTTTTTTGAATGCCAGGGATTGGCAATACTGTGAAGTGTCATTAGTTCTATAGGTAAAGATAACTGTTTACAATTTATTATTTTTAAATTAAATGTGCTCCTTTAAACATACCAGTTCTTCTTGACGCTATAAGGTATCTGATATCTTTCCTTCCCCAATAATCAAAGGTCTAGAATTACAAAGCTAGCAAAAGCAGATGGCTGCATGCTTAACTGTCTCCTTCTTAAACCATCATCATCCTGGTCAACCCATAGGACTTGGTTAATTTATTTGAAAATACTGAAGTTGTGAAAATGGGATAGCTACTCTTTAGTCTCTGCATTCTAAACAGTGCAGAAGGTGTGAAGTTTTATGTTACCATTAAGATGCTGCAAAACAAATGCCAACATTAATCAGAGCTGAACACATGTATCCAACAGGAGAGTGGAGGCCTGCTGGATTATTGGGCAAATCTGAATCCTTTTCAGGTCTCTGCATTTTATTACAAGTTTGGACCTGCGGCAAAAGCACTTCCCACTCTTGTCACAAGAGTACAAAGAGTTCGTCCCCTGCTCTCAGAGAGCATGCCAATTAGCAAGCCCCGCACACAGTTGTTCTGTCAGAATATTTTTGGAATTCTTGTCCCTTTTGTGACATTACTATTGGTCTCTTTCCCTGTTCTGATACTTTACCTGCTCAAGATAAAATAGTGATGCATCCTTAAAGGGATACTGTCATATTTGTCTGGGCCCCTGGGAGGAGAAAAGAGATTTTTCTACCAAGTGTATAAAAAGAATTATCTTCATGAAATTGCTTTAAAAGAAATACATGGATAGGTACTTCGACCACTTCTTTCAAAAGTACCGGTAGATGTCTAAAGTCACATGCCTATGTCTAGACTTAGGCGCCTGAATTTCAAAAGTGCTGAGTAATCAGCAGCTCCCACGGTAGTCACTGGAAGCTGCTGAATACTCAGTGCTTTTGAAAAGCAGGAGACTTAGGAGCCTGACTTCAGATACCTGTGTTGGAAAGCCTTGAGCTTTTTAAGATTTAAACATTCCCTTGCAATGCTGGAAACCTAAATGCACGAGAACCGGAAAGTGAAACCGGCCAGTCTGGTTTCTTGTTTCTATCTGAGTGAGGTATAAGAAGTAAGCAAACAGCATAAATGGTGAAAGCAAATTAGACTTACAGCTTTAATAAACTTAATTGTTTTGTTACGAGTAAGGGTTTTTTATGACGTTTTATACTTAAAGTAACCTCTTTAAGGGTACTTTTCAGGGAAACATTTATAGGATTTTTGTAGTCTGGTTTAAAATATTGCATGTTTTCCTCTCTTTGCCCCTGTTAAAACTACTGTACATAAGAAGTTGTTCAATCATACATTTAAAATGCTTTGTTATTGACTGCTTAGTACTGTCAAGATGACGTGTGACCTTGCTTTTACAGTGTCTTACAGATCTGAACAACCAAACACTTGATACTTCTTTCTCCACCCCCCGCCCCCCAATCCCCCCAGTACAGGATAGGAAGTCAGTTTGTGTTTAATCATACACAAGGAATCAAACTTGAATACTTTCTACAAAGCTGATGAGTGGAGTATCAATGGAATCGCTGTTAGCTCATTTTTCAACAGGGACAGACCTAGCTTTCCTGAGGCCGTGAACTAGGAAAGTTGCTAAACAGTTAAAATTTAAAGAAAGGTACCCAGTCCCCCAGCTGAATAGCACACACTTTTACGTGTTGTGCATTACCTTTCACCCATCATAAAAATGGGCAGGACTGTGTGAACTGGCGTCCATAATTTAAGAACTGTCCTGAATTGTGTCCAAAATTGAACCCAAATCTTTCAAGTTCTTATCACCTTGATTAATCTTTTTTTCATCATCCTCATTTGTATTACAGTAATGTCTACAGGCCACGTTTGAGATCAGGACCTCATTGTGCTAACTGTAACACATACGTATAGATGGTAAAAGAGTTTATAATCTAGACAAGAAGGATAAAGGAAGCACTGTTAGCTCTTCATTTATACCGGGGTAGGCAACCTATGGCACGCGTGCCGAAGGCGGCACACGAGCTGATTTTCAGTGGCACTCGCATTGCTCTGGTCCTGGCCACCGGCCCGGGGGGCTCTGCATTTTAATTTAATTTTAAATAAGCTGCTTAAACATTTTAAAAACCTTATTTACTTTACATACAACAATAGTTTAGTTATATATTATAGACTTATAGAAGGAGACCTTCTAAAAGCGTTAAAATGTATTACTGGCATGCGAAACCCTAAATTAGAGTGAATAAATGAAGACTCGGCACACAACTTCTGAAAGGTTGCCGACCCCTGATTTATACAAATGGGATAAGGCACAGAGAAGCCTTTATTTTTTCATTTTAATGGTATGGATTTTAAGTACTTTATATAAGCCTCATTACCACGGCATCTGAGCATCTTGCAATCTTTAAAAAGAACAGGAGTACTTGTGGCACCTTAGAGACTAACACATTTATTTGAGCATAAGCTTTCGTGGGCTACAGCCCACTTCATTGGATGCATAGAATGGAACATATAGTAAGGAGATATATATACACATACAGAGAACATGAAAAGGTGGGAGTTGCCCTACCAACTCTAAGAGGCTAATTAATTAAGATGAGCAATTATCAGCAGGAGAAAAAACACTTTTGTAGTGATAATCAAGATGGCCCATTTCAGACAGTTTGACAAGAAGGTGTGAGGATACTTGACATGGGGAAATAGATTCAATGTGTGTAATGGCTCAGCCATTCCCAGTCTCTATTCAAGCCTAAATTGATGGTATCTAGTTTGCATATTAATTCAAGTTCAGCAGTTTCTCGTTGCAGTCTGTTTTTGAAGCTTTTCTGTTGCAAGATTGCCACCTTTAAGTCTGTTACTGAGTGACCAGAGAGGTTGAAGTGACTACAAGCTATCAGGAACAGTATCCCCGATAATGTCACGGCAAACCTGGTGGCTGAACTTTGTGACTTTGTCCTCACCCACAACTATTTCACATTTGGGGACAATATATACCTTCAAGTCAGTGGCACTGCTATGGGTACTCGCAGGGCCCCACAGTAGTGTCCAGGAAATGGACCGCTTGTGTGGATTGGTCTAGGCTGAGGTTGATGGTAGGATGGAAATTGTTGAAATCATGGTGGAATTCCTCAAGGGCTTCTTTTCCATGGGTCCAGATGATGAAGATGTCATCAATGTAGCGCAAGTAGAGTAGGGGTGTTAGAACAACGCTTCCTCAGCTCTCGTCCCCTAAGTCAGCCATAAAAATGTTGACATACTGTGGGGCCATGCGGGTACCCATAGCAGGGCCACTGACTTGAAGGTATATATTGTCCCCAAATGTGAAATAGTTGTGGGTGAGGACAAAGTCACAAAGTTCAGCCACCAGGTTTGCCGTGACATTGCAGTCTTTAGTGTACTTGTCCTGGCAGCACCCTGTGAGTTGCGGAAGTGCTGTTATTCCCATTTTACAGACGGGGAACTGAAAGGCTCAGTGACTTCCCCGAAGACACATAGGAAGTCTGTGGGGAAGCAGGGAATTGAACCCAGATGTCCCAGGTCCTAAGCTTGTGCCTTAATCACTGGACCTTCCTTATATCCATCTAAGTAAACTTTCTTGCATTACCTACCTAAGCTGTTTTCTTTGTGGCTATATTTTTGATATGCGGAATGGGTTGCTGTTTGTCTGTCCTGAAGGTATCGGATGAGAGTTCATCCTGCTGGTATATTACATTTTTGTTTTGCTTATTTAGATAACAAGTTCTTCAGGGCAGTGCTCTTGCTATCTGTTTGTTTCTACAGCATGTGATACAATGGAGCCCTGGGATCCCAGTTGAGGGCCAGTCTAGGCGTTTCTGCAATACAATTGTTCTAACTAGGCGAAGAGTTCTTGACGTGGGGAAAGGGTATTCCTGTATTTCTCCCAAGGCTTGAAATCTAGATGAGAAAAATTTCTCAGATTTAAAAAAAATAAAAAAAAATTACCCTAATTTTCACTGCAGGGAGCTAATGTTGTTTTGAAACTGTTGTCTGTTCCCCATAAGTACTAGGCAATATTTTACTTTAGTCAATGGAGGATGAGTAGTATTTTAAGAAAAAAATGATCCTAAGGACACAAACCACATTTGATTATGGGCTTCCAGAGGAAAGACTCCTGCTGCTATCCGTTTTATTATGCCTTTTTATTTCTGGCTACATTTCCTGTTCTCTCAGAATGTCTGATAATGTATGTGAGCAGGTTGCTTCTGACTGGTAACTTCCGAATTCTGAGGCATGTCTCCTGAGGCTATAAAGACAGAAGTTTTATGTTGTTTCTTTTGTTCTGAAGCATGCCATTCTTTGTTCCTTGAGGGAACGTGTGTTTCCACTTGTTGTGTTAGTTGAATGCTATTACTGAGGAAACCATTCTCTGTACTGGAACAACATAAAACAGGATGAGCTGCACAGGGAACCATTTGCAACTAGGATATTAAAAAAACGAGGAGTCCTTGTGGCACCTTAGAGACTAACACATTTATTTGGGCATAAGCTTTTGTGGGCTAAAACCCACTTCATCGGATGCATGCAGTGGAAAATACAGTAGGAAGATATATATACACAGAGAACATGAAAAAATGGGTGTTGCCATACAACTCTAACGAGACTAATCAATTAAGGTGGGCTATTATCAGCAGGAGAAAAAAAACTTTTGTAGTGATAATCAGGATGGCCCATTTCAAACAGTTGACAAGAAGGTGTGAGTAACAGTGGGGGGGGAAAATTAGCATGGGGAAATAGTTTTTACTTGTGTAATGACCCATCCACTCCCAGTCTTTATTCAAGTCTAATTTAATGGTGTCCAGTTTGCAAATTAATTCCAATTCTGCAGTTTCTCGTTGGAGATAATAGCCCTCCTTAATTGATTAGTCTCGTTAGAGTTGGTATGTCAACACCCATTTTTTCATGTTCTCTGTGTATATATTTCTTCCTACTGTATTTTCCACTCCATGCATCCGATGAAGTGGGTTTTAGCCCACGAAAGCTTATGCCTAAATAAATATGTTAGTCTCTAAGGTGCCACAAGGACTCCTCGTTCTTTTTGCTGATACAGACTAACACGGCTACCACTCTGAAAAAAGGATATTAAAAGTTACTTTGATGGCTCTTGGTTTAGAATCCTAAGTATGCTGTTTGATCTTGTTGCTGCTCAGTACAGAAAACTCCTGAGAATTGCAGCTGTAGCTAGAACTGTCATAGGAGCCTGCACTGGAATTGAAACATACGGGAGTGTAAACAAAAGTTAAGAAGCTCCATGCTTGTGTCTATAAAACTGGGAATGTGCTTTGATTAAGTGTGGGGAAATTCTTGGGCAAACGGTGGACATGATACAACAGGCAAATGACAATTGCTTGTGATTGTTTTCTGACAGTATCTAGGAGAGGGTATGTTGTTTTCAGATCCTAAGGTTACATAAAATATATTTTCTTTCTTTTGCCTTAACTATAGTTGTTGTTACTTCAAATCGGTAAAAATAGCTCATCTGTTGTAAATTAAAGCACAGATTAACTAAATTAATTACTTTCATCCATTATTAGGGAAAAAATCTAGAATTTTTTATGGAAGTAGTATACAAATATTCTATGAATATCTTCTAAACTTGTTCAAGTGATATGTGAAACTTGAATTTTGTTCACAGAAATGAGTCTCGGAAAGCAGAAGTATAAATATTACACAGAGTGTGCAAATAGTAGGAAAGGAATCTTGGCACCAAATCAAGAAAGTGAACATAAAATTAAAATCTGTCTCAATTTAGAAGGCTGCAATCAGACGTGTGTGTGAGAGCAAAATAGCCGTATATTTCATAGAAACAAATATAAGCCTTGATCACATTTTCTGGGTAAATACAAACCATCCACAACTGTAGGAGATTAGCAAATATTTCCTCCAAAGCGATAGAATTAAATATCAAAGTATACTCTAAGTTTTAATATTTGTCCTTTTTATTCGGTGCGTGTGTGTGTGTGTACCTAATGAAATATGAGGGTGGAAATGTGGTAAGCAATACTAAAGGCTCATGATTATTCTGAAAAGGTCACTGATACCAGTTTACTGGTTGGTGTGGGACTAGGTTGGGTGAAAAGGGTCTTTCATACCTGGAATTTTAAGAAAAAATATGGGAACCTTTGTAATAAACTATATGTAATGTATGCCGTGTGATTGTAGCCATGTTGGGATAGTAGAGAGACAAGGTGGGTGAGAGAGACAACAGAAATTGGTCCAATAAAAGATATCACCTGTGTGTGTGTGTGTGTGTATATGCATCTGAAGAAGAAAATACATTGTGAACACACACACACACACACACACACACATCTTTATATAATATGATCAATGTTTTCTTCTTCAGATGCATATACATTGATCAATATTATATAAAGATGTGTGTGTGTGTGTGTGTGTGTGTGTATATATACATCTTTATATAATATTGATCAATATGTTTTCTTCTTCAACTTACTGTTTAAGACCGAGGGCTGGTCTACAATAACGCTGTAAGTCGATCTAAGTTACGCTACTTCAGTTATATAAATTACGTAACTGACGTTGACGTAACTGACGTTGACGTAACTGACGTTGACGTAACCTAGGTTGACGTAACCTAGGTTGACGTAACCTAGGTCGACTTAGCACGGTGTAGACATCGCTGTATGTCGATGGGAGATGCTCTCCTGTTGACATAGCTTCTGCCTCCTGGGGAGGTGGAGTACAGACGTTGACGGGAGAGTGCTTCACCAGACCCGCTAAATTGACAGCGCTGTATCGATTGCCGCAGTGCCAATTTAGCCGGTACCGTAGACATGGCCCTAGTAACTTCTCATGACTGGCTAGCATAGGGGATTGGGCATAGGTTTAGTGGGCTTGTATCTCTAGGTGACTGGTTCCAATCCAGCCCAAGTTGGTAGTGAGCAACTGAAAGTTGTTGCCCTCTACTGGGAGTTTGGTGTCCAATGTGCAAAGATTTGATGGTCTTCCACTTGTTCCTAATAGTCAGGTATTCCTGCTGCTGTAGGTAGCAGCCATGCTGTTGCTCTCAGAAGAAAGGTCAGGTTTTGGCCATCAGGGCTACTCATTCATATAGCTGGTCCATCATGGTCAGTGAAATCACCTTGGTAGAACGTTGTAAGGAAGTCTGCACAGTGTCTGCTTGTATTGTGCTTTTCTGTAGGTAAAGTGCTTTTATTCTCCAGAGTGCTCAATCTGCATCTGCACTTTTTGTCCTGTGTACTCAGTTGTCTGGGTTCTGTGGCTCCTCCCTCACCTGAGTGGGTGGGCTTTTCGTTCGGATGGGCTCCACCCACCAATTCAGTCATCAGGTACGCTGGCACCTTTATTGAGAATTGAATTCATAAAGAAAACAGGATGTTCTTGCCTACGTGATATGCAGTGGTTTTCAACCTGTGGTCCGTGGACCCTGGGGGTCTGCAGACTATGTCTAAGATTTCCAAAGGGGTCTTCACCTCCATTTGAAATTTTTTAGAGGTCCACAAATGAAAAAAGTTTGAAAACCACGGGTCTATAGCATATCCTGGTTCAGAACAAGACTCTTTACTGTGTCATCTGAAAGCACTTTATACATTTAGTAGCTATATGAAGAAATAAGGGCCACAACATCTAAGGAACAAGAAAATGACTCCCAGGTTGATCAGAAAGACACAGCTTCCTTGAAGAGAAAATTGTTCCTGCCTGACAAACATGTCACTTTTTTTTTTTAATGGATGATTGACTCTTTATTTTCCCATAAGAAAGAAGGAAGTGGGCCCTGCAGCTCCTTAGCAGGGATGATTTCACAGAATTTCCAGAACGTCTGTTAAGCTCAGACGTGGCCACATCCAACATCATTATTATTAATTTGTCTCTATTCCTGCCTGTCCCATCAAGAGGGAAAATGTCATCGTGTTTGTCAAACCAGCGTTGGGAATTGAAAGTAGCCCTGGAACAAAGATGTCAGTGAGTTTATTCTGTGCACTTCATGGCCCCCAAGAGGAGAGGAAGGGCAAATCTAGGTCTAATTCTAGCCCTGAAATGGCTCAACAAATCCATCAAACTTAAGTTAAAGGAAAGGAACCATTTCAGGATGTCTTGGTCACCATAGTTCCAGAGATAATTCTGTATCCCTTGAGCTTGGAATTAGTGTATATGATTTTTAATATTTTATTGTTAAACAGTTACTCGATTTTCAGCTAAAATTGTGCTTTTCATTGTACTGAGAATTAGAAATTACAGAGGCGTAGGCCAGAGGAGAGCTGTTGGTTTATGTATTAACCAAATCTTATTTAGGAGGGACATGACACGGTGGCTTTAACCATACACGAAGGGGTCATTTACGTTGGTTGTAATTTCTTTCATTTAAGAATTAGGTTTGCTAATTTATTGCCTCGACTTATGGCAAAAACATCTGTACTTCACTTTATATCTGAGTATTCCCACTGAATTCAGTAGGACTATTCACATGCATTAAGCTGAGCGCATGTGGACCTCTTTATGGTCGATATTTTTGCCCTGTGGCAATTTAGGGGATTTAAGTGATTTTCTTTTTATCCCTGTCTAAAAATGTAAAATAACAAAAAAGTGATTGGCACTAGAGCTGGCCCAAAAAACGGGAGAAAATGAAGATTTTTGGCAAAGTTCCTTTCCATTTTTTTTTTTTTCAAAATTCAAAGGAGTCAGCCAGCTGTGATAAACACAACTTTCAGAAGAGTGTTTTTGTCCTTGGAGAGAATGTCCAGATTGCAGTTGTTTGCCAGAGAAATGCAAGTGGGCTCCCTGCTCTCAATGAAACATCCCCAGCCTCTTCTGCACATGAGATTGGCATCAAACACAATATCAAAATGTATATTTTTTCTACAGTATACCCAAAGAAAGGATTCCTTCTAGAATTATTTCTCATTTATTATCCAGCTAGTATTCCCTCTCAGCCCTGCTCTTACCAGTAATCTGTATCAATGACTCTGCCTCCATGCATGAGAAACACTGCAGCACTTGCAAAAATAACTCTTTTAAGTACCATATTCACTTGCACTGGAATTATAGCTTGCCTACCATCACCGTGCAATTTTGCTGCTCTACCTTTTTTCTTTTGGTCCCAACTGCCTGAGCCAAAGCTCACTAAAGCCAACGGAAAGACTTTTGGATCAGTCGCTAAGCACACAATCTGTTTCCTTGAATGGTGAATGCTGATGGGCTGTGAGATATGAATGACCCATTTGTGAAGTGTTGAAAACTGGTTCTATAAGAGCGCTCTTGATTGAGAGACACTGCCAGTACTAAAAATGCTTGGGAGGTACTCCCCTGCCTAGAGCCATTGTGCTAAGTCTGCTCATTGTTCGCTCTTTATGAAGTTACTTCGTGTGTAAAATGTCTGGTACAATTAACAGACAGAATGAAAAATGAATCGTGTCATGTCAGCTTACAGGTATTGGCATCTTCTCAATGGAAAGCTGAGATATAAATCTTGATCCAAGGCAGACTGCAGCATGCGCTTATTAAGGCTTGTGAATGGGATCACAGGCAAAGCCCTGCCATCCTAGCAAACTTTTGCCACTGCTTACAATCAGCTCAAGGCATCCTGGAATATAAATCGTGAGTTCGCTTTAGTTGCCAAAGATAACCCTGTGAGGATGAGAAGAAAACCCTACTAAACATGCTGGGTCCTGATTAAAGTTCAGTGTGACACTCCTCTGTTATCAAGGATAGAATTACTTTGATTAATATACAAGAATAAAAGTCCCCTTAGCCACACTCTGAACATACGTTCGTATAACTACTTTGCTCAGGGATGAATCCACACCCCTGAGCCACAAAGTTATACCGACTGTACTCCCGGTGTAGACGGGCCTTTGTCGATGGGAGGGCTTGTCCCGTCAACATAGCTATCGCCTCTCTGGGAGGTGGAGAAGCTCTCCAGCAAGTGTAGGTAGCGTCCTCACTAAGCGCTACAGCAGTGCAGCTCTAAGTGTAGACAAGCCCTTAGTTTTTATTAAGACAGAAGATTGTTTTAAATGAAAACCTGTTGTAATGGAGCATGCCACCTGGAGAGAACTCTGGGCATTGGGGTTAGCTAAGACGGTTCAGAGTCAAACACCCTTTCCCCTCCTGTGTTTGTCAGCAGGACTTGGGGACCAGGCAGGAAAGAATCCAGGAGGTCAAAGGAGCTCAGGCACCAGGCCCAGCTACTTTATATCCAGGCAGGAAGAGGAATCTAGGGACCAGTGCGGGGAGGAAGCTGCCCGGATTGAAGGCGAATCGCAATGAGGTTTCCGTTTATTTGGGGACTGTCTGTACTCTGGAAGGGTAGATTTTACTTTGGGACTGTTTGTTTCTGGGAGGAGAGTTAGGGAGAGCCAGCACTGGGTTAGTCAGGAGCCTCGGGTTTAGTTCCGGACTCATCAAAGGTCTGAATCCAGTGCCTGGCTTTAAACACCTATTTAGTCCCAGTGATTATGGGGTAGAATGATGGTCCAGTCGTTAGGGCACTAGCCTAGGACTTGGGAGTGTTGGCTCAGTTACCTGCTCCGCTCCACACCACAGACTTGCTGTGTGACCTTGGGCAAGTCACTTAGACCCAGATTTCTAAAGATATTAAGGTGTTGCAGGGCTCAGCATGGCAGTGCCTAACTGATTTAGGGCCATAAATTTCATTTTATAAAGGCATTTAGGCACTTATGAGCCTGAATCCCTTTGACTGCCATTGACCTTTAGAAATCTGGGCCTTAGCCTTCCCACGCCTCAGTTCCCCATCTGTAAAATGAGAACAACAGCACTTCCCTACATCACAGGGGTGTTGTGAGAATAAATACACTAAAGATTGTGAGGTGCTATGGTCACAGGGGAGCCATGTAAGTATCTAAGTTGGGTATATTAGATTCCAATTCACTTAAGAGGTGTGTACTTCGCTGAACTGGAGCCTCCATCTTCAACTCCATATGTGACTTTTGGCTAGTCACGTAGGGCCATATTTTAAAAAGTCAGCTCTTTCCTGTGTGCTCCCCCTTTGGGTGCCCAACGTTAGACATGCCAGCAGTGCTGAATGCCCACAGCTGCATCTGAAGCAAATGTTGGTACCACATCCTTGTAGGCCAATATGGTGGTCTTGATGCAGTCCCAAATTCAATGAAGTGACACTGTCCAGCGTAAAGAGGTGCTCTGCCTTCAATCAAGGCTCCGTCCAAGAGAGATTTCTCTCTGCCTTAGCAGCTAAAAGAGGGAATGCTAGACATGAAGAATGCTAATGCATCCACCTAAGAGCTCTTACATTTCACAGCCAACCACAGCTGCGAGGGTATAACCTCTGCGAAGCTGCCTTTGGTAGGGAGATCCTGTATGTGTTTAGTCCATTAACTTGTTGTGCCTTTTAGAAACAGAGTGGGTACCTATGTGTACCCCTGTGGAAGCTTTTCCTTGGCAAGGTCAGCACACAGGAGGGTGCTGGAGAACAGACTTCCTGTGTGACCATGGGCAGGTGACTTAGTCTCTCTGAATTTCGGTTCCCCATCTGTACAATGGGGATAGCAGCACTGCCCTACCTGGCAGAGCTGTTGTGAGGATAAATACATTAAACATTGTGACACGCTGCAACATCTGCTGATGAAAAGCTCTAGATACTGTTGTTCCACAAATCCTTGACCACTAGTCCAGGCATCTTGCCTTTTATTATTGTATTGGCAGATGTTTGGATGATTTTCCTTGAATTTTTGAATGCAGAGCTGAGGTGGTTTTAAACTTTTTTCATTATTTTGAACAGCAGAATTTCTGTTGCTCAGGAAGTCTCTAGGGCCTCAATCCTGCATATTGATGCACTGCTGTGATCCTTCGTGTCTCCATGGAGTCCTCTTGAGGTTAATGGGATTCTGTGGGGACATAAGTATCCACGTCCACTTAGGTTCCCTTTCTAAATGACCAGCTCGGCCTCCTTTGTAGGGAGTGACATGCAACTGTCTCCTTGTGTGATGTGCTACCTACTTATCTGGACTGGTGCAGAAGGGCATGAAGAAACCAAATTGATGGGTTAAAAGATGTCTGTTAACGTTGCACTTAAGTGGCTGAGTTCATCCAGCCAATACTAACTAAAAGGGTCTCTTAAAATAGTTGCAATTTCAAACCAAAGGCTGGGTGACGATGGAAATGGGGCCAGGAAGGACACTCTGTCAAAATAAAGTGTTGCTTGCGCTAAAGTTTAGAGGAACAAAAAGAGCTGTTAAAAATGGTTTATGTGAGCAAGGTCCTGGAGTGACAGCATGAGATGAGAAAAGGCTGATTGTGTCCTAGCCCTGGAAGGAGCAGGTGCAGATTGCAGAGGGGGTGTTCTGTTCAGCAATGTTTCTCTCACACACGCTTATCTCCAGTTTAATGGGATTTCTCAGAGCAGCCAGGAGCCCGAGGAATCTGTTGTATTCAGCTAAACCAAAACTCAAAAATGGGCAGCCGCTTAGCAGCAGCTGGGTGGCTTGAAGACTGCAGACTTGAATGTGGAATTTCAGATTTCAGCAGAGAGAATCTCCTTCTTGCATTCACACACAACTAAAGGAAACGCATATGACAGTACGACCTCCGATGTATTTGACTGTCTAGAAACAGCACCTGCCAAGAGCTGTGTACTGGAATGGCTTTATCGCCTCTAGTGAGAGAACCACATTAATGGACCCATGGAATAACAGATTCTGCATCTTGTATATCTGTGGCTGGTGTGGTCTGTTTTTAATTACAAATCCCGGTGAGGAAGCAGATAAATTGACTCTTACATGCCATACAGGGGAATGAAATGCACACGTAACCAACATTGCTACTTTCTGATGCTGTCATTTGGACACCTGTGTATCCAGTGCTGGTGGTGCCACTCCGGGCTTTTTTCTGATTATTCTTGTTTAGGGTCAGTTTTCATCCACAGAAGAACTACTGGTGCTAAATGCTGCCAAATACCACGTGTGGCCTTAAAGATAAAGGTGTAGTATTCATATATGTTGCTTTTCAAAGTGAACGTTCCTAAAGAGCCTTAAAACTACATTCATTTCCACAAAGAAAAAACATCATTAATGAACGACTAAGGTTGGTTAAAGACACTACTGACCCATGCAAATCCCTTAAAATTAAGGAATTAGTTATTTTAAAATATATTTTAACCCCCACATATCAGATTCACTACTTTTCTTGAAGGACTGCTCTTCTCTAAGTCCCATGGATCTGCAATGTGTGCAGTAATACTGTACACACACCGCATGACTTAAAACCGTAGCAACAGGGCCGGCGCTCCCATTAGGCGACCTAGGCGGTCGCCTAGGGCACTGCTATTTTGGGGGCGCCTGCGCCCCCGCCGCCCGTAGAAATTTGGGGGCGGGACCTGCCGCCGCCTAGGGCGCCGGCAAAGCTGGCGCCGCTACTGCGTAGCAACCTAACAGATGTATC
This sequence comes from Platysternon megacephalum, assembly GCA_003942145.1. Lineage (NCBI taxonomy): Eukaryota > Metazoa > Chordata > Testudines > Platysternidae > Platysternon > Platysternon megacephalum. The sequence continues at coordinate 688,343 of QXTE01000172.1, forward strand.
AGTTAGACATCTGGGCACAGATGAAGTGCATGATGTGTTATGTTCCCACAGGGAGGCATGAAGTTAGAGTTATGGTTTTGCCTTATGTTGTACTTGTGAGGAATATGGTTTGTCTATTGTTAATGTATGTTGTGGAGATGTAAGGGCCCAATGCTGCCTTTGGTTACACCCGAGAAACCTCATCAAGGGGTAAAAGAAAGTAGTAAATGAAGAAAATAGGTTTGCACAGGTATAACTGAGAATAGAATTTGGCCTGCAGAACCTTACAGTACTGGTCATGAGGCAGGTGCCGGGAAGAATACAGCCTGACCTTCAGATCTCAGGCTGACTTTGTGGTTCTCCTAGCTAGAAATAAAACCTCTTTTACTTGTAAAGTGAGCATGTTTGTTTAAAAGCCACCGGGAGACAGTAAACATAGAATCCCTTCATGTCACTTCTGCAAATAACTTTTCACTGTGGAGCTACGCCTGTTAATGTCACTTCCATTGTTCCTCCTTACGTATAGCAGAGGAAACAACTTCTGTAGGACCCTAATCTCCTGGGACATGCTTATTCTTCTGCAAGAGTAACAGTTCAATCCTCTGCACTACTCTACAGTACCTTTGAAAATACTCTGAGGCACTAGTTAATTTACTGCAATGTTATGTGAGAGGGGTTAAAAAAGATTTTATTTTTATGTGCTCGTGCTGAGGATATGAGATTGAGAAAGGAGGTTAATGATACACCTGTTATAAGGCTGAATAGTTATAATAGCTACATTTCTGGTTAGCCAGTAGAACACACATGAAAGCAGTGGTGAAATAGCTCTGAATTATTTCTTATTTTTTAGAGCGCCACTTGGTGGCAGGTTGGAATTAGAGAGGGACTAATGAGTCTTACGCGCTCCACGTGAATGGAGAGGAAACAGCTGCTGTGTACACCATCATGAAGCAATTTGGTCTGGGACAAAACACTGGTTGCATCTTGATTCTGATCTTGGATAGCGCCTCACCCATTGCCATGTGTTTGGAGAGAGAGAAGAAGTGCTGCTCATGGTATGCAGCAATGGGAACTTACTTGAAATAAGAATCAAGCCATTTTTGTCTTACAACCATTGCAACCAGTTGCCTTCTGGGAGAGAGGCATAGTAGAAAAGTCCATTAAACTCAGCTGTCAGAAGATGATGGTTGTTTCACAAGATTCCTTTTTATTGGTCACATTTGGTCAACTTGAAATCAAATTGGCTTGTGTCCTTCCCTATAACCACCGAGCACTTAGTCAAATAAAATTGTGTTGCCTGTTTCAGCACTGACAGACCCATGGAATAACAGATTCTGCATCTTGTATATCTGTGGCTGGTGTGGTCCATTTTTAATTACAAATCCCTGTGAGGAAGCAGATAAATTGACTCTTACATGCCATTCAAGGGAATTAAATCCTAATGGCCTGAACACATGATGCAAAGCCCCATGACAACTGGATGGATGGTTATGGTCCCCTCAGATGCTGGAGACACAAACATATGCTTCACATGCCATTCTCCCTTCAGTTTTACTTTAACTCCACTTCTAATTGAAGGATTAGTTACCCTGGATTTAACCAGCCATGACAGAGGCGGGGGAGGGTTAGAAGAGGGAGCCTGTATTCCCTCATCTGTCTCCAAAATGCTGAGCACACAAAGATCCAGTGATTAAGATAAAACAAGTGTTTTGTGCAGGAGCATTTTCAATGCCTGCATATTTAACAGGACTAAGGTGTATAGTTTGTTTAAGCATGAGATGAGGTGACTATAAATCAGAGACGTTGTCTGTTTCTTTTTTAAACCCATGCTAAAAACCAGCCAGCCATACGGCTCTGATGTGAGGTCAGAAGTGTATTATGTTAAAACAAGCTTTTGCTTTTGATTCATTAGCCTGAGGATGCGGGGGACGGGACCTCCCAGATGAACCTTTGCATGAATTGATTGTTTTACTTGAAAAACCAGTGTAAGTGTAAACACAACGAGGAGTCCTTGTGGCACCTTGGAGACTAACAAATTTATTTGGGCATAAGCTTTTGTGGGCTAGAACCCACTTCATCAGATGCATGGAGTGAAAAATACAGGAGCAGGTATAAATACATGGAAGGATGTGGGTTGCTTTACCAAGTGTGAGGTCAGTCTAATGAGATAAATCAATTAATAGCAGGATAGCAAGGGAGGAAAAATAACTTTTGAAGTGGTAAGAGAGTGGCCCATTACAGACAGTTGACAAGAAGGTGTGAGTAACAGTAGGGAGAAATTAGTATTGGGGAAATTAAGTTTAGATTTTGTAATGACCCAACCACTCCCAGTCTTTATTCAGGCCTAATCTGATGGTATCCAGTTTGCAAATTTAATTCCAGTTCTGTAGCTTCATGTTGGAGTCTGGTTTTGAAGTTTTTTTGTTGAAGAATTGCCACTTTGAGGTCTGTTATTGAGTGACCAGAGAGATTGAAGTGTTCTCCTACTGGTTTTTGAATGTTATAATTCCTGATGTCAGATTTGTGTCCATTTATTCTTTTGCGTAGAGACTGTCCGGTTTGACCAATATTCATGGCAGAGGGGCATTGCTGAAACATGATGGCATATATCACATTGGTAGATGTGCAGGTGAACAAGCCCCTGATGCTGTGGCTGATGTGGTTAGGTCCTCTGATGGTGTCCCTTGAATAGATATATTGACAGAGTTGGCCCCGGGGTTTGTAGCAGGGTTTGGTTCCTGGGTTGGTGTTTTTGTTGTGTGGTGTGTAGTTGCTGGTGAGTATTTGCTTCAGGTTGGGGGGTTTCAGTTGACTTTTGGAACAGCAAAAGGCCAAAATTTTGAATCTGGATGCCTCATATTGTCAACCATGTTCTCATTTGGTGTAATTTGTCATAGCTCCATTGACTCCATTCATCGGCTGAAGATTTGACACTTTCTCTCTAATCTAAAATGTTTTGATAATTATTTTGCAGTCACTTTGCTCTTACTTTGATTGTAACTAGAACTGTGTGAAATTTTTTTTGGATGAAACTTTTATTTGCTGGAAAATGCAGATTCAGGTTGATCAAAGTAGCTTCAGACTGAACACAAACATTTTGGATTTGTGTAGAATTTGCTGAACTGGTTTTGTCCGAACCGCCCCGCCCCCCCCCCCAAAAGGTAAAAATGCTTCATTTAGTGTTTTACTTCAACTTTGTTACAAAATTTTAAAAAGATTTTTAAAAAAGACCCCCTCAAAATAAACAACGCATTTTGAATGAAGCATTTTGTTTGTCCTGAAACAAATTTTTTTTTAAGTTCTCGGTTTGCTGAAAAACTCAAAAAATTTTCATTTCGGGTTGATCTGAATTGTGGTGGTGGTGTGTGTTTCGTTTTGTTTCCACCATCTAACCAAAATCGGTTATTTGCACAACTCTAATTTTAATGTTTAAAAACTATGTTAACAAAACAAGCATAGATTTTTAAAGTATGGAGGGGAGATGATAAATAATTCTGTTACCACGACAGACAAAATATTAGTCAATATCTTTTTTAAATCGCGAATGTGAAGTTAAAGAATGCGGGGGGAAGATTAGACCCAAAGACTCAACTCCAGCGTTATTCGTTTTCAAAGCTGACCAATGTCCATTCTTACTAGAAGTAGTTTATAGCACTTGGCTACATGGGTGTTTATTGGATCGTGCTTTGTTAAAGTAAACTTGATTTGTCACATGATTGACCCTGAGGTAATTTAAACTCTGTGTGTCTTGTTTGTGGCAGTGGAAATGGATGAGCGTTTCCCTGCCGGCCTTTTTAAAACGAACATGGAGAAAGGATCTTTATATCCATGAAGTCCAGGGACATGCAGAGTAGGGTTGCCAACTTTCTGATTGCAGAAAACCGAACACCCTTGACCCGCCCCTTCCCCAAGGCCCCACCTACTCCATCCCCCCCTCCCTCCATCTCTCGCTCTCCTCCCTCCCTCACTCACTTGCTCATTTTCACTGGCCTGGGACAGGGGATGGGGTGCGGGAGGGGGTGAGGGTTCCGGCTGAGGGTTCAGGCTCTGGTGTGGGGCTGGGGATGAGGGGTTTGGGGTGCAGGAGAGGGCTCCGGGCTGTGGCCGAGCGGTTTGGAGTGCAGGAGGGGGCTCATTGCTGGGGCAGAGAGTTGGGGGTGCAGCAAGGGGTGCAGGGCGTGGGCTCTGGGAGGGAGTTTGGGTGCGGAAGGGGGCTTAGCATTGGGTCCGGGAGTTAGGGTGTGTGTGTGTTGGGGTGCAGGGTCCGGGCTCTGAGAGGGAGTTTGGGTGCGGGAGGGAACTCAGGGCTGGGGCCGGGGGTTGGCGTGTGTGAGGGGGTGCAGGTACCGGGCGGCGCTTACCTCAGGCGGCTCCCAGAAGCCGTAGCATATCCCCCCTCCGGCTCCTAGGCGGAGGCGCGGCCAGGCGGCTCCCATTGGCTGCGATTCCCAGCCAATAGGAGTTAGCACTTGGGGCACAGGCAGCGTGCAGAGCTCCCTGGCTGCTTCTGAGCCTAGGAACCGGACATGCCGGCCGCTTCTGGGAGCCGTGCATACCAGGGGAGGCAGGGAGCCTGCCTCAGCCCCACTATGCCGCCGACCAGACTTTTAGTTCCTTTTCAACTGGGTGTTCCAGTCAAAAACCGGATGCCTGGCAACCCTAAATTGCAGAGACTGGTGTTGGAAGTCTGATAAAACTATACAAATAAATGAATGGTGTAGGGGAATGGTGTAGGTTGGGAACGTTGGACTTGCCAGATTGGATCAGACCATTGTCCATGTAGTGCAGAATCCTGTCTCTGACAGTGGCCGTTACCAGTTGCTTTAGAGGAAGGTGCAAGAAACTCTGCAGCAGGCAGGTATGGAATAACCTGTCCTCAGGGAAAGCTTCCTCCTGTAATCCCCCAATAGTTAAGGGCTGGCTGGTGCCCTGCAGCATTTTTGAATTTGCCATCTTTCAGTTGCATTGGCGACTGGTCTTGCTTTACGGGAGAGGGTGAATGGAAGTTCCTGATCCACCTTTTCTGTTGCAATCATTGTTTTGTATTCTTTTATCACATCCTGCCAGTAGCAACAGAAGAGTCGGCTGACAAGAATACAGACCAAATACTCCACATCGACTGGGGCTCTACATACAGCTGAATACCAGATACCAAAATTTGATCCCTGTGCACATCCCTATTAATAAAATATATAGCGATACTGCCAGTGTAGTGTGGGGCACTATCACGGGGGTGGGCAGACTGTTTGGCCCGAGGGCCACATCTGGGAATAGAAATTGTATGGCGGGCTATGAATGCTCACGAAATTGGGGTTGGGGTGCAGGAGGGGTGCAGGCTCTTGCTGGGGGTGTGGGCTCTGGGGTGGGGCCAGAAATGAGGAGTTCAGGGTGTGGGAGGGGGATCAGGGCTGGGACAGGGGTTGGGGTGCGGGAAGGGGTGTGGGCTCGGGTGTGGGCTCTGGCTGGGGGTGCAGGCTCTGGGGTGGGGCTGGGGATGAGGAGTCTGGGGTGTAGGAGGGTGCTCTGGGCTGGGACTGAGGGGTTTGGAAGGTGGGAGGGGGATCAGGGCTGGGGCAGGGGGTTGGGGCGTAGGGAGAGGCTCAGGGGTGCAGACTCCAAAGTGGCGCTTGCCTCAAGCGGCTCCCGGAAGCAGCGGCATGTCCCTTCTCCGGCTCCTACGCGGAGTGGCCCCCTGACTCTGCTCCTCGGCTGGAGTCGGGCAAGGCCAGACCTCGCTTCCCAGCAGGAGCTCGAGGGCCGGCTTAAAACGGCTCGCAGGCCGTATTTTGCCCACCTCTGCAGTATCATCACTATAATAGTACAGGAGAATGTTATGTATTTGTAGAATCCTGAACAAGTGAGATTCCACTTGTAACCTATCTAAACCTCCACTAGATTTAGGAGTCTCCAGGCTACTCCCTCTCTATCTCCATCAGCGTCTTAAGCTTTTGCTTATACATGTTTTCTAACATCCCAATTTCCTGAGCAGCACGGTTGACAGCTGCTGCCACTGTCTCTAGCTGCTGTATAAAAATTTGCATTTCAGTTGGCTTTGCCAACAAGCTGCAGTTTAACAGCCAACATGCAGTAACCTTCTGCTATTTGACTGTGGATCCTCCTTCCTTTTAGTTTAAAAAATAATTTTTCAGCCTGACTCACTGAAATATTTTTCAGAAGGGCTTTGGGTTTGCAAAATGCAAGGAGGTGAGTGTTCTGAATTTCCAACATCCCCTTTATTCACAGGTAAAAATACCAAGTGCCTAGAGTTGCACAATTAGAAGTACATAATACCTAGAACTGATTGTAACGTAACAGGACACTCTCAAGCAGTGCAGGCCCAGTGTACCTTTTGTTTTAAAAAAATCATAGGATAGGGTAGGCCAGTGACTACAAATGACTTCTCTACGGTTGAAAGAACAGGAGTCCTTGTGGCACCTTAGAGACTAACAAATTTATTTGAGCATAAGCTTTCGTGGGCTACAGCCCACTTCTTCGGATGCATAGAATGGAACATACAGTAAGAAGATATTTATACATACAGAGAACATGAGAAGGTGGAAGTAGCCATACCAACTGTAAGAGGCTAATTAATTAAGAGAAGCTATTAACAGCAGGGGAGAAAAACTTTTGAAGTGATAATCATGATGGCCCATTTCGGACAGTTGACACGAAAGTGTGAGGCTACTTCAACATGGGGAAATAGATTCAATTAGTGTAATGACCGAGCCATTCCCAGTCTCTGTTCAAACCTAAGTTAATGGTATCTAGTTTGCATATCAATTCAAGTTCAGCAGCTTCTCGTTGGAGTCTGTTTTTGAAGCTTTTCTGTTGCAAAATTGCCACCTTAACGTCTGTCACTGAGTGATTAGAGAGGTTGAAGTGTTCTCCTACTGGTTTTTGAATGTTATGATTCCTGATGTCAGATTTGTGTTGGTTGGTGGAATTGCCAATCACAGTGGTTTTCAACCGGTGGACCGCAGACCTCTGGGAGTCCGCAGACTGTCTAAGATTTCTAACGAGGTCCGCACCCCCTTTGAAAATCTTTAGGGGTTTGCGAATCAAAAAAGGTTGAAAACACAGGCCTGTCGGGATGAAAAGAGAGTTCGTCCTCCATGCCCTTTCAATCTTCATCCATTTTTCTGAGACTGTCCTATAGGTGGACACTTAACACCAATTATGATTGAGACACGTGTCCAAGTCGGAGTTAAATTGAGACCAACTACTCATTTTACGGAGGCCACCAAACAGGAGTGACCTTCAGTCATTACCAGCTTGGTGACATTAAGGTAAAAGACTCCGCTTTGCCAGTCTCAAGACACCTGGTTCCCATTCATCTCCTGCTTTGAAATTTTCCAACATTTGAACAACCAGTGAAGTACTTGAATTGTGTATGACCAGGCTGCTGTTCCTGGGACTTCCATCTCCCATAAATCACTTTCCTTATACCTCTTCATAAAATTGAAATGCCAACATAAGGGAAGGGACTAACCAAATCCATCCATTTGATATATTAAAGTTTTTTGTTTCATATTGCATTGGTATTGCTCAAATCAAAATTTCCCTTCTTGGCATGGGGACTAGTTAAAAATTTAGGTCATAGTGTCCAAGCGAGACATTTTTCAGTGGAAAGGTAATACATGTTGCTTTCTAGCTGTTAAGAGTTCTTACACTCTTGATGTAACTCTAGCTGGCAGGTAACATCTTCATTCCTGGTGGTGGTGATTTACAGACCTAGATTCTGGAGTTCAACAGAACTGGTGCACTTAGAATTTACCTGGTGGACTTTGTTCTGTAAGAAGAAATCACTGGCGGTGAACTTTTGCCAGATAAGTGGTGTTGGTGGTTGTCTTTCTACTGCCTGAGATGGGTTTTTTTCCCTGACATCCTGACGGAATAATTTGCTGGATTGAATCTATAAAGTGGTTTCAATCTATGGATTGAGGGGGAGAGAGGGGCCTTTTCACAGCCTTTGTTCAGCATTACTGAAGTCAGATGCAATACTGACATGCTTATTGTGGAGTTTTTTTTACCAAAAGTGTGTTCTCATCAAAAAATGGGATTTTATTGAAAAGGAATGTTTTCACAGGAGAGCTTTTAAAAACGAAATATTTTTATTTTTCCATGAGAAATTTCAAAACAAAATGAAAAATGTGGAATTTCAAATTGGATTCTTTTGTTGGTGCTTCGGGTTTACTATCTGCAGCTCTTCAAAAGTTAGGAAGTTTTGAAGAATTACTGAGTGGCAGGATTCAATTTTTTTCCTTGTGCCACTCTTAACTTTTCCACAGTTGGAGAAGTTTTGCAAAGTTACAGAAAGTAACAGAGTGCGGGGAGGGGAGGAAGGGGGAAAAACAAGGGAAAGGGGTGTGTGTGTGTGTGAGAGAGAGAGAGACAGACACCAAACACCCTTCCCCCCATTATTAATTTTATTGCATGTAGGGGTAAAAATGCAGGTGGGGAGAGAACATTTAAAAAAATGGATTAAAATATTTTGTCATTTTTAAATGTCCCAATTTCAGTGCTGAGAAACGATGATAATTTTTTTTAATGAATTCAGTCAATCAGCTCTAGTGCATTGTCACGCAAGCGAACTGCAGTCAAGATCCTTGCTTGTGCGTAGCGCAGCTTGGAGCTGGGGGAGGTGTGCAATGGTGGATTTAATCAGTCTTTACACTCCCTCACTTGCTATCAGTGGCCTGGTACCGTCTGCTATCAGTTAGAACAGCCTGAAGGAGGCTCTGAATTTAACCAGCTGCTACTGGCCCCAAGGGGGTGATGTGGCAGGAAGGCATTACTGGGGAACAGGGAAGCACTAGCCACAGCTTTATGCTGACAGCCAGCAGAGAGGTAGTGTAGGGTGTGCTCTGTTGTCTCAGTGCCCCTGGGATGATCCTGTGGAAATGTCAGTTTTAGGGTCACTTTGCACAGGCTGTTGATGTAAGTAGACACAGTACAGGCAAAATCTGGCCCTGACCCTTTAATTCTCTAGTACTGGACTTGGTTGTGCGAGTATTAAAATGGTGTGGAGACCAGGCCTGTGACTTTTTGTTTGTAAACTGAGATAGTTATACTGCTGTAACCCCAGCATAGATCCGGTTCTACCAGAATCAAAGTGACTTATACCTGTATAGCTTACTCTTCTTCCCACACGGGGATACCTATTTTGGCCTAAAGCACCTTTATGCTGATATAGTGACATCCTTGGTAGGGGGAGGAGGCTGTGCCATTTTAATTATACTGGGATAATTCAAGTGGTACAACTTTCATGTGTAGACAGGCCCTACCGCACCTTTGTCTGGTATAACTGCATCCACACTAGGGGGTTGTACTACTTTAATTGTACCGTACACCAGTGCAATCAGAGCGGTACAAAAACTGCATGCGGGCCAGCCTTCATGCCGTGTTCCGTCTCAGCGTGGCATTTTAATTTTGTAATGTATCTTACTTCGGGGGGGACTGGATGGCTCTGGAGATGAGTAATGGGATAAGGAGCTCTCTTCAGCTGTAGGTTGCTGGCTCAAATTCAGTGCAGGTTGGCAGAGAAAGCTGCAGTCTGATGGATATTCAGCATCCTATGTGAAATGCGTGTGGTGTCAGTGTAGTTCCAAGGGGACTGGTGTTCCTAGTCACAGGTTGAGCCTTGTTGGGACTTGTCTGTCGCATCTTAGGCGCATTTAACATGCGCGATTTCAGCTTTATGCGGTTGGCAAAAACAAGAAAAAAAATAAAAATAACAATGTAAATACTGTTTCTGTAGCGCGGGCGATTCCGCCCGCCATTACACTCAATGTAATTTTGACTATACGCGGTTTTCGCTTTACGCGCTGACTGCGGAACGTAACCCCAGCGTAAGATGAGACAGACCTGTATCAGCAGAGGGGACATGGGCCTGGGGACTGAACTAACTCTGTCTGGTAAAGGGTTGAGCACGTGGAACTTCGCATTTCTGTTGCACACGCTGCCCCTGCGCTCTCTGCAGGGCTTTCAAACTGGCTCCTTTCATTAGCTTTTATTTCACGGAAATCAATGTTACACACAAACATCACTGGACCGGGGGGAGGCAGACGGACACAGAGGGCACGTCTTCACTGCAGCTGGGAGATGTGATTCCCAGCACAGGTAGACAGACTCACGCTAGCTCAGCTTGAGCGAGCACGCTAAAAATAGCAGTGTGGATGTTGTGGCAATGGCAGTGGCTTGTGCTAGCCACCCGAATCCAAGCCCACCCATCCCCCTGGGTCCACGCATGCGAGCTAGGACAAGTCCGTCTACTCCAGGGGTAGGCAACCTATGGCACGCGTGCCGAATGCGGCACACGAGCTGATTTTCAGCGGCACTCACACTGCCCGGGTCCTGGCCACCGGTCCGGGGGGCTCTGCATTTTAATTTAATTTTAAATGAAGTTTCTTAAACATTTTAAAAACCTTATTTACTTTACATACAACCATAATTTAGTTCTATATTATAGACTTATAGAAAGAGACCTTCTAAAAACGTTAACATGTATGACTGGCACGCAAAACCTTAAATCAGAGTGAATAAATGAAGACTCGGCCACCGCTTCTGAAAGGTTGCCGACCCCTGATCTACTCCATGCTGGGGATCAGACCTCGGAGCTGCAGCGAAGATGTACCCCTACACTTTGCTTCGTATTGTGCACACGACCTCTCCCGTATAGTTTCTATAAGGAATGATGTTTTCTTTTAGCACACTGAAGAGTTTGCAATGTCTGGCTGATGAAGTGAATCATTAGCTAATGGTCAGGTTTGTCAGCCTTTGTTTGAGGGGTTCTGCTCTTGTTGTGAGGGAGCAAAGATCCTATTTGTTGCACACATTTGAAATACCTAGATGGGTGCATTAAGGTTGATGTGCAAGTCTCATTAGATCTAGTAAGTGTTTTATATGTCAGTCAAAGTAGGTGATGATATAAACTCGTTCCCCATGTATGTCGCTGCATTAGTAGTATCCAGCAGTTCGTACTTGCCTACACACAGCTTTTGTCCTGCTTTAAGTATATTGTTTTAGAAACCAGTATAGTTAAATTGGTAAACAGTTAAAATGGTATAAAAGTACTTATATTGGTATAGCTTATTCCCACTGACGTAAGCTGTATATATACCAGTGTAACTGCATCCACACTAGGGGTTTTCACCAATTTAACATTGCCAGTTTCTAAACTGAGGTACAAAAACTGAGTGTAGACCAACCCTTAGAAAAACAACTGCTAAACTGTGCTTTTTAGCTTGCAGGAAAAGATGAAATGAACTTTGTCAAGAGAGCAGCGGCTGTGCTGACACAAACATACTGTATATAGATGTCTTTCTAAGGAATGTTCTTGTTTAGGCTGTTACTGAGTAATTGGTGGGTGTTAGATTTACCATGGCTTCTCTCAGGCTTTCCGAACTCACAGGATGAAACCATAACCCTTTTACTCTAGATCCTTTTAGGAGGATCTGAAGTGTGATATTAACTACTGTTTAGAAGAAAGCATTAGAATACTTAATGTTTCCAACCCACTAGAGCAGGGGTTCTCAAACTTCATTGCACCACGACCTCCTTCTGATAACAAAATTACTACACGATCCTGGAAGAAGGGACCGAAGTCTGAGCCTGCAGGAGCCCCCAGCCAAAACCCAAGCCCCAGGGCTTCAGCCCCAAGCACGGCGACTTTAACCTGAGCTCTACCACCCAGGACTGCAGCCCTCAGGTTTGGCTTTGGCCCCAGACGCCAGCAAGTCAAAGCCAGCCCTGGTGATTCTATTAAAACGGGGTCACGACCCACTTTGGGATCCTGACCCACAGTTTGAGAACCGCTGCACTAGAACATGGGTTCCATGATCACATGCTCAGTCAGCTTTCCTCCAGCATTTCATATGCTGGTTCTCATGGTGCTGAAAAAGAGGTGCCACCACATGTTATGGGTGTGCACTTCTATTAGATTTTTAAAACAATGTAACTTCTAGGTATTCAGATAAACACCTAGGCCCAGGTTCTCCACTGTGATCCATTTGCATCGTGCAGCTTAGGCAGTTCAAAAGGACTCTGATTCTGGTATGAAATGGCCAGCAGAGAATTCCACTTGTGGACAGGAACTCCCCCCGGTGTGAAGCCTGCAGAGGCATTAGAGCCTTCCCCTGCATCAGCTGCCTTCTCCTACCCTGGAGTACGGCTGTTTTCGGATGTGGCAGGGCAGGCTGGTGGTGTGGTGGAGCAGAACTGCATTTTGCCGATCCTCTACTGGTGTAAGTTTAGAGCAGCCCCTCAGCTGCTCTAACTAATGCTGGGTCCAGACTGCACTGGCTCATGGAGCCATAACCATCTCCCTGATGGCCTCAGGGGCAGGAAAGGATCAAGTCCTTAGTGTTGGCTTCGCACTGTGGATGCAGAGGGCCAACTCTGCATTCTCTTTCACCTGCAGCGATAGGTATAATCATGAAGGGGATTCATACAGATAGAAGGCAACTGTAGTAACACAGAAAGAGAGAGAGAGAGAGTGGATGTAGTTCTAAAACAGCAGATGGCCTATGGAAACCAAAGCCAAAGAAGATCAAAGCAGAATCAAATTGTTTGTTGAAAATCCGTCCAGGGATTTAGTGTCTTAATTTTTTTTATTTGTACAGCTTTTTGGTAGTGTTACAACATAGACTCCAGAATGGTTTCTAGGGTGCCCAGCAGGTCCTTTGGTGCATTAGTGAAAGGTGAAAGAGGAGAAATGCTCGTGCGAGTAGCCTCACTTGGCTTCTTTTCCATGATTTTTACATTAAAATTGTGTTTCCCCAGTTTCTCTGTAGTTGGCACTCGATCTAAACTGGAGGTGCATAGGTTCTGTATACCCAGCATCATTATTGTAACCTGAATTTGACCCCAGCACTTTATCATCTGTTCCCTTCAGAATGCTCAGACTGAACAATGTCACATTTTGTTCCATTTCTGTATCTCTTAATCTGTTTTAATTATAATCCATTCCAAACACATCCAGGTGCCTGACAATAATAGGGATTGTTGATTATATATTGCACTCCTCCTAAGATTCCTTGCATTCTCAAGCTTAATTATCAGGCAACACAAAGAAGGCGGTGGCCCCTCTACAATGCACCACAACTAAAGCAAGCATGTGTTTCATCCTCACACCCTTTGGTGTAACGGGCCGCCCTCAAATCAACACTCCTTTAAGGTTTGGTTGGCTTTTATTGTTCTCTCGTTCAGATTACTGGGTGGCTATGAGGAAGTGTCCTAAGCAGAGGAAAGCCGGCAGCACTCTGTCTCTAGGCTTTCTTCCACTTGTGCAAAATAACAACAATAATAATAATAATTAATAATAAATATCTGCCTTTTGGACGACATATTCCTTTTGACTGTGTGACGCAGAGGGGAGAAGAGGAACGGAGAGGCCCTTGGATTAGCAGAAGAGTGGGGTGGACCTGTCTGGCTACTCATTACACACACACCCCCGGGGGTCTTTTTGAAACCCTTCTATTCAGAAACCATAGGGTGGGGCAGAGGCGCTGTCTGCACGTTTGGGGTTGGCACGTCAAGTCACCTAGGGAAGAAGGATGGTCCAGTGGTTAGGATTGTCGTCTGGGACTCAGGAGATCTGGGTTGAATTCGCTGCGCCCCCTCCCCACAGACATCATGTGTGACCTTGGGCATATCACGTAGCTTTGCCGTGCCTCGGTTCCCCAACTGTAAAGTGGGGATAGTAGCACTGCCGTACCTCACAGAGGTGGTGTGAGGATAAATACATTAAATATGGTGAGGTCTTCACGTGCTACTGGAATGGAGGTCATGTAAATTTCTAGAATGAGGGAACAGCTGCTTGGTTAGATTGTCTGGGTTAATTTCCATATGGAAATTCATGGAGGAGTTAATGCTGATTTTTGTCAGCATCAGCTCCTTTTCCATACTCTTTCACTCTCTAGGGTTTCATGCCTCTCCTTTAGCTGTAAGACTGATAACCTCTCTCAGGAGCGGAGAATTCAGCTGAAATTCAAGGAGTTTAAATTTACTGGGCCGGAGGATTTCAGTGGAGCTACGTCGCTATACACCAGCTGAGGATCTGGCCCAAAGAGTTTCAGGAGGCCTGTTCCCCATCCCATGTTTTTTTCTATGGGAGAAACAAGGCTTTAACTGATCACAAACATATTTTAAGGAGCTGAGAAAGCCCAAGGGCTGGTCCACACTAGGGGCGGGATCGAACTAAGGTACTTCGACTTCAGCTACGCGAATAGCGTAGCTGAAGTCGAAGTACCTTAGTTCGAACTAACGCGACTTACCTCGCGTCCGCGCAGCGCCGCGATCGAAGTTCGCGGCTCCCACGTCGACTCCGGTAACTCCGCTCGCCCTGCAGGAGTACCGGAGTTCGAACTAGCGCGTTCGGGGATCGACTTATCGCGTCCAGACAAGACGCGATAATTCGATCCCCGATACTTCGATGGCTACCCGCCGATTTCGGCGGGTAGTGTAGACGGGGCCTAAGACTCCTCAATATCAGAATGGCTTTAACTCAAAGCCTCTCTATCTGCAATGGGCTCATAATGATTCCCTCCATCCCACTACAATTATATCCAGCATCCCTGTGCATTAAGAATAGTTATATTATAAACAAAATTCAATGTTGCTGAAATCATTACAATTACATAATTGTTTGCAGTGCATCTGGATTTTCCTCATATCATCTGTAGTGGGAGTTCGTTAAAGGATGGACATTTGAATGACTATGGCTGCTTTTCTCGCCGATGGGGGAGCTGGTAAAAATCAAGCTCGACAACCCAAGTGATGAAACAGGAAGTGCTCCCTATTGTATCCCTGAATGTTATTTTTATTTTATTTGCATTACAATAGTGCCGCTTCAACTCTATCTAGTGAATTTTTCAACCCCTGAGTGCCATAGCTAGGTTGACCAGGGCTATTCGAAAGGGCTGTATTTAGTACAATAATTTCTGTGCAGGTCAGGCACTGTTGTTTATTATATACTTGTACAGCACCTAGCACAATGGAGTCCAACCTTGTTGTGGTCTTTAGGTGCTACTGCAAAATATATATAATATAGAATCTGAAATGGTTCCATTTGTTTTTAATACAGCAAATAAGGAGGTTGTGAAAAGAGTGAGTATAGCTGAATGTTTTCTAACAAATCCTCCCGTTTATTAATGTCTGATTGGTTCCAAAGTATAAGTATATTTTTGATTAAACAACAAAGGAAAACTATAAGTAACACTTGAAAATAACGAAAGCACCCAGGGCCGGATTTGGATTCCTTTACTCACGCTGAATTTACCTTCCTCGGTAGTGGGTTGAATGGGGCCCCTTGTGGAATAAAGTACTACTCAACATGAGTAGTGGTATCAGAATCTGGCCCTAGGGGTTTATTTTTAATTGTTTCAGAGGAGGAGAAGGGGAGGCAGTTTTTGACAGTAACTTATGTCCCCTGAAACCTTCAGAAGGATAGTTGAGTGCAATGGGAGAAGGCTTGTCACGAGAACCTAGTAGTTGAAGCAACCTGTTTGGTCTTGCAGTGCTATGGATCTTTCCTTTGGCTTCACCGGCAGTGCACGGAGAGTGATAGGGCCAAAAGAGCCGGGGATTAGCCTGCTTTTCCATTAGAAATGCGTTGTCCTGAAACTCTGTTCATCTCAGGTAGCCAGTTGTGCTGGCTTTCAGGCTGCTTTGTGCCATTGAAGCAGTGTGACTCCGATGGCAAACCCTGGTTCTAGCCCATTCTGCCTTTCACTGGTGGTGTACCCCAAGACATGGGAGGCAGTACCCCCCAAACAGCCCTTTCTAGTGCAGCTCAGACTGGTAAGAGTAGTAACTGAGCCCTACCTGTTTTGAAGGGGATTTCTCTATTCACCACGTGTAACAGGGTGCTGGCCAGGAGGTCCTGAGCCAGTCCCCTGTTAGCCCAGCTCCAATTAAGAAGTATTAATTGGGGCTGGCTGAGTATGCCACACCTAATTGCTAGAAGAGAAGCACCTGCAGGCCTCATTAGCCGGGGGCTATATAAAGCTGGCAGGCAGGAAGGAAGTGAAGGGGGGCAGGGGGGAGAGAAAGGAAAGGGAGGAGAGGAGCCCCAGGCTGTGCATCCCTGCTGGCTGGGGAAGCTAGGTGTCCCCCAGGTGGCTGGTTTGGAGCAGACTGTAAATAGAAAGTGGTGGGAGCTGACACTGAAAATCAAAGGCACTGGTGACTGCACTCAGAAGGGGTCTCTGGCTGATTTGTTGCGCGGGCAGGCGAAGGCCTCGTTACACCATGTTATATTACATGCCTTAAAAACCACCTTTACTTAAACTATTTCAAACCATAGCGCCAGATCCCCAGCTGTTGTAAATCAGCGTTATTCCAACGAAGTCAATTTATAACCGTTTGGAACTTGTTCCCAGTTTGGAAGTCGTTCAGGCTCAGAACTTAACAAGGGTCTAAAAGGGATGGGACACTTTTTCTATGAATAACAAGAATACCCGGAGTTCTAATTAACACAAATGTTTAATTTGGGAAGAGATGAAATTTTGTGTCTCAGGTTTTATTCCAATCTTTAACTATTAGAGATGAGCCTGATCGCTATGTGGGAGGGGCAGATTACCCTACATCTGCCGGCTGTGGGGTTCTTACATCTACCTCTGAAGCATGTGGTATTGGCCATTCTAACAGGATACTAGACTAGATGGACCTTGGGTCTGATCCAGTCTGACGGTTCCTGTGTTCGTATGTATATCCGCTGAGGCTCTTGTGTGAGAAACCTTTTTATAAGCACAATATGATGGTGTGCAGATCCTCAATATAGCCCCTTCCCATGTTAGCGGAGGTCACCAGTTCAGACCGTAGGACTGCCCACCTGTCAGAGCGTGTCTAGGAGCACACAAACATACACTTTCTCACACAGTGTTAGCGCTTGGTTTCTGTGCATTGTCAGTGTAAAACTGATCAACTGGATAGCCCATTTTTCCCCACCCATCTCTCTTCCTCATTCATGTTTCAGAAAGGAAAAAAGAAACCGAGAGAAACTTTTAATGTGCATTGGGGTGAGGTTTCTAGACTCCTTCACTTGTGTTACTTTGGGCATGAGAAAACATGTGCAGTGCTGACAGTGATCCATACAGCAAGGAGATAAATCCAGACTTGTTATGGCACCTGACATTACATTTGTCATTCAAGTGCCTGGCAGCGACGTCCACGAGGCATCCGCCTGCTGTAATCTTTTCCAACCCATTGTCGTCTGCCGTTGCTCAGAGTGTTTACCTGCCTGATCGTATCTCTCACCACTCCAAGATGTTGTGTTGTGATGGCCATTTGTGATAAGACGCTGCTAGTAAGTGAGCAACTGAAAATATGAAAATTAATCTGTGTCACGAATTTGTCCTTTCTGCTGCTTTTGTGGTTTTCCCTCAGAGCCTTGAAGGGCAGTAGTGGCTCCTTCATGGCCTAGATTGTCCCAACCCAGAGTCGGCTATAGAAGGGAATGAGGCAGAATTGGCCTTCCTTCCCCCATACGTCCCTGCTCTGATTGTGACTCCAGGTTGGAGAGGGAGAGCAGGGACTGCTCCCCAATACTCCTCTCTCTGAGCAAGGAGATGGGAAGGGGGTGGAGAGAAATAGGAAATGCATCCTTTAGCCTTATCCCTGTCCTTCCCAACCTGCTTCCTGTATCCTTCCCATTGTTCACTGCCAGGGAGCCCCCACCTTAGGGCTTTGGAGGGAGGAGAAGGATTTGCCTCTTACAGCGCTGGGTAGGGGCAGTGAATGCATTTGACTAAATAAATAATCCCACTAGAGAAGCGTTTTCCCCCTCTGTTCCTGGGGCAGTGTGGATTACTATATGACCCACTGGCATGGGTTTGTGAGAACTGTCAAGTGTATGGTTATTCCCAGCTAGCTCCGCAGTAGATATGAGCCCGGGGAATTGAAGACCTCTTCAGAACACTGCACCAACCTTGCTCTAAAGCATTGTGAATTGGTTCCAAAACCCCATTAAAACCACTTGAGCCAAATGACCCTTCTTGCAAAATTCTCCCTCCTCCAAGAGGGAACAACTAATTAAAAATCCCCAGATCTAGAGCAGTTAATCTGTTTCATGTCTCCTTCTAAATAAATGAAAGAAGACAATTACAAAGGAGAGCCGTACCATGTTACAGCATCGTTATGAAATTTGTAATGGGCAAGCAATTATTCCTAGTGGGGCGTGAAGTAGCGTGGTAAGTATTAACTGACACCAGTCAGTGAGTGATATGAAAACAGGCAGATATCAACAGCAACACTGAAAGTGACGTGCTGAAAACTCTGTCAGTCTCTTGTCGCAAAATGTGTGTAGACATTGATGTCTGAAGCTTTATGTACCCAAGAGATATGTTTTGAAAAAGATGTTAGCTAAGATTCATTTAAGCCTGTTTAGGAAACACAATTAAAATGGCTCCAGCAGGAGTTTAATAAATGCAATTTTTCAGGTGTTACATTCGATAATAGTCACCCCTCTCTTGTAATGTCTGGGGATGGAGGGAAAGATCAGGGTCCTCCTCCATCCATACCTTGGAGGTGTGTGTGTGTGTGTCCCATGTTAAACAGTGTCTGATAACAATACACTAGAGAAATAAAGTAATTTGAAATTAAACTCTTTAAGGTGTAAGACTTAGCAACCATTTGGTCTGTTTTCAAAAGCTTGGGTAAATGCTCTGTCTGACTGTCCTAGTTATCATGATGCACTTGCTTTATAAATCCTTTACTAGCTTTTACCCCTGATTGATTCTATGACCAAAGTACTAAAGTATCCCTGTTCATGGTCTAGCATCTAGCCGTTAATGTGGGGACACACTGCATCCGATGAAGTGAGCTGTAGCCCACGAAAGCTTATGCTACAATAAATTTGTTAGTCTCTAAGGTGCCACAAGTACTCCTATTCCTTTTTGCGGATACAGACTAACATGGCTATTACTCTGAAACACTGATATTTGTCTCTCATCTTGCTTCTATTTTTCAAAAGTCAAGTTGTGTAAAGTTGGCTTTTTTAGAGAAAAAAAATTCCAATAAGGGAAGCAAATTGGGGAGATGAATTCAGTTCAGATTTTATTTTTTAGAACACTTCTGAATTATTCATCCCTCTGATGCTATAAAGTTTGGAAGGGTGGTTAATAGAACTACAGCAGCAAAGAATCTGCCAAGAATTACATTTTATGCATCTAAAAAATACCCTTTGGATAAAATTAGAGCATTTCTATTTTAAATAAATAGAATTCTCCTTTCAGTGACCTGTTACTTAATGATTGTGACTGAATGAACTAAATGGTTTCTTCCAGCACCAGTATGTATGAATCAATGATTCATATGCCATTGAATATTGTCATTTATTGATATAAAATGATTCTTTATGGCAGCTAGCCAATCTGACTCAAACATTTAATTAGCCAGCCTTGCAACACGCTGCAAAACTCAGATTTGGTAAAGGAAATTCACCAAAAGGTTTTGTTGAACTGTGTTTTGTTTTCCCAAGACAGGTGAAAATTACGCACAGCTGAAGTTACAATTCACATTTCTTCTAAGTCATATTTACCCTCCTTCTATCTCATTCTTCATCACTTCTGAGCTTGTGACAGGGCACAAATGCTGCGTTGGCACTGTCAGCAGTATCAGCAGTGAAGAACATCTGTCACTTTTAGAAACTGATCCTGGTAAATGTGCTCAGTACAGGTCTGTCTCATCTTACGCTGGGGTTACGTTCCGCGGTCAGCGCCTAAAGCGAAAACCGCGTATAGTCAAAATTACATTGAGTGTAATGGCGGGCAGAATCGCCCGCACTAGAGAAACAGTATTTAAATTATTTTTCTCTTTTTTTTGTTTTTTTTTCTTGTTTTTGCTGACCGTGTAAAGCTGAAATCGCACATGTTAAATGCACCTAAGATGCGACAGACCTGTACCTCAAAGGCGTTACCCCATGTGTGTATTTGCTGTTGGATAGAGATGAGCCTCAGTACCAGAATTTTGGATCGGGATCCATAATTGGACGTTCAGAGCTGGGCTTTGGGTTCAGAGCCTCTGTCTCTAAAGATTTGTTTCTCCTTACATGGTTAGTGCCAATGGATCTCGCAGGAGCCTTTCACTAGTTCAGCTCCAGCTTCAGTCAATAGTGACTGAAAGTTGAATGCCACCCGATGGCTCTTCTGTAGCTTGTTTGGTCCAGTTCTTTTCTGGCCACATCACGAAAGAGCTGCCACCTGTTCTGGTGTTCAACGTCCCGGCTCAGGAATCGGAATGGAGCCTCTCTCACTCCTATAGGAAGGCGCTGAAGTTGAGGCAGACCAACGGCAGTGCTAAGAATTTGCATGACTCCTGTCCTTTGAAGCCATCGTTCACGGAATAGCCGTAGTTCATGTCTCCTCCCGAGCATACTGCATGCAGCAGACTTATATACCTGGAAAGGCTGCAGGGTGGACTCATTCCTGTAGGGTTTCAAACCTGTGGTTCTAGTTAGTCTTGCTATTTCAAATCTGCTGCCCCACCCATTAAGCTGTTCCCTTTGGCTAGCTAAGCTGGCCCCTGTCATGGCCTCACATCACCACACTCTGGGTTTTTAGCAGGTATTCAAATATTTGTACTTTGCAGATATGCCACTTTGATAGTTAAACATTGTAATGTACAGAGAAATAACAGCGTCCCACTGGCATTTTATCAGTTTGCAATTTCCCTGGTGGTGGCAGTAGGTCATCTTCCCTGTTGCAGAGACGTGGCAAGTGTTGTGTCGCAGGTAGGGTGACCAGACAGCAAGCGTGAAAAATCAGGACAGGGGGTGGGGGGTAATAGGAGCCTATATAAGAAAAAGACCCAAAAATCGGGACTGTCCCTATAAAATTGGGACATCTGGTCACCCTAGTCGCAGGAGACGGCAGCAAAGATTGTGTTAGAGCTCACAGAGTTTCTGTTAAGGGAACAGTACGCAGTAAAATTGTANAGACGGCACCAAAGATTGTGTTAGAGCTCACAGAGTTTCTGTTAAGGGAACAGTACGCAGTAAAATTGTAAGTGAAATCTTATTCAACCACTTCCGCTGACCAAGGCAGACTCCGTCAGTTCCCCTATTATTGCATCCTTCCCTTCAGATCCTTGTGCATAGATCTTTAGTCTTGACGTTTGCCAAAATATTTAAATGTGCTGATACGAAGCAAAAGCGTGAGGGCGCCTGAGAAGTTTAATCAAAACTGAATAATCAGCAAAGATTAAGGAAAGAGTTGCAGACTAGAGAGGATAAAACCTGCATTAAAAATCACCCACTGGAGCCTGTTCCGGATTGCATTACAGTCGGTGGGAAAACTGCCTTTAATTTCACTGGCAGCAGCAAACATAGATTTACAGAAGGAGATTAAAACACCAAAACTGCCAAGGAAACATTCTTTCATTGGGCTGGGAGATAATGAGCAGCATTACTTCCCCTCACTTATTTTACATGGGGATGCATTTTCTTGTCACTATAAAAACTGAGCATCATTTTTGGTGGATGTGTATCCAAGTGAGCAGTAGTGATCATGTTGCTTCACTCAGCTTCTCTACCTCTTCCATCTATGCTGCAAGAGCTGTTGCACAGCACTCCGAATGGATCACTGTCCCAGGTGCAAAAGACACGTCTTCGGAATTGTTTCTCTCCTTGCTGTATGTACATTGGAGGAGATTATTTATATACAACATATCTAGGGAAAAGGCAGGGGAACCTTTCTTTCTTTCTTTCATGCACACAGTAAAAAAAAAATCTCACTGATAGCCACAAATTGAAATTACAATGGGAGGGCTCATCTTTAAAAAATGAGTCACTACATTAGAAATTGCACATTTTTCAAAAGCAGACAGGGAGAGGGGAGAGAAAGGTTCTGGCATATTTCAAGGTGAAATGTTTGTGAGTGATGTTGCTCTGGAAGCTTTCAAGACAGCAGAATGTGCTGATAATGCAGATAATGGCTGGACAAATGTAGTCCCTAAATCAAATATTAACAAGAAAAAATGCATTGCTGAAGGCAGTCAATGTGGTTCACATGTGCTCAGAGAGTGCGGATATTAACCTACTATAAGATGATATCGCCCCATTATTTCCCTTGAGCACCAATTTCCTTTTTCGATGGACATTTAATAGATTAGCTGTTACATTATGCACTATTTAGTGTCTCTAGATTGACCATTTGGGGCAATCGTCTTTCTACGCTTAGCTGGGCCAACAGATTTGTTCTGTTGATAGAGATGGTATGTGATGGTTAATAATTCTGCTCCTGTAGTACTTTGCATGTAGCACCCTTTATCCAGGTATTACCGACCATTTCCTATTGCTTTTGTTTCTAGTGCTTACTACTCTTTCGCTACGAGTCTTACTGAATTCATCCAGCATTTGTGGCAACACCTATTGGGAATGGGCAGTCTTCCCCCCGCCCTCCCCCCCTTTTACCCGAGTGTCCTATGTTTGACTGTTTCCTGGCTGAGAACAGATCACAGTGACTTTCCCAACAGCAGCCTAAGTCCAAAACTAAGTTAGTTGTAAAACCGAGAGAAAAATCAAATTAAACCGAAATTAAATGGTACAAAATATACTTAGACCTAAGTCTGCATTTGGTCTTAGCAAAGTAGGTCTCAAGTCTTTTTAGTTGCGGTAGAGGTAATTCAGAAACCAAAATGTTCACCCTTTAGAGACCCTAGTTGGGATTTTTAAAGCTGTCTGAAGGATTTAGACATACACCTCTACCCCGATATAACGCTGTCCTCGGGAGCCAACAAATCTTACCGCGTTATAGGTGAAACCGCGTTATATCGAACTTGCTTTGATCCGCCGGAGTGCGCAGCCCTGTCGTCCCCCCCCCTCCCCCCGCAGCACTGCTTTACCGTGTTATATCCGGAGTCGTGTTATATCGGGTTGCATTATATCGGGGTAGAGGTGTATGTCTCTTTTGCTTTTTACACAGCAAGATCAGTATGAAGAAATCAAACTGGCACAGGTGGGTCCCAAATAAACGTTTGCTAATTTATACCCAAACATGGAAGGCCTAGCTTCATATAAACTACTTCTCTGACTGGTTTCCAGCTGCTTCTAAAGCACAGACCACAGCGAGCACCTCTAGAAGGTTCACCAACTGTTCAAAGGGACACTTTCCTATTCCTTTATACTACACTGTAGAGCGGAAGATGCCTGTTTATGTCCCATAGGCTGGTCTGAAAATCTCAACACCTCTTTTGGTTCAACTTTTCAGAGTCTTTTTCTCTTTGCATGCCAATGTCTCAGAGCTCCAATTCCACATGATCAGAAAACCTCCCCCCCCACACACACATTTGCAGTATCCGATCCGTTATTTTCTTTGAAGTGCTAAGTTCTGAGCAGCAGCACTTCTCTCCTGGTGACTTCTGGACCAACCAATACTAAATTTTTTTCCATTGAATCAGTTTGATTCAATATGGTATAGACATTTCTCTCCTCGAGTCCACAGTCAGCGTCTCTCACACAATTTATCCATCTTCCTCACACAATGTCGTCTTCCTTGCTGAGGATGGCCAGTTGGCATGTAAATATCCCTCTCCCCCAAGTGATGAACAAATCATACGGGGCTTGTCTGTGTTGACTAGGTGTTTTTTACCGTGGGCTAACTAAGAGGCAGTAGCTGTCTCACTGTGAAAACATCATGGAGACAAGGCACCTTAGTTTTACTGCGAGGTAAAGTAGGTGGGATTGACTCTGGGTGGGGGGGTAGAGTGCTGACCTCACCTAGTTACCTCTTGGTAAACGCTACAGGTGTCCTGTCTCCACGTGGGATTTTATGGCCAGATAATTATGGAACATTTGTTCTCTCACTAAAAAAAAAACCCCAATGCTTTTATGCAGAAGACAAAACCACAGACTTTCCTGCCTCGCCCTCATGGTGTCTCCGCATCCCAAGCTTAATTGTCTGTGTCGTATCGGAGTACAGCACTGCCACGTGCCCTATGCCCCTTCACTATTTAGTCATGTAAAATTAGATTTCTTGCTGGATGACTTGGAGCTGACTTTCAATGGGACATGTGCTTCTAACTCACTGAAACGCTTTTGAAAATCTCCCCCTCGGTGACTTGGGGCTAGTCACGCAAGGGGCTAGTAGTAACGCTGGCAAGAAAAGCAGCTCCCAGCCTGTGATATAAATATCAGCTTTCACTTCAGGGCATTTAGAGTGCTCAGTGATCAGGAGAGGGAGACCGAGAGAGGGGCCTGTATTTTCTCACTTAGTAACGTTCCATTCATGTAGCTGGGACTGAGGGATGACACGTATATAGTTATACGATCAGAAAGGGGTGGGAATTACAGCAGCTGTGAAGGAGTTGGGGGCTGATAGAAGCTCCCATCTCTTCTCAGGTAAGTGCAGAAACTCCTGACTGATCATTGTTTAGAGTTTGAGGGAGGCATTCATCTCCTTCTGCCCAACTGCCTTTCTATGTACGTAGACAAAAAACCCTCCTTGAACCCATCCCTGCTTCCTCACTGGAGACATACAAGGATTTCCCATAGCTGTCGGACTTAATTCCTGATCCTGCACAGCCCCAGTAGGGTGATGGGTAAAGAATGGACACAGAATAGGCTGCGTTTTTCAGGGAGCAGCGCCTCTGAGACTTCAGGCCATGTAATGTGGGGGTTCAGGTAGCTTTAGGCCAGTGATGCCTCTGGGAGTCTGGATCAATGCACAGCTGCCTGAGGCACATGTCACACGTCCCTATGACTCATGAGGGGAAATAAGACCCTTAGTTAAAAGCTCAGAAGGGGTCTTTAAACCTGTAGTGTTGCTAAGTTATTCTGTAATACCATTTAGCATTAATGCCTGGCACCATGCAACTCGGTAGGTTTGTGGCTTTCCAGCGTGCATGTCAGGGAGTATATATCAGTTACACTGTGACCATCAGGGAAGTGCCAAGACGCCTTTCTCCATCTGAAAAAGGGCAGGCCATCTTTCTAAGTTAGGGATTTTTTTTTTTTTTTTGAAGCATAATTTTGTTTTTGAGCCAATAGTCTGCTGGTGCCAAGACCAATTAATTTACTCATTTATAGTAGATGGCAACACTGACTGTATGTTCAAGTAATATGCTAAGCTGTTACATACCTTTTGCTGCCATTTATTTCAATTTGTTTGGCCATAAAATTATAACCTAGTTAAATCCTGACAGCTACGGATGATCAGAGGGTTATGGAAACAATACTGGAGCACACTACGGTGGCCCGTGAAAGCCCATTTTCTGCAGGCCTCCTAATCATTTTCATTCAGTAATGAAGCGTTTCTTGCAAGATTCTTGCAGGGCATTTTTTTTTACTTGTAAAAAACCAAGAGACCCAATTTGTTCTGCTACATAGGGAGCTCAGATTAAAGGTATGGATATAAAGTGCTGTATTTTCACAGACCTGTGTGCTTGGATTCCCATTAGTGATAATGGGATTTGGGACACATAACTCCTTGCTTAGCACTTTGAAAATATACCTCCATATAGGTTAAGGTGGTCTGAGAAATAATCCTGCTGTTTGTCATCCCCTGCTTTCTTTGTCACTCTTCAAACAGTACGGTATGTTGGAGGTGCAACAACAAATGGCTTGTACTGAAAGATATTTTCCATTTGAGCCGACTCAGCTGGCTGCAGCTGCAGTGATTTTAATGCCCTGGTGTTTTTCGTTAGAGATGGGATAAAAGGCTTAGCCTATCTTGGTTTCATTCTGCCTTGGCTAAATTCAGTAGACATTCAGGCTTTTGCCCTGCCAGTGCCTGCATTTCTACAGTGTGACAGAATTAATTTAAAGTGATCTGTCCCGTTGGGAATATTGTTTCATCCTTTGGTCTATCCATACTGGGACTTGAATGGTTTCTTCTGAAATACGAATTAATAGTCCAAAGAAGGCCAATGTGTTCTTGTAGAATGTGCAGGCTGGCACTGCTCTGCAGGCTTTCCCCGGTCCTTCAAGTCTAATTTATGCACCGGGTTAAGTCAACTTTATAACCAATTTCAGGTCTGCAAAGGTTTTTCAAGTGATGGTTCGGTGTACAGTAGCTGTCTGCAATTCCATAACCTTTGAAATCCAATTTTGCTTGCAAACGTTCTGGCAGATTTAGCTTTGCTCAATTTTTGGACAAAGGAATCAATCTCAGTGCACTTGGACATACAAGGATATATTTTACTAAGCTGTTCATGTGTGGCTGAGTCCTCTGCACATCTGCCATCGCCATTCATAGAGCTTGTACATAACACTTGCAACATCAATTGGTAAATTTTTTATTAATGAACTTGGCACAAAAAGTGGGAGTGTGCTAATAAAATTTGCGGATGACATGAAGTTGGGAGGTATTGCCAGTATGGAAGAGGACCGGAATATTATACAATAGTTGGGAGGTATTGCCAGTATGGAAGAGGACCGGAATATTATACAATAGTTGAAATATCATACTTGAAAACTGGAGTAATAGAAATGGGATGAAATTTAATAGAACAAAATACAAGGTCATGCACATAGGAATTAGCAACAAGAATTTCTGATATAATCTGGGGATTTATCAGTTGGAAATGACAGAGGAGGAGACAGGCCTGGGTGTACTGGTTGATCACAGGAAGACTATGAGTAGTTAATATGATGTGGTTGTGAAAAGGCTATTGTGATCTTAGGATGCATCAGGTGAGGAATTTTCAGTAGAGATAGGGAAGTGTTAGTACCATTGTACAAGGTACTGTTGAGACCTCATCTGGAATACTGTGTGCAATTTTGGTCTCCCATGTTTAGGAAAGATGAATCAAATTGGAACAGGTGCAGAGAAGGGCTACTAGGATGGCCCGGGTAATGGAAAACCTGTCTTTGGAAAGGAGATTCAAAGAGCTTGGTTTGTTTAGCTTAACCAAATGGAGGCTGAGGGGAGATACGATTGCTCTCTATAAATACATCAGAGAGCTAAATACCAGGGCGGGGGAGGAGTTTTTTGTTGAGTACCAATGTTGACACAAGAACAAATGGATATAAACTGGCCATCAACAAGTTTCGGCTTGAAATTAGGTGAAAGTTTCTAACCATCAGAGGAATGAAGTTGTGGAACAGCTTTCCAAGGGGAGCAGTGGGGGCAAAAAACCTAACTGGCTTCAAGACGGAGCTTGATAAGTTTATGGAGGGGACGATATGAGGAGACTGCCTACGATGGCATGTTGCCGTTCCGCGACTGCTAGTAGCAAATATCCCCAAAGGCCTGTGATGGGGCACTAGATGGGGAGGGATCTGAGTTACTACAGAGAATTCTTTCCTGGTGTCTGGCTGGTGGGTCTTGCCCACATGCTCAGGGTCTTAACTGATTGCCATATTTGGGGTCAGGAAGGAATTTTCCCCAAGGACAGTGGGACACTGCACCCCATATTTTTCACAGTGATATTATGATATAATTATGGCATAATTAATATGCATTTTGTACGAGACGGGTCATGTGGGGTGCCATTGGAAAAGTTCTGACTTGCTGAATATGACTATCTTATTTATATGCATGTATCATTTTTGTATTTGAAGTTATGAATATTGACTGGGGGTCTGTGTTTCAAATGGACTTACTCTGGAAAACAGCCAGCCTTTCAGGTACGACAATGGATATTTTTAGTACAAGTCGCAGACAGGTCATTGGTAATAAAGAAAAATTCACGGAAACCTTGACCTGTCCCTGACTTGTACTAAAAATATCGATGATAAAATGGGAAGGGGCTGGGCAGCTGCGGGGCGGCTGGGAAGCTCCGGGGGTCCTCCTGCCCCGCTGCGGCAGCCAGGGAGTTGCGGGGTACCACTGCTGCCCATGGCGGCTCAGAGGTTGGGGGTTCACTGTCTCAGGCGGCAGGGGTACCTGCCAGATTAATAAAACTGGACATAAGAGGCTTCCCCCTTTTGCATCAGGATGAATATTTTGTACCTCTGGGCTCCAGTGGCCTTTCAGTAACCTGTCTGCCTGGGAAACAGTCTCAACTCTTAAGTGCTTCTCTCCGGCATTTACTCAGACCTTGCTGCTCTTTTAGGGAATTAGCAATGCTCCTCTTCCTCCGCATTGCCTGCACGGGGGACAGAGGAAATGCCACTGGTTTATGCAACCGGACCCTGCCACCTAAATGGGGAGAGGTGAACCTTAAATGCTGCCCCTTCTTTGCCTTCTTCCCTTGGTTGAGGTTGTATACCCACGTTAAGTTCCTGATTTTACAAGACAGTAATAAAGCAGCATAAAATGATTACTCATCGTTCAGGCTAAGATTATGTCACAGAGGTCCATGGAATCCGTGGCTTCCAGTGACCTCTGTGATATTGGGGGCCCCGCAGCAGCCCAGCCTCCATGGGTGGCGGGACCCCCTGCAACTGCTGCTGTTGGCGGCAACCCCTGAGCTGCCTAGCCGCTGCCGCTGGCAGGGGTCCCCCCGGAGTGGCTCAGCTGCTGTGAGCAGCCGTGGGACCCCGGAGCTGCTCAGTGGCTGTGGGTGGGGGGTGGAGCCCCCTGGCAGCTCCCAGCCCCGCAGGGCGGTGGGGGGCCCCCTCCCAGCCATTGAGCAATGGGGTCCCTGCGGGGGGTGGGGGGGCAGGGTGCTGGACCCTCCTCCCTCCCCATTTCGTCAGGGTTTTTAGTAAAAGTCAGGCACAGGTCAAGGCTACCGTGATTTTTTGTTTATTGCCCATGACCTGTGCCTGACTTTTACTAAAAATATCCATGACAAAATTGTAGCCCTACTCATCGTACAAATGCGAAATGTGGTAGACACTCTGAAAAGGAAAGGGAAGGCCTTGGATACCATTTCAGCAATCTAATCGTGCCACACACAAGCATGTGCACACACACACGTGCGTGCGGTTTTCCCAGGTTGTGGTGTTTGCCCGTGCAGCCTCAGTTGGTGTTCGACTGAAAACATGAAGGTACTTTTTGGCTGAAATTTTCAAATCCTTCCAAGGGATTTGGACACCCAGTTAGGGGAAATTGCACACGTAAATCCCCTAGGGAGCTTGGCAGACCTCACTTTGTGTGCCTATATGAGATATAGGATAACAAGTGACAAAAGTGCCTAGGTGACTTATGTGCCTAAATCTTGGAGGAAGTCTGTGGGATTACAGTGGTTTACAAAATTTTACTGATAGCCCATAGGGATTCAGGGACTTGGGAGACCTGGGTTCTGTTCCTGGTTCTGCCACTGACCTATTGGGTGACCTTGGTCAAGTCACTTCACTTTTCTGTGCCTCAGTTTCCCAATCTGTAAAGTAGGGCTAATGATACTGACCTTTGTAAAGTGTTTTGAGCTCTACTGATGGAAAGTACTGTATGAGAGCTAGGAAGTATTATATTCTACTACTATTGAGAGATTTGGATGATCAGTCAAAGGCGTGAAACATAAAAATAAACAATCAGAAATGAAAATAAAGAAACAGGTTACTGAACCATATTCCATAATAATGGATTGTTTTAGTCCTATCAGTGTTCAAGGAAAGTGTCTATGTAACTTCTTAATTTTCCAGCTTGTTTACTGCGGGAGAAAGGGGAGAAACAAGCCAAGTTCCTAGAATAAGAGTTTAGTATTCAACTTACAGAGATCTGAAATCCCGAGGGTATATTTCTACCTTTCCTATCCTATCCTATTCCAGTGTTGTGTGTATATATAGGGTCTAATCCAGTCCCACGGAAGTCCATTGGGGTATGTCTACACAGCATTTTGAAGAGAGCCTCCCAGCTGGGGTCAATAGACTCAGACTAGTAGAGCTCATGCTGGAGCTCGGAAAATAGCTGTGTAGACAGCACTTCGAAGTTGAGGCTCAGGCTGTAGCTTGGGCTCTGAAGTCGGGGCGGGAGGCGTCAGTGCCCCAGCTGCAACTTCAAAGTGTTGTCTATACACAAATTGATCTGCTCACAAGTGTGCTGCAATAAAGCTCGTTCAGGCCATTCTGATATCACATGTGTGACGCTTCAAAATAGTGGCAAACCTCGCTTAGCAGGTCCTGCTTTTTCATGCACACAGACTGGTTTTGAAAATATGTTCAGCAGTGGTAATGTTTCTTTCATAGAACTGGTTAAAAAAAAACCCCAACCTGAATTGTACTGGGGTCATTTATACTTCTTTGAATTCTTTTCATCTCTTTATTGTTCCATTAATGCATCTCTCTCCAAACCACATATAAGTCTCTCAACTTTCTTTAGGTTTTGATTTATTCTGCCTGTTGCCTTGTATTGTCAACTAATTGGAGTGGAAATGTAAAATGAAAGCAGCACTATTAAGCTGCCAAGTCTCCTTGCTTGGCAGCGACTAGCTGATGCTGGTCATTGTACCAGAAGTGTAGTTGCTCTGAATTCTGCCTCTGGTTTTGACAATGTGGCCCAGTAGTCTTCCTCTGAGACATCTGATACCTGCTTTTCTTTAGGGCTCTGGTTGAGAGCCGCATGTGAAGTAAATCCATCCCCTCATGCATTCTTGTGGGGTTAGAGAATACAACGACTGTGTGTACTGCTCAATGCTGTCATACATAACTTGGCCTAAGTACTTTGTCAATATGTCATTCCCAGCAGAACTGGAAGCTAATTCCCCCCCGCTTATGGTATCCAGGTTCCCTAGAGTGAAGATACTAATGTCACGTGCCAGTCATGGCCTGGACCCAGAGCAGGCTCCATTGTGAAAGCTGGTGAACCCTAGAAGTGTATTTTACCAACTTCTCCTGAAAGTAGGAAGCAGTAGGGGGGGAGGGGTCAGAAGGATGGGTATCCGTGAATAAAGATCATGTAGATTTTCTACAAGACGAGAAGAATTGCAAGTTTGAATCCTGAGCTAATACTTATGGCCCCAGCCAGGCCTCATCCCCCCCCACCCCCCAAGCCACTTATCTCCCCAACCTACTAATTCTAGAAATGCCACCAAACAGATGTCCTGCTTTGAGTTCTGCATATCATAGCACAGGATCCAGCATCTACTGACATTTTATGGATGGACTGAATATGTTCATACAGTCCTATGAAACAGAAGGGGGGCGGGGGGGGGGGGGGAGATGCACAGCTGTTGTGTGCTTCCCATCTCCACAGTCAGAGTGCATCAGAATTAAGCCCAGGTTGTGATCCAGTGGAATGCTGTCCTACATCACATGTATCAGATCATGTTACTGAGGCTTTATGTGCTTAATATCAGGCTCAGCTTTTTCATGTTAAAGAACAGAGAAAAAGCCAAGCTTAGAACAAGCACAGTTCGGCCACATAAAACTGCAACATCCATTCAAAACTGTCATGTTAAGAGAGGATTCGCTTTTTGAAGGGTTAAATTAACCTAGTGGTGGCTGGCTTTGGTGACTGCAAAACAGGTTCAAGTATCTTCGTTTCCCATCTCTAGCCTTCATACATCCTGTGTCTTTCTTCTACTCTTAGCTTGAGTTTACAGGATGCTCCTAAATTTAGAACAGTCTCTCTGTACATGACTACGTAGTACTCTCTTTCTCCTCCTTTCAGTCCCTTCTTAAAGCCCAGTTCGTGGAGTTATTTTTTTACCCTGTTCTTCTCACCCGTACTCTCCAAACCCTGCTGCATCTGAGCTGTGCTCCTAGGCCTCCGGTTTATTTTGTCTTGTCTCTCTGCTTGTAGACACTGAAGGACTGAGAATGGGTTGCACTCTGTGACGCTGATCCTTCAATCCAAACTGTTAGCATGGACCTCTGTGGCCATGCAGAGCCAATGGGATTATGGTCCTGACCCTGAAATTGGGTCCACGTGGGCCGTCCCTCTCCCCCATGCAGAGCTCCATTGGCTTCGGCGGGACTCTGCACAGACCTGAGGACCAGCCTGTGAGGATCTGGTTTATAATCCCATAAGGGGCTATTTGTAAAGGGATTTGTGCATTTATGGTACTCTATAAATGACTTTTATTAATAAAAATCACCTTTATATGCTGTAATGTTCGTCTCCTAATATGGCCTTTAAACATTCAATTCAATTACAGATCCTTTCTTTTGCTCTAGAAAGGTGCTAAGAATTAATTCATAACAATAGTAATACTTGGCACTTATACAGTGCTTTGCACCTCCAAAGAGCTTTACAAACATTATCTCATTAATTATGCTACTAATTATGGTAGCATTGGTGGAGAAAGAAATCCCTTGATGTTCATTTTAAATTAAAAATACACCCGTAACAGGACTGGAGTTCAACACTGATGCATTGTAGCAGATATTTTGTCCACTAGGCTACAAGGTCTTTGATTAACGTGCATGGAGGATTTACAGCTGTTACTTTGTCTACTGGAAGGCCTGATTTTATTTAATAAATAATCATACCTAAAGCTTTAACGTTTGTGTAAATACAGGTATGAATATTACACTCAAGTGATATAGGCAAATGAGTGGCGTTATCCCCTTTTTTACAGATGGGGAAACTGACACATAAGGGATACAATGATCAAAATTGCCTAAGTCCCATTTTCAAAAGGGACTTAGGTGCCTTTTTAAGGGAATCAGGTTCCAAAGTCACTTAGGTGATTTTTGAATTTTTTTTACCAGAGGTGTGTGAGTGCCAAACCTGGGAATAGAACCCACAAATTTCTGGCTCCTTTTCCCGCATACTAATCCTCCAGATCACGTTACATTTCAATAACAATAGAATCACCTTGGATATGAAAAAAGAACTGAGCAGGGCTAGCATAGTGTGTTCTCTAGTTCATCGAAGTACTACCTACATGCAAAATTATATAAAAATAATACTTTTTGGTGCTTACATTTTTTTCATTAAAGTAGCTGTTTCCCCATAAACAGGACATGTATCACATGACTTTAACAAGTGGTGTTAGTCATTAGGACTCAGCAAAACTACCAAAAATAATTGTCAGAAAAACATCCCAGGTTCCCCACTGAGTTTGGTCCTGCCGAGATAGTAAAGATTCTGCTTTTCTTCTGCCTTGGCTTTAAGGTAATACCCTTTCCCTGGATATTATTTTGCCTGATCATTCTACTTCACTCCAGGGGAGAAAGTGTGAATATAATATCAAGTACAAGCGGTATCATTATTTTTCTATAGCTGCAGCTAAAAACTGAAATTATTTTTAGACTGGGGTCAAAAGTTTCAAACTTGTCTGCTTAATGCTAGTCTCTAAATCCATAGTTGGGCACCTCAGCCAAAAGGACTTGCTTCTCAGAGACACTGAGGCCAGTTTGATATAGGTGCCCAACGATTAATCTTTTAGGCACCCAGTTCTGGACGTTTTGGCCTAAGTTTTTAGGGCTACATCTTCAAAACTAGCTTCTAACATCTCATCTGCATTTTTTTGCCTGCCACTTTGCAAATACAAATCACTTATATGTGAAAATAATTGCAGGAGCAAATTTAGGATCCAACTTGAGACCCATTGGGTAATTTGGCCGTTAGTGCTTTTAGGAAAAGCAAATCCAGGCAAACAGGTAGGAGCCAGCCTTCTGCCCTGTGATGAAGCTGTAGTGGCATAGCTGAACGTGGTATAAAATAATAAAACCTATACACAGAATTGTGGCATGTCAGACATTCAGGAGAGCCCCAGGCACCTGGTGTCTCCCTGCAAAGAACTCCTTGCAGGACTGGGGCTTATGTGAGTGGTCTGTCCCTCACCCGCTGGGCCATCTCCGAGCATGTCCCTTGCTCTAAAATGAGCAAGTGAATGGATAAATCAGACTGTTTTGGCAAAGAAGTGAAACGTCACTCTTGCTAGTGAAGAGATATTTGAGGCCCTGTGTATGGTCAGGACTCCAGGAGTCCTAGAAATGAGCGGTGTAGGACACAGCACAGCTGAAAGGGAGCAGGAATGAATTATTTACACTATGCATGTTAGGCAGAGTTTGACACCATTACAACTCACCCTGAATTGATTCTGTAACTAGACACTAAATCACCCAAGAAAGAGAGATTCTAGGCCGACACTCTACACTCATAGCTGTGTGTGCAGAGGGGAAGTTATATCCTCAGAGGAGAAATGACTATCTTTCTCTGGTATCATTTATATCTTGTGCATTGGAGCTGTACGTTTATGTGCATCCCTTGCTGTATTTAGGATTAATACTGTCATCGGCTTTATTAGAGGATCCACCTAAAGGCCTGAGTTCCAAATGCTTTACACTCACAGAAGCCACAGTGCTCGTTAGCTGTATGTTGGCATTACTATGTACAAAGGATAACATTTGCCATCAATGAAATACTATTGCAAGTCAATGAATGAACACCAGGCTTTCTTCAATGACNGCCATCTCCGAGCATGTCCCTTGCTCTAAAATGAGCAAGTGAATGGATAAATCAGACTGTTTTGGCAAAGAAGTGAAACGTCACTCTTGCTAGTGAAGAGATATTTGAGGCCCTGTGTATGGTCAGGACTCCAGGAGTCCTAGAAATGAGCGGTGTAGGACACAGCACAGCTGAAAGGGAGCAGGAATGAATTATTTACACTATGCATGTTAGGCAGAGTTTGACACCATTACAACTCACCCTGAATTGATTCTGTAACTAGACACTAAATCACCCAAGAAAGAGAGATTCTAGGCCGACACTCTACACTCATAGCTGTGTGTGCAGAGGGGCAGTTATCTCCTCAGAGGAGAAATGACTCTCTTTCTCTGGTATCATTTATATCTTGTGCATTGGAGCTGTACGTTTATGTGCATCCCTTGCTGTATTTAGGATTAATACTGTCATTGGCTTTATTAGAGGATCCACCTAAAGGCCTGAGTTCCAAATGCTTTATACTCACAGAAGCCACGGTGCTCGTTAGCTGTATGTTGGCATTACTATGTACAAAGGATCACGTTTGCCATCAATGAAATACTATTGCAAGTCAATGAATGAACACCAGGCTTTCTTCAATGACAGTTTTAGCGGCAGCTCCAGCTTTCCCCCACTCCATAGTCCACCTTCTCTCCCACAAAGAATTCATGCTCCATGGGATATGAGCATAGAAAACAAGGTAAAAATGCCATTCTGTGATGGGCCTGATTTACAGTCACAAGAGAATAAATTCTTAGCTAGAGCTATGACTTCTTCCTGGATTCCTGAATCTGATTCTCCATCTGATCAGCTTGATGCCAAACGTAGTCATTGCTGGTAGTGGCATGACAGGGAAATTGGATGCTCAGACTGCACAGGGGCATAAAGGTGTTTAACAGCTTGCACCTGGGCACGTAAGTCAGTGTGCTCTGAATTAGGAGGGCAGGAGGTGGGAGGAACCTCGGTGCCTCTCTTCACCCATGCCAGCCTGCTCAGCTGAGTTGGCGCAGTAGCAGATGGAGCAAGGAAAGGTTGGGGAGGGAGCTGTCCCTCTCTGATCAACTCTGCTGTCTTGTATGCAGGACAGGCCCTAAAGTGAAGCCTAGCTAGCCCTGTGCAATGAATTGGCGGAGCATTTCAAGTTCTAATCTACGGATGCTGTGAGAGAAAACTTGGGTCAACTTCCTGTAGGTCAGATGGAGGAAGCTCAATGAGAAAGCAGGTTCTGGAGCAGAGAAAATGCCAGTTCTCCCAAAAATCTTTCCTGGCTGGGGAGTGGGAAGGAGAGAGAAGGGAAGTGCAAGAGAATCCCCACTGATGGCCTGTTTCCCCTAGGCGAGTATCACAAGACCCCGTCCATTACGTGAGAACGGAAAAATCTTTCATCCCAGGAAGTTGGAGAGGTTTGGTTTTTTTAACACGTAGGGCCAGGTTTTCAAAAGAACTCAGCACCCCACAGTTTTCGCTTAGGCACCTGATTGAGTAGCCAGATTTTGAAGAGAATTCAGCTCACATTTAGCTGTCTAACTGGAGCCTGAGCACTTGTGAAAACGCAGCCCCTAAAGGACACTGACATATTTTTCACATGGGCAGAATAGTATTAGCAGCTAGCCCGAAATGTATCATTAGTATTAAACCATGGGCCACATTTCCCCTCCTTTATTCACATTGAGTAGCACCTTACTCTGGGAGTAGTTCAGTTTAATTGGAGCAAGTCACTACTCAGTGTGAGGTAGGTGACAGAATCTGGCACTATTCCAACTCAATTTTCAATGAGATTTAACTTTGATTCTATAGCGATTTTTATGTATGCAAAGTCAATCTCTTATGTGGCATAAAGGCAGTTTGGTGCAGACATAATAGCTGCATAATTAAAAACTATGTTCAGATAAGAAATTAATTACCTTCTCCCTTGTTTTTTAGTTAGTTAACTGAAAGTTTTAAAAAATAAACAATGATTTAATGAGTATTTAGCACAAAACCCAGAAATTGTAGTGTTCCTACAAAGTTATTTACTTGTTCCCATAATATAAGAACTAGGGGCCACCAAATGAAGTTAATGGGCAGCAGGTTTAAAACAAATAAAAGGAAGTTCTTCTTCACACAGCGCACAGTCAACCTGTGGAACTCCTTGCCTGAGGAGGTTGTGAAGGCTAGGACTATACAGGGTTTAAAAGAGAACTAGATAAATTCATGGAGGTTAAGTCCATTAATGGCTATTAGCCAGGATGGGTAAGGAATAGTGTCCCTAGCCTCTGTTTGTCAGAGGATGGAGATGGATGGATGGCAGGAGAGAGATCACTTGATCATTACCTGTTAGGTTCACTCCCCCTGGGGCACCTGGCATTGGCCACTGTCAGTAGACAGGATACTGGGCTAGATGGACCTTTGGACTGACCCAGTACAGCCATTCTTATGTTCTTATGTCCTAGCCCCCAATACTTTCCATGTGTCTATGAAGCTATTAATTATTAAAAAAAAACAAAAAAGAATCTAGCAGAGAAGGAAAGTGGTTGCTCTAGCTAAACTGTCAACTGCAGAGGAATTCAATTTGGACAAGAAACATGAATTCTGAAACAAAGGGGGTAGGAGCCATTAATTTGTCCAATACGCCTCACAATAAGAAACTTGGAGGTGAAATCCTGCCTGCTTTACTCATATGAGTTGTCTCATTGAAGCCAGTGAGATTACGTTAAGCAAAATGGGCAAAATTTGGCCTTTAATCTCTAATTTCTAAATTTATTTCAGAAAAGTGGATTACAGACTCCTTTTCTGGTTTCATTCTTCCCACCCCAAAACAGTTATAGCCTGACTCTCATTTGCACTAAGTCCACTTTCCACCATTCTGACAATGTAGAGAGTGGATGTGAATTACATTTACGTTCACTTTAAGCCCTCTCTGTGCTGCCAGAACAATGTAAAGGAAGCTCAGTAGGACATTTTCACTTAGGGTTGTAGAAGTGATCTCTAACATAGTAAGCACAATGCTGTGTGCCTATGTATTTGCACATAAACGTTTCCTCGCCACGTTTCTGCATATGCAAAACCTCTGTAGGAATGGAAACCGCTTTTGCACACAGACAGCGGGTAGTGAGGTGATTAACCCACAGCAGTCAATTTTCTCATGACAATACAGTGTTCATATACAAGACTGGATTTTTTTTTGCGTGGGCAAAATTGGTAACGGAAAAATTGCCTTCATCAAAACGTAATGATCAGTCTGTCCCTAAGTCTGCAAAATTATGCCCATAACTTTAGAACCTACCATGCGCCTCCTCCATAGACCTCATAAGCCCTCCCTCTTGAGGGGCATGAGCTGAATTTTCTGGACCCCCGCATTACCCCTTCCATAGGTGTCAATTCAAGAAGGAATGATTTTCATCTCTTACTCTGTGCATGGATTTAGGGCAGTGGTCCCCAACCTTTTTCTTCTGGCGGGTGCCAAAAAAAAAAAAAAAACCCGAGCGCTGCCGGCGGAGCAAAAAACAAAAAAACCAACAACCCCACCCCGAGCGCTGCCGGCGGAGCAAAAAAAAAAAACAAAAAACCCTGAGGGCTCCGCGGGCACACTTACACCCCCCGGCGGGTGCAATGGCGCCCGCAGGCACCGCGTTGGGGACCCCTGATTTAGGGCCTATCTTTCAGAGGTACTCAGCACCTACAGCTCCACTTGAAGTTAGTGAGAGTTACAGGCACTCAGTGCCTCTGAAAGCAGTCCCTTAATGATGTACTGTATCAACACTACTGGCTTTACTCCTGGTGAGCTACGGAGGTGCAAGTGGTGTGGCTAATGGTGCCGCAGTTAACGTCAAACTGCTGCTCGTGTAAATATCTAGAGCAGCACATCGATATTTTGGGATGATCAGCGATAGCCAACGTTGTTTGTTTTCAAAGCCACCTAGCGGATTTGGATGCCCCTAGGCAGCTTTGAACCTCTCAGCCTAGATTTGTTGACAGAAGACAGGAGATTTCAAAGAGGTACAGCAATCAGCTTGAGGCTATTGCAGGTTATGTACAATCAATTGTCTTGCAGTTGGAATTGATTGATTGTTTTTCTGTGCATGGCCTTGTCTTTTCATTACGAGTTTGAAATTATGAAATGAATAGCCGGGGCCTTATTACTGCCTGGGGTTACTAATCCGCATCGAGTAGACGGAGTCCGTTGTAGAGTTTGCCTTTCTATTCTGTGCCTGTTTAATTCATTTGAACTGTTAGCCATTAGATAACTGCACACGTTTTAGACTTGATGCGAGTTTAATTCAGAGCTTATGTTTGTTTGCAGAACAACACAATTTGGAAGCCAGATTCTTGCCAGGAGTGCAGATGCCATAGTGACATTGTCATCTGTGAACCTGCCGTTTGCAGAAACCCTCGGTGTGACTTTCAGAAGGTAAATATGCTATGCAAGGGATGGGAAGTATTTGAATCATTAGGTTTTTCTCCCTATGTTCAACCTACACCCTCTGGGTAACTACAGGTTTGTGAAAGTCTTATACTGGAATATACACAGTATATGATCTATGCAGGCATGGCATGGACAATCAGAAGGGGCTGTAGTCACAATGTAAGCAAAGCATCTCTTTTCTTCCGCGGGCCTCATGGTTAAACTTGCATAGAACACCTGATAATTAGTGGCTCCTCTATAGCATAGCATCAGCCCTATCACGGTTCTGTTTTCATCAGTGGGAATTGTAAGAAGTGAAAAGTGAGTGCAAAATGCTGCCCCCCACTCTACGCTGATGTAAATGACTGCCCAGAATTGCACAGGCATAGATGAGAACGGGATTTGGCCCTCTGTGAACAGAAAAGGCAGTGTTTTGAAGTCCAACCAGTCTGTTCCCTTCTCACATGGGAACTGGATGCTTGGCAATGGCACCGTTCGCATGCCTACATACGGCAAGTGATCTGCCAAGAGTATTCTGATCTCAAACGATGCCAGTGGGCTGCAGTGTTCGACCACAGCTTGGGCATAGCTGATAATCACCTTTAGACTGAGCCCAGGGGGCTGGGTCGCTGTAGAACAAGCAGATGGACGCTTTCCACTCTAATAAACAATAACAGAGCTAGAATTGTGCGTTTGGTCCGTCTTTTTGTTTGTTGTGCCTTGGTGGTTATTGCTGGGCTTTCACTGTCTTTTCGTTTATCTGTTTCCCTGTGAGCCTTCATTAATTGTTGTAGCTAATTGGGCGCAGGGTTTGTGTTCCTGTAGGGCCCAGATTATGAGGGCAGGAACAGATGAATATCAACAAAAGTCTGTATTTTAAAGAGACACTGCCAATATAAAAATCATGTCGCTTTAAAAAGGTCTTGCTAGTGTTCCTGGTAGCACCCATAGGTTATTAACAGTGAAAGAATAGGTGGTGTCTAATTTTTGCTCCATCATTAATGCTATTTGTTTGTTAGAGGGAGACTTAAAATATTGGTTCTGTTTATGTTAGAGAGGAGATGAATAAAAGGAAACATAATAGAGACATACAAAATAATGAATGGGATAGAGCAGGTAGATTGGACACTTCTGTTGCTCCTTTCTCATAACGAAAGAACAAGGGCAAATTGAAAGGCTGCAAATTTAAAACTGATAAAAGGAAATAATTTTTCATGCAATGCATGATTAACCTGTGGAACTCATTGTCACATGATATCATCAAGGCCAAGAGCGGAATAGGGTTCCAAAAAGGAATGGATATTTACATGGATAATGAGAACATCCAGTGTTACGTTAATTTAAGAGAACTTTTTTGGAAGGGGCCATGCCTCGTGCTTCAGGGCATAAACCAACCACTAATTGAGGGGGTAAGGAAGGAACTATTCCTATCAGTGATTTATTCTTTAACTGCCTGCTGCAGCATTTCTTCAACCTTCTTGGAAGCGGCAGGTGCTGGTCTCTCTTGGAGGGAGCTCCAGCTTGAGTGCCTCTGCTGATCTTACTTCCAACAGTATGGCATAGAGCAGTGGTTCTCAACCAGGGGTCTGGGGCCCACTGGGGGGTTGTGAGCAGGTTTCAGGGGGGCCGCCAAGCAAGCCCAGCATTAGACTCGCTGGGGCCCAGGGCACAAAGCTGAAGTCCCAGCACATGGAGCTGAAATCTGGGGCCCTGAGCCCTGCCACCTGGGGCTGAAGCTAAAGCTGAAGCATAAGCAAGGTAGCTTTGTGGGGGCCTCTGTGGCATGAGGCCCCAGGCAGTTGCCCTGCTTGCTATCCCCCAATGCCGGCCCTGGCTTTTATATGCAGAAAACTAGTTATTGTGGCACAGGTGGGCCGTGGAGTTTTTATAGCATGTTGGAGGGTAGGGTGGGGCTCAGAAAGAAAAAGGTTGAGAACCCCTGGCATAGAGAGAGGCAATCTCTTAAATAGGCAGGTCCCATTCTATTTAGGACTGTATACGTCAAAACCAACGTCTTAAACACTGACAGTGCCCTTCCAAAAGGACAAGCATCGCATATGTCCCCATGGGGACACCCTTACAGTATTTTCAAGAAGGTGACTTTGGGGCAAAACCAGTCAGGGATCGGCAACCTTTGGCACGCGGCTCGCCAGGGTAAGCCCCCTGGTGGGCTGGGCCAGTTTGTTTACCTGCTGCGTCCGCAGGTTCGGCCAATCGCGGCTCCCACTGGCCAATGGGGGCTGCGGGAAGGGGTGGCCAGCACATCCCTCGGCCCGCGCTGCTTCCCGCAGCCCCCATTGGCCTGGGACGGAGAACCGCGGCCAGTGGGAGCCGCGATCGGTTGAACCTGCGGACGTGGCAGGTAAACAAACCGGCCTGGACCGCCAGGGTGCTTACCCTGGCGGGTTGCGTGCCAGAGGTTGCCGATCCCTGCCCTAAGTTATGGCCCCTCTTTGTTGCCTTTTCATGTTCTCAGCAACTTCATTTAGTGTGTGTGTGTGTGAGTGAGAGAGAGAGAGAGAGAGAGAGAGATGGTGGGGGGTTTGCTTGTTTCTGGCTTGTACAAGTAAAACTGTCTGTCTTTGTTTTGTCACTGTGGGCCTAATCATGAGGGATGCCGAGCACTACCCAGAAGGTACCAAGTATCCTCAGATGCTGTTGACATCTGTGAAATCCTTGCCAGGATAAGGTCTCATATCACATTCCTTTGTGGCATCTGTGCGGCATGCTGCCAGGGTCTGGGATATTTAAAACACATTTGGGAAGGCTGGAATGAGAATGCAAAAGCTGCTGTGCACAACCCTTGGAGATGCTCCAGGAATGGAAGCAAAGCACCTCCAGAGCTTTTGCCAACTTTTTTACTAACTTCTTCTGCCCTTAGTGCGACATGGTAGCATGAACACACATGCCTGTTGGTTTCGTCTGTTACCCTACTGCTGCACAGAGTGTGGCAGCCAAACTATGCACTATGCCTCTGGGAACACTGAGAGGGGCAATATAAAATCTCACCGGGCAATATAATAAAGATGGTCAATATTTTTCAAATTTTGAAAATGTCACATTTTGGAACTTGAACAAAAATTGGGAATTTAAAAACAAAACAAAAAAGAAATCGATAATCAGTTAATTTCCTTTTGCTTTTTTCCCAACTAGCTCTAATTAGAAAGGAAGAAAATGTTTCCACTTATGATATTTTTAAAAAGTAATAAATTAAATTTTAAAACAAGAAAACCAGTTTCCCTGAGATCACTTATGGGTTAATCTTTTTTTTTTTTTTAATTATTATTATTTTATTTTTTTTGCCTTGTTGAGAGAGTCAGTTTTCCCCAATCATTTTCCTATCTGTCACTGAAACGGCTGGTATCAGGGAGTTAATGAAGAATGAGTCATACTCCAAAGGATTGTTTATGGCAGTGGTTCTCAAACTTTTGTACTGGTGACCCCTTTCACATGGCAAGTCTCTGAGTGCGACCCCCCCCCCCCAATAAATTAAAAACACTTTTTAATATATTTAACGCCATTGTAAATGCTGGAGGCAAAGTGGGGTTTGGGGTGGAGGCTGACAGCTTGCGACCCCCCATGTAATAACCTCATGACCCCCTGAGGGGTCCCGACCCCCAGTTTGAGAACCCCTGGTTTATGATGTGTGTGTGTGTGTATTTTCCTGTGCATATCTTGGGCATAAGAATGAATTCAGCATCCCAAAGCAATGCAACAGCTCTTCACAGGGAAGTCCTGGATTAGTAGCATTGCTTTTAAAACTGAGAGCGCCACGTGCAACAAGAACCCCCCTCGAGCCACCCCTCCCACCTGTACTGCTTATAGGACTCTCTTGTATTTGTTCAGGGGGAAGTGCTCCGGATAGCCCCCAATACGTGCTGCCCTGAGTGCGCCTCAGGAACTGAAGGCGTTTGCCAGCATGAAGGCCAAACCCATGCGGTAAGTGCTCTTAAGTATCCATTGGCATTAACATTATTTTCCTTTTCTTAGCTCTCCGATTGTCCACCTAAATTCAAGGGCGGCAGCTTTTGCCTGTGCAAAGTCAGTGGCTGGTCAGGTGCTTCAAAAGCCATCTCCTAGACTTGATGCAGCTGTAAAGCAAAGAACCTCCCCGCCAAGGTCACACCGTGCTCAGTCCTGACCTTCACTCTGGTTTCTTTACCCCTAGAGGGACTGGAAAGCAGACAGCTTTTCCCAGCTGAGAGTCCCCAGCGGATGTGTACTGGTCCTGCACCTCTAACCCCTGCAGCCCCTGGTGGATTGGGGGGTGTTTGGAGCAATCCTCATCTCTGGGGCTACTCTGAACTTCTCCAGGGGCCACCCCCAGGAGCAGAGTGAAGTAAATGCCTCCTTCTGTCCCAGCTGTGCCCACTGGGAATAGTTGAGGTTTGAGGCCACTGCAGAGTAGACATTGTACAAAACCACGATGGAGGTGTGGCTTAGGAACATGGCTGACAAGTATGTTTATGAAGAGCCCAGCGCATTGGGAGCACATATCGTTCTCTAGCTGCAGCTGCAGGGACGTGTAACAATTACCTCCACTTTTTATAGTGCATTTCAGGAGTGAGAGAATATTGATCAGTAGTCTTTTTCTGAAAGTGAGTATCCAGGCCATTATAAATGTGAAAAAAGAATCACCTCATTAGTGACAAGAGGCCTACCCCTTGAAGCCCTTACTCACCTTACCAGTTCTTACTTGAGCAAAACTGTCAATGGGTTTTCCCTATATAAGTATTGAGTAAGTAAGGAGGGGGTAAGGACTACAGGATTTGGCTCATTGGTAACGGAGAAGCCCTTTTATGTAGCAGCAAATCCTCAGAATCTCTACATTGTACATCAGTTCTGCACACCACACTGAAACCCAACTTGTTAATTTTTTTCCCCAAGCAAACCACTCTTTGTAGATCCTGCCTAGGTAAGATGTTGCCTGGCTGGCATGTCATTCTCTAGTTAAGTCAAGCTAAGCCCAGTTCTTTGAGCGTGGTCCTTGCGAATATCAGCAAAACATTTAATTCATCTACTTGGCCAATATTAGGGCTGCTTCAGACTCCACAATGTATATGCTTATGACACACGGAAACCGGACAGTGGAATTTTAGGCTCTTTCCTACATGAAAGGTATCTCTTCAAATGAACTTTCGGGCAGATAACCAAGATGAAAAAATGGAGTGCTGCTGCCAACCAGGTCATGGAGAGAAGCCTTCATGTATTCACTAAAGAATGCTGGAATGTCCTCTCGCGGCTGCCTTTTCAATACAGCACTCTGTGGAAGTCAGCAAAAGGCACCATTAATCGTTGTTCCCCCCTCTCCCATTATAATTTCTCCCGCCATCAGATAATGGCCATAGGGGGAGTTTTGTTTGCTACAGTTCATGCAAAGGGAAAGCGCCAAGTCACAATAGCCTGGCCTGTTTGGCTCAGAAGGGTGGAG
The DNA here is from genome assembly GCA_003942145.1 of Platysternon megacephalum. Lineage (NCBI taxonomy): Eukaryota > Metazoa > Chordata > Testudines > Platysternidae > Platysternon > Platysternon megacephalum. The sequence continues at coordinate 732,330 of QXTE01000172.1, forward strand.
AGTCTGGTGCATTCATTCATTCATTTAGCTGTGCTCTGCAGTTAAATGAGACAAGATAGTATTGTTGGGAGAAGAACTGAGTATTGAACTGTGCACGTTTGCCCTCTTCAAAGTGGAGGCTATAATTACCATCAGAAACTTGCATTGTTAGATACTGACCTCTGCCATGAGACGGGTGTACACTTCTGTAACCCTGACCTATGCAAACCCAGGCTCCAGGAGGGCCAATCCACCTCGGTAGTCAAACAGGCCACAGCAGAAGGAACAAGTGTCCATGTGATTAAAAAACCCACTGAGGTTCAGAGATGGTACTTATTGACAGATGTATAATAACAGGCAGAAATGCTCTGAAAGGGGAATTCAGAAGAAGGATGGTTTAGTGGTTATGGCACTAGCCTGGGATTTGGAAGATTTGGGTTCAATTCCTGGCTCAGCTACAGATTTCCTGGGTGACCTTGGGCAAGTCACTTAGCCTCTCCGTGCCTCAGTTTCCCATCTGCACAATGGGGATAATAGCACATCCCTACTGCACAGGGTGTTGTGAGGATAAATACATTGTGAAGTGTTCAGATTCCATGGTAACGGGAGTCATATAAGTACCATAGATACGTTGTCGACTCTTCCCTCTGTCTTACTGAAGTGTTTTACTAATTGGCTGCAGTAATTTGCAGTTGTTTTTGGCTCCTATTATGTTTTATTTTCATTTGTTTTGTTTTTTTTAATGGGAGAGATGAAACCATAGCTGCTGGAGTTGGTGCCTGCTGATTGCTGTCATGTGACTGTGGTATAACCTCTGGTATGCTTGACTCACGTCGCATAGGCCGGGAAATAAAGATCAGCCTCATGTCAGTACTCTCATGTGTCTCACCCTTACTATAGAGCCGGCTGTATATTTAAGAAGCGTTCAGATTCTAAGGGTACAGCCTAACGGCTGGAGCAGATTACATAAGGGAAGGTGATTATCTTTCTGTCAACGAGCCAGGCAAATGCTTTATGTCTTCATCATTATTTTAGAAATATCTAGCCAGCAGAACTGTCCCCAGTAATCACCCCGGGAAAGAAAAGCTTACGCTGCAGCTGACAGCAGGTTTTTTCCATGCCCAACTTCCATGTTGCGTGTTTCACATAAATTAAAATTCTGCAGTTCCCGTTTCAACCAATATCGCAGCTTATATCCTTGCCTTCTGTGAGTGGTGATGCATGTGCTGTTGTGTACCTAGTAGAGTCTTCTAAGATGGCTTTCTGCTCGATAATGATCCTAAGGAAAGAAGATTCTGTATATTGCGTTGGAGTGTACTGCAAAAAGCAGTGCGTTCCTTACTGGGCCAAACCCTACTCATGAGAGCAGATCCAGCAGTCAGTGGGTAGTAAGGGAAGCAGGATTTGGCTTGTTGTGAGGTACACTGTAGTTTGTAGTTTAAGCTTATGAGGACAAATATTGTCCTTAGATGTGTGTAGGTCCTGCTGAACATTTTAATGGGACCCAGGTACAGACAGAACAGCTGCAGGGTTGTGTCTGGTCTAGACATGGCAGCTCAGCCCATCACACAGGCAGTCGTGGGTGGGGAGAATGTATCCATTAGATGTAGGTCCTTTGGCCGAGGTTATGCTATGTCTCCGCCACCAGGGAGACCCTCTCTATTGGACTGATCCCAACAAGACTGCTATGCCCGTGTTAGGACTGGGAACAGTGGGTGCACTGCAGCCTGGAGTCTGGGCCATGAGTTACAGAGCCTGGGGATGTTTGCAGAAGAGGGAAGTCAGGCACTGGTTCGGGGTAACTCACTGGAGCAAGGATTATTTCCAGGCTTGTTGGCTACTAAATTAGCTTACACATTTCCCGTGTTGTTTTTCCATTGCAGCATGGCACGGAATGGGCAAGCTCTGCATGCACGGCGTGCTCCTGTGCCCATGGGAAAGTTATCTGCACCCCCAAGTCCTGCCCGCCCCTTTCTTGTGGCAGAGGGGAGCTGGAGTACATCGCTCAAGGAGAGTGCTGTCCCAAATGCGTGGGCACTGGTGGTGAGTATTTCGAAAGGGGCGCCCCACGCAGTGAATTTGGCCTTAGTTAAGTGGCCCCAAGGAGTGGGGGGTCGACGTTGCTGCTCTGCACGTTGGCTTAGTGATTAGGTGAGACCATCTCTTCATTCTTCAAATCAATGAAGAGTATTTTTCCCCTTTGCTTTGAATCCGTTTTCTTCAAGCTCTCCTGTGCAGTACCCTGCCCAGACACACATCGGGGTATGGAACTTCTCCGGAGTCTCTTTTCACGCTGACATTGCCAAAGCTGCCTAAGGGATTTGGAGGTGCAGATCCCATTAAAATTAAATGGGAATTGGGCGTCCAACTCACATAGGTGTCTTTGAAATCTCAGCCTTAACCTAAAGGCAAAATCTCGTAAAGGCTGGTGAAATTATTGATTTTTTTTTTCCCCCTCCGATAAATCAGGCCTTTGGCGTTTTGAGACACACACAGTCTTATTTAAACCACACGCACAAACATAATTCAAAAAACTTCACTTAAATCCACAGATGCTTCAGATTTTATACTTGCTTTTGAAGCTGTGTACTTATCCATCCTTTAGGGCCTACAGACTAAATTCAGCCCTCCTTAAGAGGGGGGAACCTCTTAGACGCTACTTGAATTCACTAGAGTTGCAGCTACTTACACCAGGGCTGAAACTAGCACGAGTCGTATTGTTTGCAGTATCTTAGCCACATGATATCAGTTGTGACATGCAGGCTGAACAGACTCAAGTGTTGGACTAGTAAAAAATGTAGAAATGGGGTGAGTAAAACGTCAGTGGCCCTGGGCTGTCCGGCACATCTTCATAGCAGTGTCCACACTATTCAAACTTGTCTTGTCAAAAAAACCTGACTTCAGTTTTTCATGAGATTACAAGTTGAGTTGATTAAGGATGTTATGCTGTTACCTTTGAGTTTTGTAAGGCATTTGATTTAGTGCTGCATGCAAGGCTGTTCCTGGGGGGGTGCGGAAGTGATGGATTCGTCTCTTTCGGAACTGACCGTGCTGGCCAATCACAGCGGCCGGCGGGACCCCCCCAAAGCTGGGGGGCCCGGGATGGAAGTGATGGATTCACCTCTTCCGGAACTGACCGTGCTGGCCAATCACAGCGGCCGGCGGGACCCCCCAAAGCATGGGTCCCTGAGCGGTTGCCCAATTTGCCCTACGCAAGGGATGGCTCTGGCGGCATATCTCTGTAAAAATTAGTTCTATACAATAGCAATAAAGAACACATTGGATAGATTGAGAACTGGCTAAGTGACAGATCTCAAAACCTGGTTATTAATGGAAATCCTCATCAAATGGGGGTGTTTTAATACATCTAAATGCTAGGTTTTCCATCTAGAAACAAAGAATGCAGGCCATGTGTATCGAATGGACTATAGTCTAGAAAGCAGTGACTCTGAAAAAGGATTTAGGGGTCAGAGTGGACAAACAGCTCCACATGAGCTCTCAGCGTGGTACTATGGTTAAAGGGCTAATGTGACCCTCAACTGTATGAACGAGAGTAGTGAGTAGGAACAGAGCGGTGATTTAACCTCGGTATATGGCATTGATGAAACCGCTACTGGAATACTGCATCCAGTTCTGGTGTCAACATTTTAAAAAGGATGTTGAAAAATTGGGGAGGATGCAGAAAAGAGCCACAAAAATGATTCGAGGGTTGGAGAAAATGCCTTACAGCGAGAGATATAAAGCTCTCAATCTGTTTAGCTTATCATCAAGAAGATTGAGAAGTGACTTGAATACAGGTTGTAAGTACCTTCACGGGGAGAAAGTAACGGGTATTCAAGGGCTCTGTAGTTTAGCGAATAAAGACATAACAAGAAGCAATGGTTGAAATATAAAGCCAGACAAATTCAAGTTAGAAATAAGATACACATTTTTAACAGTGACGGTGATTAATCAGTGGAACAAACTACCAGGGGAAGTGGTGGATTCTCCATCTCTTGATGTCTTAGTGTCAAGACTGTGTTTACCTTTCTGGAAGATAGGCTTTAGTCAGACACAAATTATTGAGCTTAATGTGGGGGTAACATGGTGAATTTTATGGCCTTGGATATTCAGGAGGTCAGATTACATCATCTACTGGTTCCTTTCTGGCCTTAAACTCTATGATCTATCCTGAACTTACTTCACAGTGAATATAGGTACCACCTGTAGTTTGTAACCTCATATACAGATGTCAGAACCCAGAAGTAGATCTCAAAGCATGTCAGGACAATTTCAGGAGGAAGTATCATGGTTGATGCATTTCTTCAGTACTGAGATATCTCTTCTGCTTTCGTTGGTTTAAATGTCAGACGTAACTTTGGACTCTTACTATAATCCTTGGCCTTTCTGCTGAGGCTGTCAACATCAATTAGGTCATTTGTCCATGGGTAATTAGATTGAGACCAGCAGTTTACTGGGGCAAGGATCATGCTTTCTTTTGTGTTTGTAAAGCATCTCATACATCATGGATGCTACCAGAAACAAATAGATAATAAATAATAATTTCACACAGGACAATGAATTAGTGCAGTGGGTTTTTTTAATATTGCAATTATTCTGGGTCAGTTTCATGGAGATGGCTCTTATAAAGTTCTTCCTTGCAGATACTAATCAGTAGATGAGTCATACATCTGCAGTCTTTTTTATATGATTGTGAATGTCCATAAAGTCATCACATGTGGAATTGTGCTGGTAGAACGTGAGAAACCAGAAAAAATGTGTACAGGTGAACGCTGTGCAGCCAAATGGAGTTAGTAAGGAAAGTCATGGTCTGATGCTACCTCTGGGCCTTCCAGGGGGCAGAAGTTCCTAGAGTGTAGGGGATGGATCTGAGATTAAAGGAGTTGGTTGAGGAGAGGGAATTAAAGAAAACATGAAAATGGAAACACAGAATGGACTCACAGACTCATAAACGTTAAGGCCAAATAAGACCATCATGATTATCTAGCCTGACCTCCTGCACATTGCAGGCCACAGAATCTCACCCACCCACTCCTGTAATAGACTCATAACCTCTGACTGAGTTACTGAAGTCCTCAAATCACGCTTTAAAGACTTCAAGTTACAGAGAATCCACCATTTACACTAGTTTCAACCTGCAAGTGACCCGTGCCCCATGTGCAGAGGAAGATGAACACCTCTCTGCCAATCTGACTTTGGGGAAAATTTCTTCCTGATCCTAAATATGATGATCAGTTAGACCCTGAGCATGTGGGTGAGACCTGCCAGCCAGACACCTGGGAAAGAATTCTCTGTAGTAACTCAGAGCCCTCCCCTTCTAGTGCCCCATCACCGGCCGTTGGAGATATTTGCATCAGCTACATGCCATTGTAGGCAGTCTCATCATACCATCCCCTCCATAAACTTATCAAGCTCCGTCTTGAAGCCAGTTAGGTTTTTTGCCCCCACTGCTCCCCTTGAAAGGCTGTTCCAGAACTTCACTCCTCTGATGGTCTTAATTGTCTCTTAGAGTCCTGCTCCTTTGACGGCCAAATGTTTCGGGATGGCGAGGAGTGGCACCTCAGCCAGTGCTCCAAATGTGTCTGCCGGAATGGGGCAACTCAGTGCTTCACAGCCGAATGTCAGCCTCTGTTGTGCAGCGAGGTAAGAACTGTCCTATCAGTGGTCTGTGCAATTTATTAGCTTTTCCTTTCCGTGGGAAATTTGCATTTCTCAAAAGAACATATTTGCTGGCAGGCTAAAGGAAAAATGATTCAGAAAAGAGGCTTTTGAAAATCATGTAGAAGTGTACGCTCCACAAAAAAATAAAAGCCCCCCAAACCTCCAACCATGTCCATTACAGACTATTACAGACTAATATATTATAACCTCCAACCATATTACAGACTAGTATATTGTAAACACCAGCTGTGCCTTTCGTTTTGTAATTCAGATAATTCTGTAATTCAGGAAATATTTTTTGATTCTGTGAACAATTTCGAAAAAAGCAAAGGAGTTTTATTTAAATATTTCTTCAAAAGTTTTTTGAGCTTTTGTTGAAACCTACCAATTTGTGGTGATGTTGTTGACAAGAACATTCCCAAAATTTAGTTGAAAATGGACATTTCCCACCATAAAAAAAAAATTGATGAAAAAGCAATTTTTTTGTACAAAAATGTTTCAAACTAAAAGTTTCAGCCAATATTACTTTACAATATTACTCCCGAAAGGTGACTGTGTTTACTGATTACAGCAAATCCTGGGAGCCAGCAATGCTAGGGAGATAACTTGCTCAAGTTCACCCAGCGAGTCAGTAGTTTAGCCCAAATTAAAGAATCAGAGCACTTCTGGCTCCCAGTTCTTTGCTTAAGATGACAGTCATTATTCTCTAGCACCTACACAATGATTTTCACATTTATAGTACTGTACGTACGTTAACTAAAAAAATTCCAGTATGCTGGGTAATGCAGAAAACCAAAAGCATACTTAATACTTTATATATTGTAAAATAATTTGATACATTTTATCTTTGGTAGATGACAGGCAAAAATGCCAAAAAAAGAGCAAGGGATCTGGTTGGACTTTTCACTTCCTGGGCTTCCCAACAGTGCTCATGTGCAACCACATTCATCTGTAAAATAAGAAACCAGCTTCCAGGGAGTTCGCATTGTTCTGCTTTACTGTAGTTCTCGAGATGCTGTAGTTTTCCTGATTTTTGTTTCCCCATCAAGCGCATTCCAGTCGCAAATCCAGAATTGCGTCTCCCCATTGGTGTGGTGAAGCAGGTTCCCACCTTAGAACTGGGAAAATAAAGCACCCATCATAAAGCTTTTTCTTTTAGTGCTCGCCCACCTATGTGTTGTGGGACCAGGTGTTCATGTAATGAACACTGGCTCCTGTTTGAAAAAAGCCCAGCTGTTTCTCTGAATACTAATCACTTCATGCTTCATACTGAGATGTGTAATTAATATTACGAGATTAAGTGGTGTTGGTTAAAGCAAAATTTCTAAATGTTTAGAATTTTTCCTCTTAAATGTACTTAAGTTATCCCTTGATTGATTGCACTAATGTTTAATCAGTTAGTCATTAAAACTTAATTAATAAAAACTGGAACCAGAACATTGTTGTATCTGAGACTAATCAGCTAGAAGCATCCAATTTAATGTACCAAAAATCCCCTTTAGCTAATTCTGATAATGTTCCATAGATTTCCTAACAAGGTGCCCTAATGGAAAGCGCATTAGCAGTAATGGCAAGAATCCCATACTGCTCACTATAACGATCGTTTTTTCAGTGCTCTGTGCTTGTGTATTTATACCTATCTTGCCTGGTCCAGGCTTCCCACAGCACATAGGAATGGGTAGTTTCTCTCCTGCTACGTCAGGCAGAATGGCAAGCACGAGAAAGCTATCCTTCAGATAGCCATGCTCTGTCCCTTCTCTCTAGTCTTTCTCCTGCCTCCCTGCAGAGAAGGAACTTAGGAAGCTTCTGCCATTTTTGTCAATGTTTTCTTCAAAGGGCTAGATCCCGCCAATCTCACTCAACTGGAGTAGTGGTTTACTCCTTTAGTCGAATGGGGCTATCTGTGGGAAAAGGTCCGGTCAGGGTGTGTAATCAAAGGGTTCGTTTAGCTCTCCATGCTCTGTACACTGAGTACCATCAAAGAGCCAGGAGAGAAGAGGAAAAATGCACTGTCTGTGGTGGCACAGGATCCTTTTGCCCTACAAGTGAAAGTTCCCTAGGCCTGAGCAGCCAGGAGGCAGCTTCCGGTGGAACATGAAAAGAGTGGCTGGCAGTTTCAGCTCACTTCTCTTGCTTGTCTCCAGGGAGTGTAGTGGGAACAAGAGGTTGTCCCCAAAACCCAAGTCAGAGAAAGGGTCATTTGTTAGAATTTCCCTGGCAAAATCCCATGAATTACCACCACGAACTTTCCCAGGAGGTTTCTGGCTCTCCAGCCCATCCCTTGGAGGTTGGACATTAGGAAAAACTTCCTAACTGTCAGGGTGGTTAAGTACTGGAATAAATTGCCTAGGGAGATTGTAGGGTTTCCATCACTGATGATTTTTAAGAGCAGGTTAGACCAGGGGTAGGCAACCTATGGCACGGGTGCCGAAGGCGGCACGCGAGCTGGTTTTCAGTGGCACTAAGGTACTGGCCACCAGTCCGGGGGGCTCTGCATTTTAATTTAATTTTAAATGAAGCTTCTTAAACATTTTAAAAACCTTATTTACTTTACATGCAACAATAGTTTAGTTATATATTATAGACTTATAGAAAGAGACCTTCTAAAAACGTTAAAATGTATTACTGGCACGCAAAACCTTAAATTAGAGTGAATAAATGAAGACTCGGCACATCACTTCTGAAAGGTTGCCGACCCCTGGGTTAGACAAACAACTGTCAGGGAAGGTCTAGGTAATTAGTTCTGCCACAAGTGCAGGGGACTGGACTAGATGACCTCTCGAGGTCCCTTCCAGTCCTGTGATTCTATGAAAGTCATCTTTGTTCTCCCTTTGGAAGCTTGTGACTTACATGCTATCTCATGAAGCAGGAGCTGACATAATAATACTTAGCACTTTTCATGTTCAGAACACCTTACGTATATTAACTAATTAATCTTCACAAGATCCCAATGTGGCAGGAGGTAGATACTGGTGTAAATATCATTGTCCCCATTTCACTGACGGGATACTGAGGGTTTATCACAGGGGTCGGCAACCTGTGGCATTTTTAATGGCACGCACAGCAGCGTGCCATTAAAAATCTTGCCTTGCCCAGCCTGGCCCGGCCCGCTCTTCTCTGCCCCCCTCCCGCAGGGGCAGGGGGAAAGGGGCAGGGGGCAGAAGCTGGGTCCTGCCGGCTCCCCTGCCTCTTCTGGCAGTGTGTTGGGTTCCTGCCCCTCCTCCGGCTCTCCGTCCCTCCCTCCCGGCCGATCAGCTGATGGCCCTTGCCAGGGAGGGGGTCAGGTCAGGAAGGAGCAGAGTCAGCCTGCTCTGCTCCCGTCCGAGGCAGAGAAGAAGCGGGGGCAGGGCCTTGGGGAAGGGAGGTGATGGAATGGGGGGCATATCCCCTCCAGCCCCCTGCCCTGACCCCCCCCTCATACCTCCTCTGCCCTGACACACACCCACACACACCCAGCCCTCTGCCCTGAGCCCTGTGCCCTGCACACACCCCCGGCCCATCCCCTGAGCCCCCCCTCACACACACCCAGCCCTCTGCCCTGAGCCCTGCGCCCCGTACCCCCCCCAGACCCCTGCCCTGATCCCTGCACACCCCCTAGGTCCCTGCCCTGAGCCCTGTACCCCCCTCACACACACCCAGCCCTCTGCTTGACTCCTTCACCCCCTCTACGTCCCCAGCCCTGACTCTGGTACCCCCACACATACCCAGGTCCCCCACACCCCATGCCCTGACACCTGCACCCCCTCACATGCCCCCAGCCCTCTGCCCTAACTCTTGCAACCCCCACATACCCAGCCCCCCCACACCCCATGCACCCCCCACATCCTGACTCTTGCACCCCCCACATCCCCACCCCCACCCTGAGCACCAAATGGGAGCTCCTGCACCCCCCCCACATTCCCACCTGCACTCCNGGCAGCGGGCTGAGCGGGTCCGGCAGCCGGAATCCCGGCTGGCAGGAGCCGGCGGATGGAACCCCTGAGCGGCAGCGGGCTGAGCGCGCTCAGCCCACTGCCGATCTGGGGTCCTGGCTGCCGGCCCTGCACAGCCCGCTGCCGGTCTGGGGTTCTGGCTACCGGACCCTTGCCAGCCGGGGTCCCGGCCACAGGCCCCACTCAGCCCGCTGCCGGCCTAGGTGAACAGAACCCCAGACCAGCAGCAGGCTGAGCGGGCCAGCGGCGTAAGATCAACATTTTAATTTAATTTTAAATGAAGCTTCTTAAACATTTTGAAAACCTTGTTTACTTTACATACAACAATAGTTTAGTTATATAATATATAGACTTATAACTTATAACATTAAAATGTATGACCGGCACGCGAAACCTTCAGTTAAAGTGAATAAATGAAGACTCGGCACACTGCTTCTGAAAGGTTGCCGACCCCTGGTTTATCAACATGCAGAATTGTGCAGGTTTTAACTAAATGTGATTTGTAGGGTATGTCTGCACTTAGAACGCTGCAGCGACACTGCTGTAGCACTTCTGTGCAGATGCTATCTACGCTGTTGGGAGGGGTTCTCCCCGCAGCATAGGGAAGCCATCTTCCCTAGAGGCAGTAGCTAGGTTGACAAAAGAATTCTTCCGTCGATCTAGCGCTGTCTACGCTGGGGGTTAGGTCAGCTTAACTACGCTGCTTGGGTGTGGATTTTTCATACCCCTGACTGACATAGTTAAGCCAACTTAATTTTCTAGTGCAGACCAGACCTTCGACTGATTCAGTTAAGCCATTGCAAAAGGCTGTGTGAACACTCTTATTGGTTAAAACCAGCAGGCTTATTTCATTTTTGCTTAAGTCAATTAGCAACAAGTTTAAACTAAACCAAAAATAAGTCACTCTTAGACTGAAGTAAGTCTCTACACAGAGGGTTGTACTGCACCAATTTAACTAAACTGGTGCCAGTTTGTGTGTAGACAACCTCTGAGGCAGAGAGGTTAAGTGACTCATCCAAGGCCACAAAGTGAATCAGTGGCAGAACCAGGTCTAGACTGTAGATCTCTCCTAATTTCTAGTCTTGTGCCTAATCCTGTAGACCATACTGCTTCTCTTTAGTCATGGTTCCAACACTGTCTATCTCAAGAGTCCCAAAGAATGAGATGTAGTATCTTTGTGCTTGGCCTTCTACTTTTACAGCAGAATGCAAAGCTGACCCCAAAATTCTTACCCTAATTCATGGCTATGGTGGCTGGTGGTTATCACATAGATATAAATGTCTTTTGCAGGAGTTACAGGTATAGGCTACTGGGCTGCATATTTAATTTTCAAACTCTTATTTTGCTCATCTCTCTCTTTTTAAATAAAGTTTTCTGTTTTTTAATCTTTAGGATGAAGCTATGGCTGTGTCTCCTGGAAAATGTTGCCCCGAGTGTGTTCCAAACCCCTGTTCCATATCTGGAAAAGTGTATGAGGTAACCTTTGATAAACTACACCAAAAACCAACCTGACATGAATTCTGGCACATCTCTATTTTTCCCCTCCCTAACATCTGACTTTCTGCCAGCATTAATAACTTGGTACAATGGTTGGTTTTTTTTTTATTTCCTGGGAAGCTAAAAGAGTTGAAAGGGATTAGAAATATAAAGGAATTTGCTGGCAAGCTGCAGCCAGGTTCACAGGATAAATTAGATAAGGTACTTACTGTTCACACATCATTTTTTTTAAGTGGGAAAACAAATCATTGATGAAAGTCACTATATGCATAGCTTTTAATGTACCCCCCTGGAATATATTTAGTATTATTCAGTCATGTATACAAAGGGAAATGTAGTATTAGCACTAACTACGCTCTTGCAAAGGTGACTGGCCCTCTGGCCAACTTTCTGATGAGGAGTGTACACTGCAGTATCAATCTGGGCCTCTCTTCTTCCCTTTATATATCCTGATCATGGAGCAATATGCAGTTTCTTTTTAAAAAAAATCTCTGTACTTGGATACGTGTACATACACCTCTACCCCGATATAACGCGACCCGATATAACATGAATTCGGATAGAACGCGGTAAAGCAGTGCTCCGGGGGGGCGAGGCTGCGCACTCCGGTGGATCAAAGCAAGTTCGATATAACGCGGTTTCACCTATAACGCGGTAAGATTTTTTGGCTCCCGAGGACAGCGTTCTATCGGGGTAGAGATGTATAAGGAACCCATTGCACTCAAAGGGAAATACATATTCCAGGAGAGAATATGGTGATGGTTACTGCTCTATTTTGTTATTTATATATGTATCTATCTATCTTCTTTCTGGACAGCATGGTGAGCAGTGGAAGAAAAATTCCTGCACTACCTGTGTATGTGACAGAGGGGCAGCAAAGTGTCTTAAACAGGACTGCGCCCCACGTACCTGTGAGAAGGTAATGCAGCAGTGCACGGCCTCACGATCAGGCCGCGTGTCTCGCTCGCCCCTTTCATAAAGGGCTGAAGGAGGGCTTGGAAGGTTCGCACTTACTGAGTATTGATGTTTGCTAGGATCAGAACAAAGTGCAGCGTCCTGGAGAATGTTGCGAGGAGTGCGTTTCTTCCAAAGGAAGCTGCTTATACGAAAGCACCATCAGGTATCACAATGAGATGTGGAATGGTACTCGCTGTGAATTTTGTACGTGTGATGGAGGACAAGTCACTTGTCAGAATGGAGCGTGTGCCAAAGTGGAGTGCGCCTTGGTAAGGAAAGGTTTCTTCTTTAAGAATATAATGGTCAGTTCCTGATTTTCTTTCTTTACTTGCCTCCAACGCACTTAACATGGAAGTGATGGTCAATTTGTATGTGAAAGGCAGGCAGGAGGTTTAGCTGTCTTGCGTTGTGCAAGCAGCATGCCTGGGTGAATCGGTGGCTACCTTACTTTTTGATTGTCTCCGGCACTGTCACTATCTACCTGGTAAGAAATGGCTTCAGTAGAGCTTGTGCTGAATTTGGTGCAGAAATCATAGACCAGAGGCAGCCAGTTCTGTTAAAAACGGTGAAGAATTTTGCCCTTGATCTTTGCTAGGCCTAGAAAGCAAGATCTTAGCTAAGGTATTAGCCACTAGACTTAGTGACCCCTACCTATTTTCAGACAGCGAGCAGTCAGGGTTTATGAGAAGGAGATTTGTGATGGACTATACAAATATTTACCTCTTACTTCGAGCTCAGATGATAGTTCTTATTATAATTGCCCTGTAAATGGATGCAGAAATGGCATTAGGTAGGGTTGATTGGCCCTATCTATTTGCTGTATATAAAAAAAGGTTTTTGGATCAACTTTCCTCCACTAGATAAAACTTCTTTCTTTCACTTTTAGTGTCAGTGCTAACCAGTGGGCTAATAATATCTGCTTCATTCCAACTGGGCTTACAGAGCCAGGGTAATGAAGGGAAGGAATTGTGGCCTTCATGCCTATCTCTAGCTCACGGTACTTGGCAAGAACACTCCTAGGATGGTAAAATTTATTTAACACCCCTGGATCAAGGCTGTGCCCACAGTCTAGCCCAAAATCTGGGTATGTGCATGGATATAAGGTGAATTGGAGTAAGTCTAATTTAATGGATGTATCAAAAAGTTCAGTGCAAACACATTTTCATTCCATCAAGAGCAGAGATCATGTATCTAGGAATAAAGTTATGTGCTAACTCATGTAACATTATCTCTTTAAATATTAAAAATACTTTGTATTTCCCTCTCTTGATCCATTCTTATTGACGTTACAAAGATGAATATTGGACCCAAACTTTTATTGTCAAAGGGAATGCTGCCTTGTTACCTTAAAATGCTTAAATAAAACTACCTAAACTACTTCTGAATGTAGTTGGATGGAAAGTTAAGCCTCTCATATAAACAAAGACAAGATCAAGGGAATAAGTCTTCTGGATTTGTATGTCTTTTACTTCGCTTTCCACACGCACACAGCTGTAAAATGAAACGCTTACACTAACGATTACATACCATCATGGCTCAATGTAGAAAATGATTTAGCAGCTCCATTTGGTGCAGTGCAGACATTCCCATATCTTGAACTCTTACTAGTACCCATGAGAGAAAATCTTGTATTCAGTACAACCTGGGATGTATTACAGTACAACTGAAGACGCTCACCAATACAGATTCATCGTACTTAGTATTCCACCCCAGATTGGACCATCCAACGTTTATGATCACTCTAAAGACAAATAATAAAAATGTGGATTCATAAACAAATATATAAAGTAGCAGATCTAATTTCTACTGACAAATTGGATCCTTTCCCTTTCTTTTGGAGAAAAAATTGCCTGTGTTAGAGACAGATCCTGGGTGGTGCTGAGTGCCCTTAACACTCATTGAATTCAATGGGCATTAAGAGCACGCTAATCTTGGCAGAATTGGGTTCCACTGAAAACCTCTTCAAACCTGGGTGTCCCAAATCAGGCATCAAAATAAGTAATATTGAAATCAGTGACGTATGGGCATTGGAAAAGACAGGAAAAGTGTTTTTTGCATATTGGACAATTGTGGTCCTAATGGATAGAAAATAAAAAACAAAATGTTTGTTTGAGGACTTGCATCCTATATGACTTCCCAAAAAGGTGAAGCAGCTGTCTTGGATCATTTGTGATAGAATTCCAGCTCAATAGTACAAGCCATGCATTAATTTACTCCAAGGACAATATGAAATGTCTCATACAAGAATCTTAAAGCGGGTAGGGTGTCATTTTTTCCTCTTCTTCTCCAAGTCTTGCAGCTTTGCTGGCAAAATCTGAGTTTTTTTTTTCCTGCCTCAGTAAATCAGAGCTTAATTGAAGCGAGGAGTCTGTGGGGTTTAGCCCTTCATTAAGGGAAAATTAATTTTCTGGTCACACATTCTTGTCTAAATTGTAATGAGGTCACAGATTTAAACATGAATCCTAGGTAGTTCGACCTAGCATATCAGCATCTGATGGGACTAGAGCTAGGGCTTAATTTTAAAACCCTTTCAAACAAAACCTGCCCAGCAATTGCAGAGTGAATATGTCTGTGGTGACTCTGAGTGGCCCTCAGGTGAGCTGTGAGTTGCGGTCTTCAAGGGGGCTGCTGGAAATTGTCTGGTAGGTGTGGATAGGGTGGTAGCTGAAGTGGATTTGCTCAACCAAAACCACTTTAGCCGTCAGAAGCATCTCATAACCCATCAAGCTAGTTCCCACCGTCCCTTCCATGAAGTGCTGTAGAGACAGCTTTCAGGGACGTTTCTGAAGAGTACAGGTCATGGGTGGCTGAAGATGAGACTGAGCCAGACCTGAGAATGAAATTCCTGTTTCCGCATCATCCTACTTTGGAGACTCTCTCTAAACAGTCCTGTCACAAAGGGAACAATGGGCCAGATCTTGCAAGGTGTTGCGTGACTAACATGCTATCAGCAGGTCTTTGGACTGGTCCTAATGTTATGAAGATAAGGAGGAAATTTAGATCATTTGTATTGCACAGCTTTTTTCCTTTCCTTGCAGGTTGTTGTAGTTACTTTTGCACACCAGTGAAATCTTAAAGATCAAAAGTATTGTGTGTGTGTGTATAAACATTTTATTTTCCTCAGTCCGACACTCCCCTCCCCCTTACTCCCTTTCCACATTCTTAATGTTGAATGTAATGAGTAATGCCTCTTAAACAAGAGTGCAAGTGACAGTTATCTCACATAGTGCCTCCCACTTCTGAGCCTTGGCAGACCGGGACTGCCTTTTTTGGCAAGGAGAATCATGTCCCATGCACATTTCCCCCCCTCATCCTTTGTATAAGTGTCTGTGTGTGTTGGAGGTGGGAAAGTTCACAGTACATACTAGTGACATGGGTTCTTACCATACACCACGGAGTTTTGCAAGAATGGTTTAAATATCTAGACACTTGTAGGAATGCCCAGTGATGGATTAAGGTGAAATATCTCCCCGATTGACTGACAACATAGTGCCTCAACTCACTACAGTCGGTGGCCCTTTCAAAGCATTGGGCCCAGATTGGCCATTGTGGCACAATCTGCCATTGGTAACGCTACTGCACTTGTGTTTATGTAGCCAAACTGGCATGCTATGTTTTCCTAAGTGGAACACTGTAAAATATACGGTAGTGATTCTATGAACAAATATACTGGGATGCATCCTAAGCTGCTGTAAATAATGGAGCTACATCAATTGACACCAGCTGAAGATCTGGCTCATCGGAATAGCTGACTTTTATGAGCTAGCCAAGGGAAGTAGCCACATGCGTCCGTTGAAGTTAATGGGAGTCGTGGTTGGCTTTGAAAATCCCCTGGTTGGCTTTGAAAATCTCAGCCACTGTCTAACTCTATACTTGCCTCTTGCCCCTTAACTGTGTTTTAATATTGTGAAAATACTAGTGATTGAGCAATGGCTATCCAGCAATCCTGGTGGATATATGGAAACCTTTGAATCCATCAACAGTTCATTTGATTGTGGGAATTCACCAGTTTTCTCTTCACTCTACTCCAGACTTAGGGAGCTGAGGTGTAACCTCCCCCTGCAGGGTAGGTGGCCAGGAGTGTTTCACTATAACTTCACTCAAGAGCAGCAATCCCTGAGCACAGTGAACCCGGGGATGTAGCCAGCTTTTCCATTCGTGGGGAGTTTTTGTTAGCTGGGGTTTTCCTGTGTGTGTGTGTGTGTGTGTGTGTGTGTGTATATGTGTGTGTTTATATATATATATATATAAACAGTTCAATAACAGAATTTGCAGAATTTGAAAAGAGGATTCTGCACATATAGAACAACTCCCCCATGACTGGAAGTTCATCAAGGGCCTGATACAAACCCATTGAAGTCATTGGAAAGAATCCCACTCACTCCAGCAGAGACTGAATCACACCCTGTAGCTGGAATTCTGGTGCATAGAAACAGTATGAGAAAACTGTTCCACTTCACTATGAACAGGGTTTTACTATATCCAAAAGCACTATCCATCTACTAATATTCCCCACTCCACCACAGTATCTGAGCACTTCATACCTATTAATGAATAATCTGCACAACTCCCCTAGGAGGTAAGTAAATACTATCCCAATTTTTACAGCTGCGGAACTGAGATACAGAGAGATTAAAAGGTGTGATTTACAAAAGCAGTCAGCATTTACCATTGACTTCAAGGGCAGCAGAGTTAGTCCAATGCTGTGTGCGTTTGAAAATCTCATCCTTGGGCTAGTCCACGAACTAACTTGCACTGAAGTAGCTAAATTGGTTGTTAGTTCACCTTTTATTATTTTGGTGCAAGTCTGTGTGGATACTTAGTTTGGAATTAAAATAGCCTATTTTGATTTAATTTTTATATGTACACCCATTTTTAGGCCCCTTTATATCACCTTAGCAGTGTCAAGAGGTCTTAATGTAAATGAGAATCAGGCCGAGAGAATCAAAGGCATAGACAGGAATTGAACCTAGCTCTCCTAAATCTAATCCAGGTTCTTTAAACATAAGACCATCCTTCCTCTCCCGTAAGTGTTTCACTTCCCTTCAGACACAACAGACTTTGAGCAGATGGAAGGCCCAATTTCCATTTCTGATGGCAAAATTATGATCTCAGTTACACTGGTGTAATCACAATATCTCCGTTACAGTTGTAACCAAGAATAGAATTTAGATAATGTATGTTTTAAAATTTACCATGAACATTTTAAATTTTTTTAGTCTTTAAGGGAAAAATGGAACATAGAAAATGAAGCGAGAGAGCTGTATTTTAAGGAGGTGAAAGTTTTCAAGTAAAATCCAAGGAATTCAGAGTGAAAAATGACATTCTGGTTTCTGTGTATTTTTAGTGGTTTGGTTTGGGGGCTTCTTTTACAGCGGCAAGAGTTAAGGATGATACAGTTGCCTTATCAGTGAATTTCCTGAACTTTTCTGGGGTTCGTTCTGCAACCACAATGTTATTTAAACACACTTTTCAAAACGTACATACAGAGATGAAGTAGGATGTAGGGAAGAAAAGATGCAATTGGATATTGAAGATTGCATTCCAGTGTGATAACCATTCTGCCTCTGCATTCCGCAGTATTGCTTGGAAATGCTAATTTCATGTGTATTGCTGCAACCTCTCTCTCTGCAGGATGAAGAATTAATTCATTTGGAGGGGAAGTGCTGTCCTGAATGTATTTCAAGGGGTAGTTACTGTGTGTACGAGGAACGTACCAAAGATGTGAGTATCCTGGTAATTTGGAACACATAACACAGTGTGTTATGCTTGTGAGGGTTTGGAGAAGTGAAAGTCTATCTCCTCAAAGTCTGGAAAGAACATTATTTGCTGAGTCTTACAAAAGAATAATCCGTTAATATTACTTACCCAGAGGGTTTTTGCATTTTATAAAATCTGCTTGTTTATAATTTTCTGCACCACATAAGTCTCCTAAGGCTCTTTTTATTACATAGAGGAAAGCAGAGCAAATTGAATCAATCATTCCTGTTTAATGTTTTATATACATACCCTTAAGTTTTCAGTGCATCTCCTGGGGTTTAAGATGTTTGACTTTCATTACAGTCAGTGGGAGCTGCACAACCAAAGCTCAATGCAGCTTTCGGAAAATGTTCCCCATTGATTAGTGTTTTCACTGCAACAGGAGTCTGTTATTCAGGGATATTTGCAATCAGCTTTTCTTCTGAAATTGACTATGCAATTTCTTTTGATGAAGTACAATTATTGTGACAAACGAGTAAAGATGCTAACCACTACTTACGTAGAAATTAACAGCTCTTAACAGAATACTTTTCAGAGATGCAAGAAGTAGAAGATTCAGGTGTTTTCTAAACAGGACCATATCTCATTCTGTCTATAGATCTCGCTCCCTGATGTGAGTGGAGTAAAACACATCAAGGTGCGTATATTGCATATTTCAGCTCACGCATTATCCTTTTTAATAGAGAAATCTTCATGATATAAGGCCAGCTAAGAACCAGACTGAGCCTCCCCCATGCTTTTACCACCTCTCTTATGGGGTCAAGCACAATTACAGTCACTGAGTATAGGGACTGCTCCCATTAACAGCCCCAGGGACACAAAGGATATGTCTACACAGCCCACGCAGAGAGCCTCCCAGCCCGGGTTGACATACTTGGGCTACCGAGGCTTGCACTAGCACTCTGAAAATAGCTGTGTAGACAGTGATTTGAAGTTGCAGCTCAGGCTCTGAAGCCCACCCCCATCCCAATACCCAAGTGGGACAGGGAGTAGTTGGGATAATGGGGTAGTCCCCTGCCCTTGCCAACAGCCCTTGCTGTCCCCTGCTCTTACCAACAAAACTAGCTGGGTGCAGACAGGGCAGTATGCTGCACCATCCTTAAGACTGGCTTTTGTCAAGGAAAATCGTGCCCCTTCAGTCTGCTAGAATTCCCTGTGTGTGTCAACAGAACAGCTGTTAAAGGAAAAAGAGGCGACATAAACTTATTTAGACTTTCAAAAAGCCTGTGATAAAGTCCCACTCAAGAGGCTTTTCAGAAACTCAGTAAAGAAGGTGAGATGCAAAGTGCAGTCATAGACTAGAGACAGGCTAAAGGATAGAAAACAAGCAACTGCAATAAATGGTCAGTTTTCACCACGGCAGAAGATTAACAGTGGAGGACCCGAGGGTCTCTACTTGGCACAGTGTTGTTTAATACATTTATTAATGAACTGAGGAAAGGGATAGAATAACGAGGTGGCAAAATTTGCAGA
Organism: Platysternon megacephalum; assembly: GCA_003942145.1. Classification (NCBI taxonomy): domain Eukaryota; kingdom Metazoa; phylum Chordata; order Testudines; family Platysternidae; genus Platysternon; species Platysternon megacephalum. The sequence continues at coordinate 751,589 of QXTE01000172.1, forward strand.
TGACACAAAATTATTTATGTTGGTCAAGACTTAGAGAAGATGGAGGGAATGGAGGTCGGTGAATGCACAGCATAACGGCAAACGGAATTCAGTGTTAATAAATTAACTCTCTAAACTCTGGAGAAAGACCAGGGCATAATTCTGAGAGGGGAGAGAGACGTAAGAGGGGACTTGATAGAGGTGTGTGAATGGTCTAGAGGATGTGAGTCAGCTGCTCCTGTTTACTCTCTCATACCTTAATATGAGAACAAGGAAACATCCAATAAAACTGAAAGGCAATACATTAAAAACTGATAAAAGAAAGTACTTCTTCACAATGCCAAGTTAACCTGTGGAGGTCATTGCTGCAGTGTATACTTGAGGGCAAGAACTTAACAGGATTATAAAAAGCTTAGATGTTTATAGGAATAATGAAAACCTCTACAGTTACATCAGACCTGATAAAAATTATATGGGACAGAAGCCCTTAGTTTTCATGTCATAAGCCCAGAGGTAACTGATGGTGATTCAGAAAAAATAACTTCCCCTTTGAGCAGCTTATTTGTCCATTATAGAGATTCTTGTACTTTCCTTTGACGTTTCTATCACTGTCTATTCTAGAAGACAGGAATGGACAGGACTACTAGACAAGATGGAGCACTGTATGGCAATTGATGTGTTCCTGTGTTGTTGTTAGAATATGGCTGATAATGGGTATCACTCTATTAGATTCTCTGGTTTATTTGGGGATTGCTATAGGTCACAAAGCATCTAGTTCGTGCAGCGGCTCGCCTTTGATTAGTATCATGGCTCATTATGCAAAATTCTAGCTGGCCGCTAGACCTGTAACTGTTCATCACATGCCGCAGGATCTGGATTCAGCCCCGCTGCTGAACTCGGCATCACTGCAATGAGAATGGAGCCCTCATGTAAAGCGTTCAATATTGTCTTATGCAGAATGGAGAGAAATGGAAAGAAGACCTGTGCAAGGAATGTGAATGCCGGGACGCCGAGGTGATCTGCTATCGACGCTCTTGTCCGTCCTGCCCATTGGGCCGCCTGGCAGCAAAGGTGGAAGGAGACTGCTGCTCGCAGTGCCAGTCAGGTATTTGTGCGAAGCAGCTTCTGCTGACTTTTGTAGTTCTGTACAGGGTGGATTCTGACCCCTGTCATATTACGGGGGGTATAAACCTTTGTAACCCTGCCCCTCATAACTGAGGCCAGGAAATGAAATTCTTTTACGAATGCTCCCCAGTGAGGCACTGGTTTTTCAGGGGCCTAAAGAGGGTGTGTGATGCTTCTCAGGGGTACCCAGGGTTGTGAGGCATCTCAATACCACCTGCCCTTAGCACGAGGAAGTCTGTGCCTGCCATGAGTCAGCTCCCCAGCTCCACCGCTACCGCCAATCCAAGCACTGTCCTCTAGGCCTTGCTGTCACTGTCCAGGTTAGCGACACATTGGCACATACCAACCTCTGAGCGTCAGCCTGTAGTGTCCAGCCGCTGGTCCTGTGGACACTCGCAGTATTCACAGATTTGTTGCTTCAAAAAATCAGTGCACCCCAGCTTACCAGTTCCACCTCACATCAACCCTCCACTAACCCACAGCACTTAGCGAGGTTAGTCGTGGAACCAAATATCACTTTATTTAACAAACACAGAGAATCGAGTAACAGCAAGTAGAAATATTAGAAACATGGTTACATATAAAATAAAATCATAATACGCATGTCAGAGCCTGTATGTAATGAACAAGGTACTCTCATGACGAGTAGAGTATTGCTCATCCGAAATCCTTGCAGCGCGTTACAGCCAGGCTGACTGACCCTTCTTTCATGAACCATGCATGCTGTCGGTTTGCCTCCTCGGCGAAGGATTCCAATGTCTCTCTTTGCGCTCCAAGATATACCAGACCAATCCTTTGTTTTTATTCAGAAACAGGGCACCCCCTGCTGTTTGTTTCTTCCTGTGGATTTCCTCTCTTGACGATTTCGCAATCTCACAATGCGCCCCTGGCTCAGTGTGAAAATAGGTAGATAATACACCAGCTGCCAGACAGGAAGATAGGTGTCAGTCACCTCCTGCCCGAAAGGAACATCTCCGAGGTATATCACCTCCCGGCGACCTGCCTTATCTCCAAGACCTTCAGAGAACATAATGTTCAGTATGGATACATAACTCCTTAATATTATCTGTACAGACATTTCTCGGTGATTATGACGACCAGTGGGCAGCTGGCTCTAGGTAGAGACCTCAGATGCCACCCTTTGGTGAACTATTATGCAGATAGCCAACCCAGGGGATCTCTGTAAAACCCCCTGCACTGTTGGCTCTCTGGGTCACAGGGAGTACAAGCAGGCGTTAGGGGTTTGATTGTGCAATCCTTACTCACACTGCTTAATCCCGTTAACTTCATTGCGGGTACTTGTAGGCCCTTACCAATGTGAGTAAAGGTCATGCAACTTAGCCCTCTATTCCCCGGGCTGCTCAGTATTATCAGTGTTCTCCTGACAACTGTTTTCATTTCAGCTTTGCTGCATCTGTTTGGTTTGAGGATCAGTAATTATCCCCCTCCCCCAATATAATTTAAATACGATTTCAGGGTAGGTTTAGGACTCAGGCCAAAGTCTCCCTCTGACTTCTGTGGAGTTGGATCAGGACCCTAAGAGCCATCCTTTGGCAAAGTAAAAAGAATCACTACTTGGAGACTGTTGTCCTGGGAATGTTTTTCATTCCTTTTTTTTGAACTCTGAAATCTTCTAACAAACAAAAAAAGTCTCTCTCTCTCTGTCTCTGAATTATAACATAGTTCTGTGAAGTTTATGGGCTTATGATTAATTTCCTTAAAAAAAATGTACTCCCTTATACTGTAACGCCACTTCCAGTTCACCTGGGGTCAAATTAGAGCCAGTTAATAATTATCTGGAAACATTAGAATAGCTTTGGCTATATAGCAATTTTGCATATAAATTATTTTTTCCACAGGATGTTGTCATTTCCCTTCATTTGCATTTCATAGTTGGTAGGTTTTAGCTGCAGATTCCTAATTTTTCATATTGGCAGCCACTCTTGTTGCACTCAACTTGCTTTGGTTAATCAGAGAGCTCCAGTTTGTCACAAGAAAAAGAAAACAACTTTGCAGTTTAATTATGCTGTCATTGCCGAAGTGGTTCAGAGCACTTGTCAGATAAATATTTAAAGCTTATTATTTGTTGAACAGCAAAAAAAACCAACAAAAAAGCATTTGTAAATCAGGCCACATAAACTTAGAGACATCTCATAGGCTACAGAAGGTGAACTTTTCATGCATAAGAAAAGAGGAAGTGGTAGGGGGTTAGCCTGGGAGACCCAAGCTCAATTTCCTACTCGATCACAGACTTCCTGGGTAAACTTTGGCAAGTTGCTTCGTGGCTTTTGAAAATGTTATCCCTGAAGTCCTATTTTCACAAGTGACGGCTACTGGGTCCCATTGACTTCCAGTGAGACTTAGGCTTCTAAGTGCCTAAGTCATTTAGGTGCTTTAAAAATGTTTAGCCTTAGTCTCTCTGGGTACGTCTACACTACCCCCTGGATCGGCGGGTAGTGATTGATCTATTGGGGATCGATTTATCGCGTCTCGTCTAGACGCGATAAATCGATCCCCGAACGCGGTCCCCGTCGACTCCGGAACTCCACCGCTGCGAGAGGCGGAAGCGGAGTCGATGGGGGAGCGGCGGCCGTCGATCCTGCGCCGCGAGGACGCGAAGTAAGTCAATCTAAGTCGATCTAAGATATGAGATCTTAGATCGATCCCTCCCCCTCCAGTGTAGACCAGGCCTCTGTGACTCAGTTCCCCATCTGTACAATGGGGATAATAGCACAGCCCTCCCTTGCAGAGGTGTTGTGGGGATAAATTAATGAAAGGAGTTCAGATGCTGTGATAATGGGGACAGATTTGGGAGAAAGTATGACTGTGATTTGAAAACATTGCATTGTATTAACGCATTTTCTGGGCCGGATTTTCCAAAGAGCTCAGCTCCCGTTAAGGCACTTCAATGAGGCGGGCAGATTATAAAATATTCCCGGCACCCAGAAGCTCTCATTCGTCTCAATAGGAGCTGCTGGGTGCTGAGTGCTTTTGAAATTCTGCCGACTTCATTTAGGTGCCTGACTGTGTGCTGAGCTCTTTGGATCTCCTGAGATCATTGCATGGGGATATATAGAGCCAAGCCTGCGTTCTGCATACTCACTGCTGCCCTCGAAATCTCCTTTCCACAAACCCGTCAACTACTTCTCTCCATGCTGCAAGAGAGGCAATGAGTGTTTTACAATGCAGTGTCCAGGCTGAAGATCCTGTAAAACCTTCCAAAATTTTAACACTTTAGCCCAGAGTTCTCCAAAATCTCCCACAGCGTTGTCCCCACCTTCCCACAAACTAAGGGCTTCCCTCACCCAGATGTTTTTGTGAAGCCAGTGTAAATTACTGTTCTCTGACCGATGTGTTTTGGGGGGAAAACCCACACTCCCCTACCCAGTCCGTAGTGTCGCTCTCTAAGCTGAAGCTTGCTGATGGGACAGCAGCTGGTCCTACTTTCAGGGAACACTTTGGAGTAGTGCAGAGGGCTTTGCTCCTGAATGGAGCACAGGCTGTGTGCTACCTCTCTCAGCAGTAAGGTGATTGCCAAGCAGTGGAGACGCTGCTACATGTGCGTAGGGACCGGGCAGCCCATTCTTTGTTTATTTTTCATTGGGGCTTTTCCTGCTCCTCCTCCACCTACTCACCTGTAGAACTTCACTAGGGGCTGAAACCATTACTCAGGCAAGCCCCATATCAATGTCAGTAGGGTTTGGGGCCTGAATGAAGACTGAGTAACAGCTCCAGGATCGGGCCCTCGTTGAAAGTTGAACAGACAGTTCTTCTGCTGGGCAAAAATGATTCAGCAATAAAGAAAAAATATTCGGTCCCTCGGCCACCGCACAGAGGCCGGCCTTGTAGTTTGAGAAACACCTGCTGTAGGGAAATATCTTGTCATAACCCTGTCCCCTCCGCTGATCTCTCTGTGTCGTTAAGCCTGCAACTCCTACTCTGACCTGACTTGGCCAAACTCCCATTGACTTTGTTACGGGATTTGGCCTGAGGTAACTCAAGTTCTGATTGTTGTGGGCCATTGATTCCTGATGGTATAAGAATATCAATGAAAAGAGACAACATGGATTGTGAATGGACTGTTGTCCAGCCTGGTGTTAAACTTGAATTAAACGCAATGCTTACCTATCCAGTCCGATAAAATGCAGCATATAACGGATCGTATGCTATTTATGAGAAAATACCTCGAGCCAGTGTTGCTTTGACTATAGCGTATGTGTTATTTCCAGCCTTCTTGATACAAGGCACGCAGTGCTGACAGCTTCTTTCTTTTTTGTTCTCCATGCTAGTGCAATGCCACTCAGACTGCTTGACGTGCTCTCGGTCCTTTGACCACTGTGACATCTGCCGGGATGCAACCAAGTGGCTTCAGAATGGACGCTGTGTGGGGAGCTGTGATTCTGGATTCTATCGGGATGCTGGGGTTTGCTTAGGTATAGCCTACGTTCCAATCTCCGCTAACTGGATTTCCCTCAGGCTGGTGCTTTAGTCCTGGAGGGCTGCTTATTCCCAATGCCTCCCAGTCAGGGACTGTTACTGTATAAAAACTTTCCTCCTTGTAATCTCTTATTGATGTGGAAACACAACACCAAATCGGATCTCAGTAAGGTTAGTCTTTCAGTCCTGGATTCAAGAAAACACCGAAGCATCTCTTTATGTCCTATTGATTTCAACTGATCTAAACTAGAGCTCGCTGGGAAAGTTAGAATTTCAAAAAATTTCAGCAAAAAAAGGAAACTTTTTTTCCCAACCATCTTTAGTCTAAAATGCGTTTCCTGCATAGGGATGCGTCCCTGAATTTAGCCCACAGACTGACCATGTACAGATCAGTGTCAGTGCACAATGACGTTTTAAGGTAACACTGTCTCTTTTTCCCTTTGTTTTGTGTGGGCAGCCTGCATGGAGACGTGCTCCACCTGCACCAATGGGTTTGAATGTACCTCATGTCAGGGATCCCTGCTGATGAAGTACGGGCAATGTGTGACATTGTGCGGGGACGGATTCTTCCAGGATCACCTCCACTGTGCAGGTAACTTACAAATAGGGCTGCCTGGTAAAACGGCCACATGTCTAAGCTACAGTGCATAGCCACATGTCTAAGCTACAGTGCATAGTCATTGCCAACATGAGGACAAAAGTTTTCAGTGCTGTAACGCCACAAGATAACAGGATCACGTAGGGTTAGGATGATGGCAAATGGGAGAAGAATGCACTCTTTAACCGTCTGTTTCTGAAACTCCTACTTCTCAACACTGTGACTGAATCAGTCCTATTTCGATTCAGAAGTCTCTCCCAGGGAAACGTTATTGTCTCTTACTCCTGGAGGGTGAGAGAACTGCTATATTTTACCATTGACCTAAAATCCATAGCCATTTACTGGAATCTAATTCTTTGGTGTATACTTTGTTTTCAGCACAGGCTAAACTACAACTAATGAAATCAGCTCTCCCCAGGAGGCTGCAGTGGAGGTGTTTATTAGAGCGAATTAGAGAGCGACATGGGATATGGCAGGTAGCCAGAGTCACACACACACAAAAGTCCTTACCTCTTTGGTGATATTTTCTTGCTCTTCACACTTCTCCTTCCCAGAACATCTCTGGTGGTAGCTGTTCGCATCAGCAATATTTAGGGAGTCTTACACTGTTAATCACAAATTCCACAAAACGGGAAAGTGTCTCTAAATGAGTGTATCTCTGTACCTTTCTAAAGGTTGGGATTAGGATAGGGAAGGTGGGGCTTTCTGTTTGATTCCTTTGACATATTCTTTCTTTGTCCAAACTGTGATTCAGCCTCTTTCATCCTGACAGATCTCTAAAGTCAGCACTTTTCTCCTTATGATATTGGCCTTTTTAGAGGGGTTGTAATTCTTTCTGAGACCAGTTCAGCCAAGCACCTGAACACATGTGGACTTCAAGCACCTGAGCAGTCCTAATGGCTTCTGTGGAAATACCCATTTGCTTTAAAGTAAAGCACATGTTTAAGTGCTTTTGCTGAATTGAGATCTAAAGCAGGAGTTGGATTCTTGACCACTGCTTTTCTATAACTGTCTGGCCCAAAGGGTTTACGATAGATTTCAGGTTTTGAATGCTAAATAATCTTTGAGTTTGTTTTATTTTACCATTCCCTTTCTGCCTGCTCCTGGTGTTTTAATTGGCAATGTACTGTAAAGGCACTGTAAAGGCAGTTGGAAAAGGCTAATGTTTCATTTTATTACCAGTTTGTAGTGAACTGGCTTTGCATTCCATCCATGTTCGTACCCATGCATGCCTGGAGTGGAAAGTTGCTGGGAAAAATTTGTTCATGTTTCCTCCGGGGAATTAAAGCAATTTGCTTTAGTTCTGCCTGGCTGCATTTTCTGCATAAAATAAAACTGGCAGAGAGAGCCTCAAATTTCAGACCCAGTCCATAATTAATTTCCATCCAACCTTTCTTTGTATGCTCTTTGTTTTTATATGCATGCAGTCAGGTTGTCCAAACTGTCCTTAAGCTGTTCGGCAAGCAGTATGTTTTATTAACGCCTGCAGTAAGTTTGTCAATAGAATCATATATAGGATTGATCAGATCCTCAATTGGTGTAAATTGGTGCAGAGGATCTGACCCTAAGAAGGGAAAAGACCTGTGAGAACAGATTACCTAGTCCATCCTCCTGCCTTTGCAGGACTGCTCTCTGCAGTATATGAACAAGCCACAAAGATTCAGTCTTGCTTCATCACTTTTTTTTTTTTAAAGAAGATCTAATCTAAAACTAAAAAGAACATTTGACTGAATTGGTTTGATGGGGTGGGTTTTTTCCCCCTGCTCTAATAATGGGGTTTGTTTTTCTGTAAAACAGAAAAGCCATTAAGGAAAAAGGGAAATTGAAAATCAGTGAGGAGGCTTATTCAGATAACTAACTGCGTGATTAATATTCACGGGATCAGTGAGAAACAGAGGTAGAGCAGAGTGACACATGGAGTCTGCTGTGCTGAGATGAGACAGAAATGAATAAGAAAAAGGCTGAGAGAAGAAAAGTCAAGAGAGTGAAAAAAGAATGACCTCTGCCTTGAAAAGCAAGACAGATAAAAGACATGCAGTCTTCAGTGCCCCCATTCTTTCTTTTCCCTGCAACTTAATTATGCACATTTTCAGGATTAATGCTCCCTGAAAAGTCTAGACAGAACTCAGGCGTTGCTGCTTTGACTTATCCAAATGAGAATATTGAAATATGTAACCTGATTGTAACAGACAAAGCCTACATCATACCAGAGTGCTTGGATTTTTATTAATGACTCTCTAGACTCTTTATTAATGGTTTTTTAGACTATCTTAGTTATAGAAGCTCATCTCTTGAGAACAGAGGTCTCAGTATTGCTAAATAGAATTACTACAGGTAGCTAGCACTACCTTGCAATGAACTGTTCAGTTTACGAGTCATTTAGATCTACAGTGCAGAATTGTTGAAAACATCTTGTATCTTTCAAAAGTCAGGCAACTGTTTCTCAAATAATTCCATGTGTTCCTTTTATGACGCCGTTAGCGTTAATCTCTTGCAGTCACAAAACGGCTTGTGATCTTTACACCTGCAGTGATGCCGATGAGATTTCTGAGAAATCTTTTGAGAAAAGAAACTTTAAATGAATTTTTACTCTGAATTGTGACCAACTGAAAGGGAGTTAAATGGCTGAGTGCAGGAAGCACTATGCTTTAGTCTAGGAGCTTTAATGAAACATGTCAGTTATGCCACATTTACTAGTGGTTCCGGGCAGACTTGTACTAATCTTGAATGCAGCAGAGCACAGATGCTTTTATAAATGCATGGGTTTCTTTTCCTCAAGGAAGCCAGCGCTTTGCAAGAGTTCTTTTCTCTTAAAAACATGGAGCATGACTTAGCTCTGTTCTACACCAGTTTTACACTGCTGGAACTCCTAAAATTAGAGTAACAGAGAGGTGAATCAAACCCTTTAACTTGGCAGCATTGGAATGCTCCTAATTTAGCCGTGAAGTGAAACCAAAGTTTGAAAAAGACCCATCCATCCATGAAGAATTAAGTGAACATGCGGGAGGGGCCCCCCTTTTCCCTCTTGAAATATAAAGAAACAAAACTGAGAATACTAGACTGTGGGAAGGCTCCCTGAAGCTTATAATATAGTCCTGAAAAATCAATAGGGAAAAGATTTTCACCACCCGTGTTGTCCTCTGTTACCCCAATGAGCTCATTTATATATAATAAGCAAATTATTGACGCCTATCATGTTGTAAGCCAATCAGTGATCGGACTGATGGTGACCTAGTTATGGCTTGCTATGTTGTAGAAGGAAGTTTAGTTTAGGGGTATAAGCAAAGGCTTGGAAGTCAGGAGATCTGAGTTCCATGATCAGCTCTTGACACAGGTTTGCTGTATGACTGTGAGCGAGTCTTGTGAGCCTACAGCGGCTAGTGGTTTTGAGTGCCTTGATTTTTGGGTATCAAGCTGAAGATACCTGAAAGGGGCCTGATTTTCTGAGTGTGGGTGCTTAGCACGTCCTAAAAATCAGGCTCCTTTAACGTATCTCCAGTTGGACACCCAAACATTGAGGTACCTGAGCTCGCTAGCGACTTTGAAAAGTTGGGTCATGTACATCTCCGTTTCCCCTCTGTAAAATGGAGAAAGCAATATTTCCCTTCTGCACCTCACGGTGATGTTGATATCAGCGAATCTTTCTGTGATGGGGGTTGTGGGTTTCTTAGGACATCTTGTTGGGTTTGGGGTCTGCTTAAGGAACCGGGCTGATGTAGTATTGTCGGTTGGGATTTGGCCTTGGTTATGTTTAAACCAATGTCCACATGTATAGTGTAGGATAATTTTCCTTGGAACTGAAACTAACGTCTAGGGCCAAACTTTCAGCTGAGTTTTTAACCCACCCTACGTTTGTGCGCTTGCAAGTTAGCAGACACAATTACCTGCATGCTGAGTTTGTGGCTCGCTATCACTTGAGCTGATGAAAATAGGGGCGTAGAAGCAGTAAGTACTATCATGGGATGAGGCAAGCACTCCTAAAGTGGTTCAAAAGGCCCTGGCGGTTTTACAGTGATGTTGAAAGCTCATTGGCTCAATGGGAGCATCTGGGGGAAGACGATGCCTTTGGGAGTGCCAGGTTGGGAGGGTCCCAGAGCCCGGGCTCCAGCCAAACCCAGGAGTCTACACAGCAATGAAACAGCCCTGCAGCTTGAGCCCTGCGAGCCCAAGTCAGCAGGTACAGGCCAGCCACAGGTTTCTCTTTGCTGTGTAGATATATCTATGGAGTCCTTACACCCTCTCCCTGCAGGGCCAGGCACACTGTGAGCCTTCAGAATGATACATTTGTGACACCACTTGTGACGATAAAGGACAAAAAGCCAAATTAGCAGCTGACAGCTTGGAGTCACTGAAAATGGCTTTGTTTGCATAATCCCTGCTTTCAAAATCAGCAATGTCTACAACCTTCCACTTCTCACCCCCAAACAAAATCTTCCCTACCCCCCTTCCCCACCCCCAGCCCTCTTTCCTCCCATGATTTTTTGCAGGGAGGGGTGAGAAGATGGGTGTTATAGCAGCTGGAGGGTGATTTGGTGGGCACTCAGAGAGAATCTGTGCACTCGACATTTGCTGGGTCTCTTTAGAGAACAAAGATATATGCTGTGGAAGACAAGTGGAAGGATAAGATATCCTATGCTATCAATGAAAAAATGGAACAGAGTTTGTCTGCTAGATGGAACCAGCTCTCTGTACAACAAAATGTTTAAACTAAGCAGAAGAATAGGCCATTTAAAGTACAGAAAGCCCCTTTGGCTTCTGGCCCAACCCTGTAGTGTCCTCATGTGATGGATTGGATCCCCCGTTCAGGATGCCACCTGATATACTGGGGTCCCATTGAGCCTGCCCGTTCCACCAGCCTAGGCTTCCTCATCCTGTCCTTGCTATGCCAGGCCCTCAAGCCTTCTCTAGCACACACGCAGGTAAGGCCACACCCTGCTGCAGACACAGACTGAAATCAGCTGTGTGTGGGAAGATTCAGCTCGGGGATTTACCCAGCACTCCCGTAAACCCAAAATAATATTGTCTCGCACTGTATAGAGAGATCTGTACAGCGCAAGCTCATAAAAATCGTCCCCTCCCTCAATCTGGAGGGAGATATGCACAGCCTTTTGGCCCCTCCTTCCCAGATATGAATTGTACAAACTGGTTTATAGAAAACAAAGACAAGTTTATTAACTACAAAAGACAGATTTTAAGTGATTATAAGGGATAGCAAACAGATCAAAGCAGATTACTGAGCAAATAAAACAAAACATGCAAACTAGGCTTAATACATTACAGAAATTGGCTACAAATAGTAATTTCTGACCCTAATTGTTGTTTTATGCAGGTTGCAGAGTTTCTTGAAGGTAAACTGTACTGCTTGCAGCTTAAATCTCCAGCTATTCCTTTCACAGGTTGACCTTTCTCAGCATGGGTCCCAGTCCTTCTCCCCAGATCAGTCTTAGGTGTTTCCAGCAGTCATCCTGGGCAGGGATTCTGACTGGCGACCCTGATTAACTCACTCTCCAGCCTTTAATAGAATTTACATATGGCGGGAATTGTTTGTTTCCCAGTCTGACCCCTCTTAATGGAAAAACACCGAAAGCCCAAGATGGGGGGTCTAGTACCAGGTGACACAATCACCTGACCCTGTAGCGTCAAAGCAGCAACCCAGGAAGCGTCTCAGGAAGGCGGGAGATTAGTATCTTCAAAGTCTTATTGTTCTTCCTAATGGCCCGTCCAGACTGATTGCCTACTGTCTGGTTGGCGTTTCCCAGATGCAACTGCTTTTGCAATTGATACAGAGTTTATATTGCTAACTTCAGATACAGCAATGATACATGCATACAAGTAGGCTAATCATATTTGGTAAATCATAACCTTTCGACTGATATCTCACAAGACCCATTTTGCATCCAATACATCTTAGTTATGCCGTATTCATATCATAAGCATATTGCTATGAAGAATATGGGCGTGATGTGACACCTCACTTCTTCCTATTTGGTTCCATGACACATGTCCTCTCTCCCTTGGCCCCATGCATGCTCTGCGTTCCAGCTTGCCTTGCAAGCAACACCACCAATCAGTTACCTCTAGAAAGATCGGAGCTGAGCAAAGCCAGGTGGTCTGAGATTGCTTTCCAGCAACCACATAGTTTCTATTGATGCACTTTCTTTTAGTGTTTAAGTTACTGTAGACAAGCAGAACAAAGATAGCATGGGGATATCAATAGCTGTTGCATTTTTAAAACTGCAACTCTCAGGGCACGTAGGCAAAGAGAAATTGCCTGATGCCTGTCACTGTGAGCATGAGAGCTGAAAGTTTATATACGAGCACAAATTGGGCCATGTATGATATTCATTGGGAGACCTGCAGCTGATACCCTATGCAGGTGCTGCTGCTTTGAATATGGAAGTGGATGGGTTTTGCTGTCGGCCATGTTAGCGGAGCCTGAGTCCAGCACCAGCATGCATGGTAGACCTGACAGCTGTAGCAGTGCATTCAAAGGAGGCCAAGCTAATCACTGTCTTTCCTGGCAAATGCTTTGTTCAGTGGAGCCACCTGAGAAAGTTACTCATTAACCCTATCTGAGCAATTAGCTTCGCTGCCAATGCTAACCTGGCTGAAATGAACTGAGAGGCTCAGAAGTTTGATTCAGAGAAGCCCCTGAGTGTTTGCTAGCTTATTGAGAATGATCTGTAGTTTTGATTCTTTTTCTTTCCCTTCCTTCTTTCAGCCCCCACCAGTCTGCCCCTTGTCATCCTCATCCTCCTCTTCTCCCTCAGACTCTTCAAGCTATTGGTCCCTGATCCTTCCTTTGTCCCTCCTCCAAGATCAGCTCTTTGGCTTGTTCCGCAGACTCTCAATACTTCTCTTTCCTTCCCTGACTTCCAATGGCCTTGACCCCAAAACGTTCCATGCTCGTGGCGCTATCCTGCCAAGTTCATTGCATCTTCTCAGTAGGTCTGGCGGCCTCTGCTGAGCTGTTTGTTATTGTCAGGTCTCTCTCTCGGGCTTTGCTAGATCAGAGATAACTCAGAAGTCATCGCACCCCAGAGAAAGATAAAACGTGAAGACAACATCTGCCTTAATAGAGGCTTCCAGAGCTGCTGAGATCCTGCACTAGTTTTGCAGGATCATTGCCAAAGGCAGGGGAGGCAACTGGGAATCGGAGCAAGATGGAGAAGGGGGAGTACTTAACCAAACGGATCTGACCTTCAAATAGTACTGGTTTGCATCTGCCTCTGGCCTGAGCAGAGATCTGCCTGGTTTCCAATGAAGTGTGCTGCATCCTGCCTGCCCTAAACTCACGCTGTCTAAAACATGCCCATCCTGTTCCAATACCTTCCTCTTTATTGCCTGTGTTCAAAATGAAACTTGCCAATGACTGTAGCGAGTTTCACTTTGCAGATAGGGGTTGGGGCAGTTGTCAGGGTTCCCTCCCCACTCTGAATTCTGGGGTACAGATGTGGGGACCCACATGAAAGACCCCCTAAGCTTATTTCTCCAGCTTAGGTTAAAAACTTCCCCAAGGCACAAATCCTTCCTTGTCCTTGGATGAGTACTGCTGCCACCACCAAGTGATTTAAACAAACATTCAGGGAGGGCCACTTGGAGCCCTACCTCCCCCAAAATATCCCTCCAAGCCCCTACACCCCGTTTCCTGGGGAGGCTTGAGAATAATATCGTAACCATTGGTTACAAAGTGAACACAGATCAACCCCCCTGGGTCTTTAGGACACTGAAAAACAATCAGGTTCTTAAAAGAAGTTTATTTAAAAAAAGATAAAAGATAACTTTACAGGGTAACAAAAAGATTCAAAACACAGAGGATTTCCCCTCTAGGCAAAACTTTAAACTTACAAAAACAGGGATAAATCTCCCTGTTAGCACAGGGAAAATTCACAAGCTAAAACAAAAGATAATCTAACGCATTTCCTTGCTATTACTTACTATTTGTAATCTTAGAGGCTTTTAGTTCAGGTATGGCTTTGGGAGATGTATTTTCCCTGCCCTGATTCCTCGCTGACCTGGAGAGAACAACAGAGGAACACAAAACAAAAACATTCCCCCACAGATTTGAAAGTATCTTCTCCCCTCATTGGTCCTTTTGGTCAGGTGCCAACCAGGTTACCTGAGCTTCTTAACCCTTTACAGGTAAAGGAGGGATTTTATGCTACCCTTAGCTGTATGTTTATGACAGCAGTAAATGACAGTGCAAAATAGCCACTGATTCAGAGCAATCTTAATTGCCCTGACTGATCTGGGCTCAGAACAACAACATATGCTTTAAGGCAGGCAAATGCAGGGACATACATTAAGGAGCAGAGAACATAGGCCATGCTTACAGGATGGGGAGCTTCTTTTGGAGACCAGTGACTCTGGAAAGGACTTAGGGGTCATTGCAGACAATCAGCTGACCATGAGCTCCCGATGCAATCCTGTGTCCCAAAGGGAGGGATAGCTCAGTGGTTTGAGCATTGGCCTGCTAAACCCAGGGTTATGAGTTCAATCCTTGAGGGGGCCACTTAGGGATCTGGGGCAAAATTGGTCCTGCTAGTGAAGGCAGGGGGCTGGACTCGATGACCCTTCAGGGTCCCTTCCAGCTCTATGAGATAGGTATATCTCCATATATTATATTATTATTTTATATTAAAGGGCTGCTGCAGTCCTCCAGTGTGTAAATGGGAATGTCAGGAAGATGATGCAACTTGCGCATGTGGCATTGGTGAGTCCATTGCGGCAATACTGTGTTCCGTTCTGGTGTCCGCACTTGAAAAACGATGGTGAAAAATTGGAGGGTGTTCAGAGAAGTACTACACGAAGGATTCAAGGTCTGGAAAATCTGCTTTAGGATGAGAGAATTGAGCTCCATCCATGTACCATATTGAAGAGAAAGTTGAGAGGGGACTTGATAACAATCTGTAAGAACCTACAAAGGAAGAACATACCTGATTTTAGGGGGCTCTTGAATATAGCATAACAAAATCCAATGGCTGGAAGTTGAAGTTAGAAAAATTGAAATTGAAAATCAGATACAACTTTCTGTCAACGAGGGAAATTAACCACTGGTTAATGTTGCCAAGGGAAGTGGTAAATTTATCATCATTTGTAATGTTTAAATTGAGCCTGGATGTCTGCTCTAATTCGATCACAAGTTTATGGGCTTGATAGTGTTCACATGTGATATGGAATAATTGCCCTCTCCGCGGGAATTACTGGTGAAATTCTATGGCCTGTGCTTTGATCTCTTTTGGCTTAAAATGTGTGACCCAGACTGCCCATAATGCTCTGGAGAAATCAGGACAGAGAAAGGGAGGAGTAGTGAGGCAAGAAGAAACAGGAGAGGAGAAGAAGAGGAAGAGAGCAGCAAATTGCAAGGGAACAGAAGGGGAAGAGAGAAAAGGGTGGAGAGAAAAGCAACAGATCGTAGGAAGGGATGATAGAAGAGGAAGGACGGTCTAGTGAACAGAGCACTGGACTTGGACTCAGGAATGTTAGGTCCAATTCTTGCGTGACCATGGGCAAGTCACTTAGTCTCTCTGTGCCTCAGTTCCCCATCTGCTCACTGGGGGTAATAGTACTGCCCTACCTCACGGGGGGTTGTGTGTGTGTTGTGAGGGTAAAATCCCTTAATGGTCGGGAGCTGTTCAGCTGCTATGGTGATATATATGCTCCAGCTTGTTAATAAAACAAAAACGACAGGGAAGAATGCTGTGTACTCCAGCAGATAAAAGAGGAATTAAAAAACTTGGACAAAGCGGAGGGGGGGGAGGGAGGAAATAAGTGACTTCTTATTTCTGTGGAAATGAACGTGTTTAGAGTCAGTGGCAGCCGTCTACCCTGCTCTCTAATTGCAGTATCCTCTCCTTCGTTTTGTCCTCGCTTGCCCTGCAAAAGTTAGTCATGTTCTGCTTTTATTGGAAACGAGCCCATTCTCATCTATTCTGGGGCAGATCCCTGCGAAGGATGGGTCTGTTCTTTTTTTTTAAACAGGCTTCTCTCCTATCCCTACTTTAAATAAATGTGCATTAGACCAGGGGTCGGCAACCTTTCAGAAGTGGTGTGCCGAGTCTTCATTTATTCACTCTGATTTAAGGTTTTGCGTGCCAGTAACACATTTTAACGTTTTTAGAAGGTCTCTTTCTATAAGTCTATAATATATAACTAAACTATTGTTGTATGTAAAGTAAATAAGGTTTTAAAAATGTTTAAGAAGCTTCATTTAAAATTAAATTAAAATGCAGAGCCCCCCGGATCGGTGGCCAGGACCCAGGCAGTGCACATGCCACTGAAAATCAGCTCGCGTGCCACCTTTGGCATGCGTGCCGCAGGTTGCCTACCCCCGCATTAGATAATGAAATTTAATCTCCCCAGCGTGGATCATTTATTCCCTTGTGAGTTGTTATTGTTGCCTCCTGATTTTTGCGTGTTATACAGTCTGGGTACCATAACTGCAGCTCCTTCTGTGTTAGAAATGGCTTTCATATACTGTTTGAATTTCTGAAGGCAAGTGCTGCTGAGATGATATGAACGTCACTGCAGAACCTCCTGTCCAGCCACACTGGAGGGTTGCATCTTACTTTACAAATGGCAAACGCAGTTGTGTTTTCCGGAGAGGTGGGTTTCATGAATGTCTGCATGTTCAGGACATATGCCTTTAGGATTCTGTTTCACCCCACCTTTCATAGGGCGGGAATAGAAGCATAGACATGGCTTGTGAAACTATAAAGTTGAGAAAATCTTTAGAACATATATGGGTGTAATCAGGAAAAAAAATCTAATTCTGAAAGTGCTGTAATTTGCACAGGCTGTGTGAGTACTGGCAGCACGATTTAACATGAGGTAACAGCCACACAAATACCATGAAAGGCTAACCAGAGTGGGCTCAATTTTTCCTCTCGATTAAACTCATAGTCTCAAAGTGAGTTGGGTCTCACAGCTATGTAGGAGAGTAGAATTTAGCCCCATACAGTCATTCATTTCTTTGCAAAAACATTAGTATGTTGAAAGGTTGCTCTAGTCCTGAGCAGGTACTAGTTAGTATCTTCTTCTGCTCAAGAGAGAACATATCCATTGCCTGAATGGTGTATGTATGTAATATACTGCAGGAATAGCCAGACGATTACTGGATGCTGGCCTTGGCGCAGAGTTTGCCCAAAGATAAAGATATTAGCCTGCTCGTTATAATTGGGGCATTTCCATTCTCTTCTTTTGGCCATATAAGGGAAAAGATTCACAGTGCACAATGCACACTTTAATGGGAACCTGCCACAAAGAGACAGTTTCAACCTGTCCCTATGAATGACTAGTTCCCAGCAAACTACGATTCCATGGCATGATTCCTTCCCTGTTCAGACAGAATCAGTCGGGGGGTGGAGTTCAGCAGCTCATAGCCCCCAATGCAGAGGTTTTGGAGGGAGTAAAAATCATTTTCAGAAGGGTGGCCCCCCCTCCTTTTTTTTTTTTTTGCAGGAGCAATTTGCTTAGGACCCCTTCCCCCCCTTTGCAATCAGATCCTCATGGATGGACCTTTGCACTCTCATGTAGTTCCATTGATGTGTCAGTGGGTCCTTGCAGGAGTCTGCCTGCAAAGATCTGGTGGTTTTGTTTACATGTAATGCAGGGCAGATTGTTTCCACCTAGTACCATGGAGCCCAAATCCTGGTGCATGCTATACCAATACATATATTTTACAATAATCAAAGTTGCCCTTCTAAGTGTCTGATTGTAGCCGCAGGCACTATTCTAATTTGCACTTAGCTATTTTGCAGATGCAAAATTGGGATGTAAATGGAGTGCCCCAAAAGTGTGACTAGCCCAGATGAAAATACCAAACTCAACGCACCGGTGACTTTTAAAAGCACAAAAAGCCTATGTTATTTTAGGAGTGAAAGTGCAAATAGGCAAATTGCTACAAAACTCATTTTTAAAAACTCAGTGACAATGTGGTTGTTCATTAACTTGTTAATCTTTTTCCTTTCAGCTTGTCACGAGTCCTGCTCTGCATGCTGGGGGTCTGCTGAGAACAACTGCTTGGCCTGCAAGGACGGGTCTCACGTTTTAAATGCCGGGCTCTGTGTGGCCAGCTGTGGTCACGGGTTTTATATGAAGAATGGAATCTGCAATGGTAAATCCCTGTTTCTCTTTTTCTCTGACATGAACTTTGCCCATGCATGACAGAAGGGAATCAATATGTTGTGTAGCCAGCCAGCAAACAGGATTGTAGATCTATATCTGAGAGACCAGACACACCTATTCCATAAATATTTAGTGAGAAATGCTGCTACTTGTTTATAAGATTACTAGCTCATTTAAAATGATCAGATGCTGAAAGGTTTAAGGCTGTTTTGTTCCCTGAGCAGCATGAAAGCAAAAATGGGATGATCCTTCGGGCTTGACAAATCCACTTGACGGTGGAAAGAGAAACGACTTTTGCCAGCAGATTGCTTGAAATTGTGCAGTAATCCACAGCTCGGTGACTAAACAATGCCTGCGGCACAGGGGAATCTTTTGGAAGGACAGAGAGAAAGAGAAGGAAAGGGGGCAAAGAATATAAGTCTTTAGAGACTGGTAGAGCTGGGCAGATAATGAGGAAAAAACGTAGGAGTTTCCAGACTGGCTCAAACCTTAGGTCCATCTAGTGCACTAACCTATCTCTGACAGCGGTCACTACCAGCTGCTTCAGAGGAGGTGAGACAAACCCTTTAGTAGGCAGACGAGGGATAATCTGTCCTTCCTAAGAGTTTCTGATGTCCCATCTACCTGAAGGAAATTGGCACTGGTGTGATCACGTGGTCGTTGTTGCACTCTATAAATCCCGAAAGTAGGCGTGCTGCCTCAGCTAACCCAGTAACTCGTCAAAGTGAGATGAACTGGGGCAAACGCACGTACGTTAGGGGCTTGCTCCGCATCGATGTAGTTCATCATCATTCGCGTAGTGCAAAGCACCGTAGCGTCACATCACAGTGAACAGTACAATCACAACATGCAGGAGTCGCTGTCCAGCCATCTTCCGCCACGTTTCACAGTCTTCACACAGCCTTAAGCAGCGTGCCCTACTGCCTCCCAGCCAGCCAGCCAGCCAGCCAGCCACATCGTCAAACCACTCTCGCTGTGGGTGTCCCCTTCCCCTGGCATTTGACACCAATCACTGCAAACCTTGCTCTGGCAATCTTCCTCTGCTCATCCAACCCACATGTCCCCCAAACTCCAATTTTTCTCATCTGATAGTCTGGATGATATCAGCTATCACTCCAGTTATGCTGTAAATTTGGGTGATTACCTCCGTATTAGTCACGTGTGAGGTATAACTAATGCGCAACTGTTACCTGTAGCATTTCAAGTCGAAGGCAGAAAGCCTCTTCTTTGTCTGTTTTCTTAGCGTCCATATCTCACACACACATAGGCAAGAGACTGCAGCCATTTTATTTTATACTTCATGGTAATACCTTTTCTTCTCCAAATGTGGTTGAATGTTGCTAGAGCAGCCGTCATGAATCCAATTCTATGTCTGGGGTGTCTAAGTGTTCAGCATCCCTTGTAGTCACACTACACACTACCCAGCTCTTTGGAGTGCTCAACACACTCCAGTGCCTCCTCAGATTTGGGTAGGAATATCTTCGCCTTTTCAACAGACTTAGATGTCACCATTGTCTTTTGTCTTTTCATATAATCTCTTTTTATATCTAATTTCTCTGCCTCCCTCGCTGCCCTTTCTAGACATTTTTGCACCTCTTCTTGTGACCATCCAATCAGGACACTATCAATATGATTAGCGAAACACAGATAACTAATTGTTTGTCCACATGTACACCCTCCTGTAGGTTTCCATCAGTGGCTCTTCTTACAATTTCTTCAAGATAACCGTTGAAAAGGGTCAGGAATAGCATGCAGCCTTGCCTGACTCCTATCCTCAGGTCAAACCAACTGTTTTGTTCATACCCTGCAAACACCGAAGCCGGTGCGCTGCTGTGGAGCTTTTGTATCAGCGGTATTACATTGTCACCAACTCCGACTGGCCGCAGGATTGCCGAAAGAGGCTTGTGCCATCTGCTTCAGCAAAATCCATGAGGACATGGACTGCCTTCCCACCATTTCCTAGCAATAGCTTGCATAGCACATGCAGATTGAATATTTGCTCCACCGTACCTCTTTTGCGTCTAAACCCAGCTTGTTCTTCAGCTAGAAAATTCTCCCTTGAGCGTTCTCTTCAGGATGGTTCTCGGCATTATTTTGCTAGGGTGTATCAATAATGAGATTGTGCAATAATTTCCATAAACAGCCGGGTTCCTGTTTTTATGAACAGGAACCATCAGGGACTGTGTCCAAGTCGTGGTCCATATTCCAGATGCCCAAATCACAAGCTTATGGGATGCCTGTATGAGTGTATCTCCATCACTTTTAATTGGTTCTGCTTATATGTTATCTCTGTAGTTACATCTCCGCAGATGTCCTTAGTAATGCTTATGGGTTGTGAAGAAAACCCTCCGAATGCAAACTGATGTCTGCTGAATGCAGAGAATGTGAAAGAGAGCTGTGCTCTTTCCACCTTACATTCATCTCGATGGGGTGTTAACTCTCAAGTCTTTTTCTGATGGAAAATGAAAATTGTAGACATTGCTAAGAATTTATCTGGGGAGGGAGCAGATGGGACATAGGCCTATTTTTTTCAGATCTACAGTTCCTGAGAAGAGGAGACCTTTAGGATTTTCAGCGTCTCCAGAGGCCATGTCTCACTGATTCTTTACTGACAATTTTCCACTGTTGTTGTAATATGAGTGCATCCACTGTATGATAGCAGTAGTGAGAGCACTAGTGCAGAGCAGCTGCTGCTGTTTCTTCTATGGTGTCACTCTGAATTCCACTAGTTCTTTAGGGCAATTAGAGATCTGTTTTGTCTTCTTTCATATATGCTACTAGGCATGCAGTGAAAGGCAAGAGGAAGCGTTTAATTTACTGTAACATTCGAAAGTGTCTCTGTAACAAGGAAGGAGCTGGGCATGGCTATATTTTGTTGTATTGTATACATACAACCAGATTGGGAACACTGCTGTTCCTTTCATAACAGTGCATTTCATTAATGGTCTGTCCTCTTTGACAGCTTGTGACCAGTCCTGTGAAACATGTTATTCAGACCAACCCAGATGTTTAACGTGTGCTTCAGATAAGGTGTTACACAGTGGGAAATGCATTTCAGAATGCCCTGGTGGGTATTACACAGACAGCACTCAGAGATGCAGAGGTAAGAGGCATTTCTGCTTGGCACTTGTTGCATGACCTTTCTGATGACCTTCAAGGCACATTCCGAAGCTCATCTTCTTTTGCGAGTAGGTAGGGTACAGAATTGTTTGAGGAGACAGGATTTGAGTTTTTAAGTTGCTCAGTTAACTCGGGGTGGATTATTTTAAATGATCTCTTTTGCAAAGCATTTTGAGATCTACGAGTGAAAAGCACTATGTAAGAGGGAATTATTTATTATCCTCACTGTCATTACTTTAACACGTGACAGAATGCTGTGGATGTGTGCGGAGTGAGAGATGACTTGGTTGGCAGCATGGTGCAGTAGCTGACAGCATGGCTACAAGCAGATGAAGTATGCTATTCCAGTTATATGCTCTCTGTTTCTCCACCAGCTTGTCACGATTCTTGTGCCAG
This sequence comes from Platysternon megacephalum, assembly GCA_003942145.1. Taxonomy (NCBI): domain Eukaryota; kingdom Metazoa; phylum Chordata; order Testudines; family Platysternidae; genus Platysternon; species Platysternon megacephalum. The sequence goes on from QXTE01000172.1 coordinate 773,370, forward strand.
TTGTATTGGCCCATTGGCCACTCAGTGCACTTCCTGTTCCCTTTCTCTGGGATTGCGCCAGGGCCAGTGTCTGCCTGCCTGCGGAGAGGGCTTTTATCACGATCACAACGTCTGCAAAGGTAAACTACGTATTTTGAACCAGATCCTCAGTAACGTGTAAATCAGTGAAATTCCGTTAGCTTCAGTGGAGCTGTGCTGATTTAGATTTAAATAGAGATTCTGCGCCAGTACCGTATACTGAAGTAAGGTGAGGAGTGTGAAATTCCCACTTTTTGCTTCATTTCCCCCATACAACAAACACACACAAATTATTATTTTTTTATTTTTTTTCCCCAGGGTTTGCTCTCTCTGGAGATTTCCTCCCCCCCATATTGTCACAATAGGCCAACATGACAATGTTTCCTATATTTTTCTGATGACAATTAAATGTGCATACAATTTCACAGTAAAGTTCAGTCGATTTGCTAAGACATAAGGTAATTTCCCCTGGGCTGCAAAGGAAAGTATGAACATTCAGGGGACACAGTTTACACTTCTCATAAACCTTTCAAAAGCACCATTTTCCCCGTCTCTCCCCAGCTTCCCCGACAACACGGTGTTGGTTTATGCAGCTCTACAGGTAAAAGGAAAATTGAGTTGCCTAAAACACTAAGCTGCAGTGTTCTCCCCTTTAGGATTTTGAAAAAATATATATATATTTTTTTAATTGGGAAAGGATGTCAGATCTGTTATCACCATTTCATTATATAAAACAAAGCATCCCATTGGATAGTGGAATAGTCTCCCAAAGGAGGCTGCGCGCACCCCATTAGTTAACTCGTATAAAATTATCTGGTGGGATTTTCAGATGCATTGGCCTAACTCTGCTTCTCCAGAAATGGGTGTTAAAATTCCCATTCACCTCAATGGGAGTCGAATTTGGCTGGTGCTTGAGAGAAATCCATCCAATGCTTGAAGAATCTACTGTAAAGAGCAAGCCAACACTCGGAGGTGGCTGAAGAAGATGATTTATCTATTTTCCCACCAGCTCTCATTTTTATGACAGGATTCTATTGTTTGCATTCAGATTATCCGGCTTCTGTCAGTTTAAGGGCGCTGTCCCTTGATCCACGACTTCATATTCCATTGCTCTTGTATAGGTTGCCATCCATCTTGCCGTGCCTGTGTGGGGCTGGAGAACTCCCACTGCACCCAGTGCAGGAAGCCAGAGGAGGTATTGCAGCCTGGACAGCTCCTTGAGGGAGCACCACATGGCATTTGCCTTTCTCAGTGCAAAGCCCGATTCTACCTGGAGAACACCAGAGTGTGCAGAGGTGAGGAAAAGAGCCGGCCAAATGATCCTTAAGTGCTTTCAATGTACACGCCGGTATTCATTAGGTTTTAAATACAGTATTGAGAATGACTTTGTGTGTGTGTGTGTGTGTGTGTGTGTGTGTGTGTGTGTGTGTGTGTGTGTGTGTGTGTGTGTGTGTGTGTGTGTGTGTGTGAGAGAGATACTGGATGTGCTTGTGTGACATGTTACAAGCTACTGTCTGGCTTGTGGCACCAATAAGTTATTGGCCTGAAACGTGTAGCGTTTCACAACCTAAATGTGCTCAGCTGATGTTTGTCCCGAACGCTGGTGTTTTTGAGAGAAAATATCATTTGAAAAATGTGTAAGATTCTAGCTGGTCCAGTTATGTTTTTATGGCTCCCAGGGTAGGTCTGCATTGGTGTTCCCGCTCCATTGAACGCAATGGTAGGAGTTTCACCAGTGACTTCAACTGGAGCAGGAGCAAGCCCCAAGTGCGGCAATTGTTCCAGGACTTGCAGAAAACGTTTAGTTGTCTTGCTTGTCCCTGAAGCAGTTTAACAGGAGTGCTGCTTTTTTAAAGAACGGTTTTAGCAAGTCTGCACCCTGCACACCTTTCAGCATGGCTGTCTTAATGCATTCTGGGTATCCTGAAGGTCCTATCCCATAATGCCCAGCACTGTGACTGGGAACAGAGACTTTTAGGTAAATCCCAAACAGAAGGCCTTGCATTGTGGGATGGAGTTAGGAGAACAGGCTGAACTGATACAGATTGAATGCTTGTGGCTTTCCAGCAATGCTGAGAGGGAAACCATTGTAGATTGCACTGGGTCAGCCAAGCCCAAACTGAGAGCGCTGGTCCGGATGTTGCAACCAGCTAGTAGAACGAATGGCTGTATAAAGCTTGAGACAGCTTTGCATGTAGGTGCATGGCACAGTTTGTTACAACAACTTTTCACGTAGTTAGGGTGACCAGACAGCAAGTGTGAAAAATCGGGACAGAGGGTGGGGGGTAATAAGGGCCTATATAAGAGAGAGCCCCACATATCAGGACTGTCCCTATAAAATCGGGACATCTGGTCACCCTACACGTAGTGCAGGCAGGGCAGGGGAAGAGTTTACTGTGGATGCCTGGAACCAGCTCAGCCCATCCTCAGACTTAGGATATGTGTACACTGGAGCTGGGGGTGGAATTTCCAGCTAGGCATACTTGCCCTGGCTAGTGTGCTAACAGCAGTAGCGTAGCTGCAGCAATGCAAGTGGTGGGACGGGCTAGCCACTCGAGTACAATCCCCTCGGAAACCCCAGGGACGTACTCAGGACAGCTAGCCTGTCCCACTGCCCATGCATACGCTGTTAGTTTTAGAGCGCTGGCTCAATCAGAATTAGCGCAGGCGTGACATCGCCAACCAAAGTCTGAAGTGAAATGGTACTTTTACAAGTGACAGCTCTGCAGAAAGAGTGCCAGGAGCCCCTACACAGAATGAGCATTCTCCTAGGCTAGATACTCTACAACTGTGCACCATATTCTGCTAATCTGAGTGCTTCCCGCACACACACTTTGTGTTTGCTGGCAATGACTGTAACATAAAACTCATCTAGTATATTAGTTTCACAGAAATTTGCTGGAGGGTCATTTCTTGCCTTAGAGGTGCTTAAAAGAGAAAAATGCATTGTTAACACAAGATCGTTCTGCAAAACAATCAGCTGTACAGGCTGTAACAGGTACTGTGCTCTGGTTCGCCTCTCAAAGGCATCAGCGTCAGGTTTGTATCCATCTTGCACTCCGCCGAGCGGGCGCCAAACAAAAGGAATTTGCACGTATATAGATTTAAGCGATTGAGAGGCAAGCAAGAGAAGGGAACATCTCTTGATTGTCCTAAGTGTTTTCTGTGCCAGCCTCAAAGACATAATTCAATCACTCTTGACATTTTTCTTCGAGTAAAATTCCAGTCGTTGTTTTCAGCGCAGTTGCAGTTCTGTGCGTGGGGACGGATAACAAGAACTTGTTGTTTTTCTTGATTCTTAAATTTCTAGAGGTGGATCTTCAGCGGGTGCAAATGTCATAGTGCCATGTAAGTCAATAGAGCTATGGCAATACATCAGCTAAGGGTCTGCCGCAGAGCAGGTTGGAATATTTCTAAGAAACAATTTCATTGGAAGATGCCGATTTGAGAACCTGGCACGTTACACCAAAGCATCTTGGGTTCAACGAACTTGCCATGACAAAGGCAAGTGGGGAAAGCGTGGGGAAAGCGCTGGCCTTACGGGGCTCCCAGACTCACTGCCGTGAAGCCGGGAGCCCCAGCTCTAACTGGGGATTGGCTCTAAAAGTAACTTGATGGATGTTACTTATTCATCCTTCTAGCAATGCAAACTCTGCAACTGACATGGACAAATGCCTGTAAATAGGCAAAATTTGCATTTACTGTTTGAGAGGTCGGGCTTGAAAGTTTTCTCCATACAGGTTTGGATTTCTCAGGTATCCACAGAAACATTCTTGTACATAATCTGAAACTCTTAAAGTTTCCCTGACAACATTGGGTCAAATTGATCCCTGGTGTAACTCTCTTGATTTCAGTGGAATTAGCTACCCCAGAGGCTGTGTGCTCCAGTGGAAAAGGNGAAGTTTCCCTGACAACATTGGGTCAAATCGATCCCTGGTATAACTCTCTTGATTTCAGTGGAATTAGCTACCCCAGAGGCTGTGTGCTCCAGTGGAAAAGGGCACCGCACTAGTAGTCAGGATCCCTGGGTGCTGCTCCTAGCTCTGCTACTGACCCACTGAGTGACCTTGGGCAAGTTCCTTCACCTCCTGGTGCCTGTTTCCTCCCATCCTTTGTCCGTCTTGTCTGTTTAGACTGTAAGCTCTTAGAAACAGTCCCTGCCTGCCCCAGCCTTTGTGTTCTGCAGCAGGGGTTCTCAGCCTTTTTCTCTCTGAGGCCCCCCTCCACATGCTATACAAACTCCAGGGCCCAGCAGGGGTAGGGGGCCTTGGCGGCCTTGGGCATAGGCGTAGTTTGCCTTCTATTTGGGGGGGCAGGGGCCAGCAGGGCTCGAGCCACCTCCGCATGGCAGGGGCCAGGGAGGGAGCGCCACCTCCACCCCGACTCACCTCAGCAGGCAACTCAGCCTGTCTGGGTCCGGGGGGGGGCAACCAAAAATTATAACTCAAAGGTGTGGGGCTTAGCTCAAAAAGTTTGAAAACAGCTCAGGGTGCAGGGAGGGGGTAGCTGGGGCTGTGTGCGGGCAGGGGGGTAGCTGGGTCTGTGTGCGGGCGGGGGTAGATCATGGTGCAGGGAGGGGGGTAGCTGTGGCTGTGTCCCATCTGCTCCCGGCCCAGATAAATTCTTAGCAATGTCTACAATTTTCATTTTCCATCAGAGACTTGAGAGTTAACACCCCATCGAGATGAATGTACATCTGCTTCCCCACAATAAACGGCAACAAGCCCCCCCGCACCTCCCTCTCTCATGATCAGAGATGAGAACCCCCTTCCATTCTCCAGAGAGATCAAAGTTCTACAGTGCCTAAAACAATGGGGCTCTGATGTCAGCTGGATCCTGTAGTCACTGCTCTAATACAAATGGATTAATGATAAGACGGGTTGCATTTGGCCTGTTTCGGGGTGCAAAAACATAGCGTCATTGATTGTGCACGTGGCAGTGATTTATTTCAGCTCTCTCTCACACTCTTATTTCAGGCTGGACAGTCCTGTTAATCAGGGCTGATTTCCCTTATTAGCTGAGAAGTCAAGTAACTAGTCCCCAATAGGGCTGTTGCTGCTGCCACAGAACGGTGCTGGTGCAAGGCCATAGAATGGAGCGACGGGGAAGACCAACATGCAGTGTGTGGAGCGACAGTGCCGGATGATTTCCTGGTGTGCTGCTCCTGTGGAAGGGCAGAAACCCGCTGCTATTCCAGGGGAAGGTATAAGGCCATTTCTGCACTGGCACTTATGTCAGCAAATCTTTTTGTCACTCAGGGGTGTGAAAAAACACACCCCCGAGCAACATCAGTTTTGCCGGCATAAGCGTTTGTGTGCATAGCGCTGTGTCGGCGGGAGATGCTCTCCTGGCGACAGAGCTACCGCCGCTCGTTGAGCTGGTTTGATTGTGCCGACGGGAGAGCTCTCTGTCACTGGCGTAATGCGGCTCTGGGAGCGCTCTGACAGTGGCACAGCTGTAGCCTTACAGCATTGTAAGCTTGTCAGTGTAGACATGGCCTAAGACACCAGCATGCACCCAAATCTTCCGTTCTTAGAACGCAAGCCTGATCTTTGTGAGAGAGGCGGGTTAAATGCAGTTACTTGTGGTTGATCTTTATATAAATAATCTCAGAAGACAGTATTTGTACTTTTACCTACATTACGGCCTTTCGCTGGCAGAGAAGCCTATTGAGTATATGTCTTATTGCCGTAGGGGAAAAGGTAAGCTAGCGGGTGAATGAAATCATCTCAGTCCAGGACAGCAAACAGGCTGGAAACCAATTTGTCTTCCTCTTTGTTTTCTTTTCTTTCCCTGTAGAGTGCCACTCCTCATGCTCAGCCTGCACAGGGAGATCTCCCCACAACTGCACGGCCTGCTCCTCTCCCCGTGTCCTGCTTGATGGCAAGTGCTTATCCGAGTGCCCGGAAGGATTGTACAACCAGAATGCTCTTTGCCACTGTGAGTGCATTGCAGGGAGACCTACAGTATATACTGCTGCATCTTACTGCTTGAACATTTCGATGCAATTAGACACGCTGTCAGGTTATAGGAGGTTATTCAGTAATTTCAGGAGAGACTCATATGGTCCAGCTTCAGCAACTGGATTATTTTACCAGAGAGAGAGAGAGAGAGACATACATGTTAAATAAAAAATTATAACCCCCTCTGCTCTACTGGATTGGAGTGAAAATATACTGCATTTTATTGCAATAGGCTGCGGTGGTGTTCTCAGCCAACATACCCTGGGGGAAGAGTTCTTTAACATACTGTGTAGTGCTTAAGCAGGATTCTGCATTCAGAAGGGCTGGTTTTACTAAGGCAGTATTGTCCAGTGGATAGAGCATTGCAAGATTGTGGCCTTGGTCCCTGGTCTGAAGCTCTTACAGTTTAAATCAGGGGTCGGCAACCTTTCAGAAGTGGGGTGCCGAGTCTTCATTTATTCACTCTAATTTAAGGTTTCGTGTGCCAGTCATACATGTTAATGTTTTTAGAATGTCTTTCTATAAGTCTATAATATATAACTAAATTATTGTTGTATGTAAAGTAAATAAGGTTTTTAAAATGTTTAAGAAGCTTCATTTAAAATTAAATTAAAATGCAGAGCTCCCGGACCGGTGGCCAGGACCTGGGCAGTGTGAGTGCCATAGGTTGCCTACCCCTGGTTTAAATGCATAACAGAAACAGCAGAGTGAAGGAGCAAAGCTAGGCTATCCAGTGATGCTCTCATATACACGGGTGCAACTCCCTTAGGGCCAAATTCAGTGCTGGTGTCACTGGGTGCAACTCCACTAACTTAAGTGGATTTGTGCCGGAGCTGTATTTGGCTTAATGACTTCAGTGGGAGTTGTACATGTGAGTATGAGAGCCGAATGGGACTCAGGCTGTCGTGCAGATGTTACCTCCAATAGACTTAAATAAGGAGATGAAAAAATTGGACTGTGCTGGGGAGGGAAGCAATGGACTTAACTGGGTTATCTTTCTTTCCAGCCATCAGGGTTCAGGGTAATGTATTTTCTAGTTACAAAGGATGCTCCAGAACGTCTTTAAGAAAACCATCAAATGCTCTGTGTCTAGGCATTATGTAGCTGGAAATAGTTTTCTGCCTTTCAAAACAAATAATTTTGTATTTGGGATGAGGAAACAGATCTCTTGTTTTATGGCATTTATTTGTTTGTGATCTTAGGGACATATGAAGTATGCTAACCTAAGTCTTCAGCAAAGCTCCCATTTAATTTCCATGGGAGTTGGTGTGTATGGATCAAGAGCAGTGTCTAGTTTGTGCATCCACAGACCGCAAAGAATTACCATTCTATTTTAATAATGGCAAGTGAGCATGACAATATGCAGCTAGATTTTTTTTAAGAACCTTTGAATGGTTTATGCTCAATGGTCCAAAAGGCTAGAAAAACATATCGGTGTGAATTAGATTATTATTTTTAATCCGTAGTTTACTATAGCACTGGGTTTATGAGGAGGAAATTGTGCAATTGCGTGAGAAAACACACGTTCTATGTGGGTGTACTTACCGACCTAGGGAAGGACACTGTATTTCTGATGTGCGCATCAGCTGCAGTATAATTATGAGTTACAAGCCTCTTCAGCCAATCAGTTTGCAGCTTTCATCCAAGTCATTTAATCTAATATAATCAGATTACCAGAATCAGTCACTCTGTGGCTGAATGGCACAATAAATTCCTATGTACCCATTGAGCTAGAATTTGGGGATTTGGTGCAATCTTTCATTATTCGTTGCTGACCCCAGGAAGGTGTGGGGAAAAGGTTTGAAATGCGATATGTCCCTCAGACATCGTATAAAGGTCATCAGCTGGTTTTATCAGATTGCAGCCATTGTCCATAAATGTGTATTGGGCTAGATATTTTCAGAAATGATATTACATTTCTTCGATGAACTGGTTACTGTTGGGTAGGAGGCCTCCAAATTGGAGAAATGCAGTTCCTGTGAGATCCCATGTTCTATTTATTGGATTTTAGCCAAGAAATACTCTATATAGATGTTTATTAGGCAAGTGATTACAAAAATTACATTGATTTTGGTGTTCTGTACTGCCACCTAGGAGATCCTGGCTTTTGGCTAACTGTATGTTGCGTTGCAATGTGTCTGATCCTGGGATGGTATTAATGTGTAAGTGGCATCTCACACCTTGCCAATATAGAACATCTGCAGCTTTTAAACAGGCAAAAGCAATACTGTTAATATAATCTGTGTCCACCCGATTTTTACAGCGTTTAAAATGTTTCATTCCATTTTTACCAGACTCTGAATAATAATGGGCGGGAGGCCCAGTCAGAAATAGGTGGTGATAACCTTTCAGGGCTAGAAGAAGGAGCTTTATATTATATGAAATGGGAGATTCCTAGCTTTCCATAGAGATCCAGCAATTATTTCTAGTCTGGGGAGGTCCTGAGATGTTGTTACACTTCTGAAGTTGCACGTCTTTATTCATAGGAAAGCTTTTTCAAGGTAATTTTTAGAGGTTTTTACACATCATTAGTCTCAGTATTTTTTTTATTTCCCTCAGAGGTCTGCACAGTTGGAATCCTGGTAATAAGACTCCTGACTTTATTTTAGGTAGAAGGATGCAAAACATTGTCTCGATAAAATATTTTAGAACACTTTTAATCTCTTTCTGGAGTAGTTTTACTGTTAAGTATGTGGCATGGTATATAGGTTTTATTGACGTGAGTTTGGGGGACACCTTCATAAATCACTCCCGGCTTCCCCACGCATGAGTAATGTGGCCATCCCAAACTCATACCAATAAAACTTTTATACCATGCCCTCATGTATCCTTTATCTCTCCCCTGTCTCTCGCTGTGCATGTGTTTGTGTGTAAGTATATATACACACAGGCTGGGAGATGACCTCTGTATTTTATATGGATTTAGATCTTGATTTATGCAGAGGACAAGCACAAAGGTCTTAAATTTCCTGCTGCTTGCACCTTGTCAAGCCAAAAGAGGAGAGGGAGTAAAATCCTTCCAGATCAGAATTTGCTAGTCACTTACACCCGTGGTAGCAATTTACACCTTCATTGCAGAGGTGTAAATGATGACACAAGGTACTGTGCAATGGAGAATTGGTCTCTCTCTCTCTCTCTGTGTGTTTGTGTGTGTGTGTATATATATATATATATATATATACACACACAGGTCTGTCGCATCTTAGGCGCATTTAACATGTGCGATTTCAGCTTTATGCCGTCGGCAAAAACAAGAAAAAAACCAAAAAAAAGAGAAAAATAACAATTTAAATACTAATAAATTTATTGTAGCATAAGCTTTCGTGGGCTACAGCTCACTTCATCGGATGCATGCATGAGCTGTAGCCCACGATAGCTTATGCTACAATAAATTTGTTAGTCTCTAAGGTGCCACAAGTACTCCTATTCCTTTTTGCAGATACAGACTAACATGGCTGCTACTCTGAAATTTAAATACTGTTTCTGTAGTGCGGGCGATTTCGCCCGCCATTACACTCAATGTAATTTTGACTATACGCGGTTTTCGCTTTAGGCGCTGACTGCGGAACGTAACTCCAGCGTAAGATGAGACAGACCTGTGTGTGTATATCTATATATGTATATGTATATCTATATCTATATATATCTATATCTATATATATCTATATATCTATATATATAGATATATATAGATATAGATATAGATATATACACACACACACACGTATGTATGTATGTATATTTTGCTGAGGTACTGATTATCTTAACAGCAAGTGTTGTTTTCTCATGCAGCCTGCCATCCATCCTGCAAAAAGTGCAATGGTCCTTCAGACTCTGATTGCATAACCTGCCATCCTCATGCAACCCTTGTGAGTGGGAAGTGCAGGACTAGCTGCAAGGAGGAGCAGTACCTGAACCTTGTGGGATATTGTGTTGGTAAGTGAGAGGAGGAAATGACACAGTCTGTACAGACTCCTGGCCATTCTTCAATAGTAACCAGATATTTCAGTGTACAACTGTAACATAAAGGAGTCAAAATGATAGTTACTGATAAAATAATGACTAAAAAGTACTGCTAAACCACTAGACAGACCATATAGCACGACCACTTACCACAGTGATTTTATTTCTCTTTGAGCTGTGTGAGGCCAATTGCAAATTCTAGAAATACAAAGGTTTTCAGCTTCACCCCCTCCACCCCCAGCATAAGGGACCCTGAGTTGAAGCTGCACAGGTGGTGGAAGCCCATGGGTGCTCTGTCCTTCTTCCTGAAGAGGTTGGTGGGATGCAGGCTTCTGCAGAGGGCCAAAAGCCACTCTGAGGCAGGGAGTTAGAGGAGAACTTGGGCAAATGAGTCCCCCACCTGAGTTCCTCTTCTGTTCCCCTTGACTTCTCTAGCCCCAGCCCCAGAATATGCAGTCACTCCATGTGCAGCCCCAAAAGGGGAGATGGGCCAATTCTGGTTGTCCAATGGACGGTCTTAAAAAAAACAAACACACAAACCAATCCCTATCTTCCTGCTGCTAGTTGGTGTGAGGCAAGAGGGACAAGAGATCTCTGATCACTTTGATCTCTGTGGAGAATGGAAGGGGGTTCTCATATCTGATCATGAGAGCGGGAGGTGCAGGGGGACTTGTCCTTCCCGGCTTGTTGCCGCTTATTTTGGGGAGGATTGGGCTTATGTCTGGAAAGTGGTACTTTGAAATATTATGAAAAGCAGTAGAGAGTTCACACAGTCAATGGTATCGTAACAAATCAGCTCTTACTTAACAGCTGCTGCTGGAGTATAATACGGACCTCAGCTCTGCTGAGTTCAGTGATTGCTGATCCTCTTCAGAGGGTTATAAGCAGCTGGAATTTGTGCAATTTTATCAACAGTTCAATTAGGCAGTCAGACCATTGGACCACCTCCTGTTCCAGGCGGAGCTCTGGAATGGGGCTGCCAGTCCTGTCAGTCAGCTGTCTTTGGGTCTGTGGCCCCTCACGGGGACTAGCCTGCCACTTCAGACACTGGACATGCTGTGTTCATCCCCTGAGGTTGTTGCCCTGAACTCAATTTCCATACCAGGAAGGGCACCGTCACAAGCTCCACCCCAGAGAAAGACGCAATCATAGGTGGTCATAATGCCTGAAGGGGCCTTCGGCGACTGTTGACAAGCGAGTAGTATCCCCGGGGAATCGGGAACAGCGTGGTGGGCCAGCAGCCAGGAAAGCTGCTTTACTGCTGCATAGAGCTTCAGAAAGATGAATTAAGAACCCATCCCATGATTCTGAGAAACAGCTTATCGGGCCTTACGGGAATATTGGCACAGCTGGGTTTGATGTGTGCACTTCTGAGAGAGAGGAGGATTTATTCAGTGGTTACGCTCTGCGGGTACTGTATACATGCACTTCAGCCGATCATCAGAAGCCGCTAATTGCATTTACCTGTTTAAAAAGAAAAATCTCATTTAATCCATCATGCAGACGAGGATAAACCTATTCTGGGAACAGTTCCAGTCACTTCTGAGCTGTAACGCTTCTATGTATTTATTTAGTTTAGTTTATCAAAGAAAAGATATAGCTTGTGAGGCCTATGGCAGCACTGAGAGGTTCCAACAAAGATAAATGATCTGAAGAAAAGAAGAGGAAAAAATGCAATAGACAATAAGTAAATCTCTTCAAGGACTGTCATTCTCACGTTCGTCCTGACTCCCCACCCCCAACACCCCCACCCCCCAATATAAGACTTGTTTCTTTGATCTCAACTTCCAGGACTTCCTTTTTTTTTCTTTTTTTTTTCTTTTCAAGCAGATTTATTATTTTGCCTGCCCGCAGCAGAAATGGGAAAGGAAGGAACAATATAGCTAAAGAGGGGAGAAATATCCAAAAAGTATTCTGCAGTTCTCTGAATGCGCACACAGCTGGGTTCCTTATCAATTTCTAGAAAGAAGGAGACATGAGTCGTGATGTTGTTTAGCTAAAGCCTGCAGCCGAATGATTACAGTGAATGACACCTGTGAAAATAATTCAGCATTTCAAAGCGTTAAAAGCTACACTGGATAGTGGGGTGGAGAGTATGCTGAAAAAATTTGTGGATGACACCAAGCTGGGAGGAGTTGCAGGCACTTTGGAGGACAGGATTAGAATTTAAAATGACCTGGGATAAATTGGAGAATTGGTCTGAAATCAACCATATGAAATTCAATAAAGAGAACTGCAAAGTACTTCGCTTGGGAAGGAGAAATGAAATGCACAATTACAAAACAGGGAATAACTGGCTAGGTGGTAGTACTGTTGAAAAGGATCTGGGAATTATAATGGATTGAAAATTGAATATGGTCAGCAATGTGATGCAGTTGTGAAAAAGTCTAATATCGTTCTGGGGGTGTATTAACAAGAGTGTCGTATGTCAGACACAGGCGGTAACTGTCCCACTCTACCCGGCACTGTTGAGGCCTTAGCTGGAGTACTGTGTCCAATCCTGGGTACCCTGCTTTAGGAATGATGTGGACAAACTGGAGAGAGTCCAGAGGAAAGCAACAAAAATGAAAAAAAGCTTTAGAAAACCTGACCTGTGAGGAAAGGTTAGGAACACTGGGCATGTTTAGTCTTGAGAAAAGAAACAGGTAAGACAAACAGGTGGTCTAGGTCAGGATGGTCTAGGTTTATTTGGTCCTGCCTCTGCACAAGGGGCTGGACTTGATGACCTCTCTAGGTCCTTTCCAGCCCTACATTTCTATAACTTCTATGATTTCTCTGTAAAGTTTCAGAGGATGTAAAAAATGTGCTTGGTTGTAACAGACTATTACTCCAGCTCACTGGCCTGATTCACTACTGTGTTGATTTAATTGGAGTTACATCACTGTAGAATAGGTGTAACACAATGGTGAATCCGCTCCGTTGTGTTTGCTTGTGGCCTGGGCCTTCATTGTATGTAAAAGTGTATCTTTTGTGGTGCTGAATTCTTTTTCTTTTGAAACCAGTTTGAAGCATTAATTACTTATTTAGGTCCCCAGTCCTACGTATGGATCTGCTACCACAGACTCCAGCTGATTCTCATGTAGGATTAGCACCTTAGAAAGCTCGTTAGTGTGTTATGCTTTGTAGCTCTATGCAGAGAAATCCTTTATTTCCTCCACTTTATTTTTCCATTACTTTTCATTGTGTTCTCTCTAGCAGATCCCCCTTGAATTGTCATTCCTAGCTGTAAGATTGACTGGAAAGAATTAGTAACATTTATCACGTCAGGATTAGTCTTGGGAATGGTTTTCTTTGCCTCTGGTTTGTGTGTATGTTTTAATTGCCCCCTGTCATCTCTATAAGTTTGGTAAAGTCGTAAGCATGCTGTTATTTTCATGTCCTTGGGCCCTGCGTGGCTTGTATTTGGCCTGGAGACTCTCAGAAAGAAGCCTGCTTGGTTTTCAGGCTGTATATGAAACACGGGCAGTTGGAAGGACCATCATTTTCCTTCTAAACTAAGCCAAGTTTGATCTGGAAATCACTGAAGCAACAAGCATTGGCCCCCCACAGGTCTGTTTTTACAGAATCACTTCTCAGTGGAACCACACTTCAAAGGCTCTATTCAAACCCATGAGGTCAAAGAGTTTCAGTGGCCTTTGGCTCAAGCCCTAGAATAGGGGGGAAGGCTTAATAGTTACAGTACAGCAAAGAGGGGCAGGAGATCTCAGTTCTGTTCCCAGCTCTGCCTCAGTCTTGCTGTGTGACCCTGGATAGGTCACTTAGGCCCTGACCCTGCACCATAGAAGTCAATGGTAGTTCTGCCAATGTTGTCAATGGCACAAGATGAGGCCCTTAATCTCTCTGTGCTTCTGTATAGTGGGGATAATACTTCCATGCTTCACAGTGGCAGCGGCGGGGCGGGGCGCAAATGTAGGTAAAGTGCTTTGAGATCCTCTGATGAAAGGTGCTGTAGGAAGAGTGTTGCTATTGGCTGATTTTTTAAAACATCTGTGGGTGGGTCTTTGAGGGAGATGTTTGTGGCCAGAGAGGATGTTGCTCCTTGTTCCAAAGTTCTGTCTAATGTTAGAACAAATTGTACATGCTGATGGCCCTGTGCCCTGCGTTTATGCTGTTGTTGCATCTCAGTCAGCCTCCTCACTCAACACAGATTGAAATGTTACTCTCTACGTTTGCCTTTACAGGTTATTAATGATCAGTTCGAGAGCAGCTGTCCCATAAAAGTGAACATCAGAAACCATTACATTTACATTATGTACAATTTGCATTAGTATCTGCCAGGTTTTTGAAGCAATGTTTTTACAATGATCTATCCATCCATCATGATCGCTTGTTATTCCAGTCCCTCCCTGACCCTGGAGGCAGAATTTTGTAATGACTTAAAGGGTGCACTGTGCATTGTAGCCTCGTCTTATTCTTTTTATATCCACGGGCGGGAAAATATTTTATGAAAGATTGAGAAAGCCAACTGTCAAGTGAAACTATTAACTTCTAGTTAATTTTATTGTTGCATTTGTTAATAATAATAATTAATAATAATAATAAAATAGTGTTATGCTTAACACTGTCCCAAAAATGCACTTCAGTTATCACAAGAGGAAAAAATGCTCAAATATTTTGAAGCAGAAGTGGGTTTTCAAACTGTGTTCCAAGGTATCCAAAGCCTCTGCGAAAAAGCTTCCGAGGAATGTACAGGTTACCTGGGGGCTGTGTGGGGCAGAGCTGGTATGCTGGACTGAGACTCCTGAGATGTTGGGTGGGCAAGTCAGTTTCCCTGTCTGTAAAATGGGGATAATGATCCTGATTTCCTTTATAAGGAGCTTTGAGATCGATGGGTGGAAACCGCCATATAAGAGTTAGGAATCCTTTTCAGGTGTATGTTTGGATTTTTAGCTGTTTCCAATCCTGTTTTTATTTTTCCGGAATTTGACAAAGATTACTTGACATTTTCCAACGACTAGTAAAAGTTTTTGTTTGGCTTCAGAAACCTTGGAAAGTTTCACCTTCACTAAAATTGCTGTCCTTCTGGTGAAATTCCACCTTCTCCTTTACTTGTGGGAAGGAAACTCCTCAGGGTTTCTTCAGATTTCTTCAAGAGTATTCTCAAGTACTTAACTGAAGACCCATGAGAAAATCTCAGGAAAACCTGAGGTCTCACGTGGTGGAAGAACCTGAGAATTCAGAGGCCAGGCTCACCTGGGCATTTTGCTAACCTATAAACCTCCAGCCATCAAAGGCTTCCGAGAAGAACTGATCGATAAGATGACTGACATGGTGATGGAATTCAAGACAGCTCTTGATCTTGATCACCTCAGTTTCCACAGGGATGACACCTCTGATACAATGACCCCAAACCTCGTAGTTAGTTTCCATCTTGGCATTCTCACAGGTGTTCTCCAGATCCACACATACAGTTGGTCAGCCCCCCGACCGGATCCTCAGGCTGGATGTGGACATAAGGGTCCAAGTTCTCAGCTGGTGTAAATTGGGATGCCAGTTTATACCAGCTGAGGATCTAGGTGAAGAAATGCGAGAACCACCTCCCTGCTTTGGTCTGGGCTATTTTGTCTCATGCACCATTCCTCTGGAATTCCTCTCCTCCGTGTGTTCAGAGACGCTCCTGCTCTTTGTGGTAATATAAGCATTTCTCGATGAGACTGCCAAGATCCCATTAACTTTATAAGGAGCTAAGTGTGTTTGTTTATGGGCGAATGCCCCCTTCAGCATTTTCAAGAGTAAGGTAAAAAGTTTTTCGTTTTTCGATGACCTTCTGACTAAACCCTATTGACTTTTCTCTTTGGATTCATTGTAAGTTGCTGTGGGAAGTTTGCATGATGACATGCCTGTGGATTACATGGTATTAGATTATTGATTTAATATGATACCCTGTTCTTATCCCCATATTCTCTGTTATCCTAATGCAGGGGTAGGCAACCTATGGCACGCGTGCCGAAGGCGGCACGCGAGTTGATTTTCNGGATCCTCAGGCTGGATGTGGACATAAGGGTCCAAGTTCTCAGCTGGTGTAAATTGGGATGCCAGTTTATACCAGCTGAGGATCTAGGTGAAGAAATGCGAGAACCACCTCCCTGCTTTGGTCTGGGCTATTTTGTCTCATGCACCATTCCTCTGGAATTCCTCTCCTCCGTGTGTTCAGAGACGCTCCTGCTCTTTGTGGTAATATAAGCATTTCTCGATGAGACTGCCAAGATCCCATTAACTTTATAAGGAGCTAAGTGTGTTTGTTTATGGGCGAATGCCCCCTTCAGCATTTTCAAGAGTAAGGTAAAAAGTTTTTCGTTTTTCGATGACCTTCTGACTAAACCCTATTGACTTTTCTCTTTGGATTCATTGTAAGTTGCTGTGGGAAGTTTGCATGATGACATGCCTGTGGATTACATGGTATTAGATTATTGATTTAATATGATACCCTGTTCTTATCCCCATATTCTCTGTTATCCTAATGCAGGGGTAGGCAACCTATGGCACGCGTGCCGAAGGCGGCACGCGAGTTGATTTTCAGTGGCACTCACACTGCCCGGGTCCTGGCCACCGGTCCGGGGGGCTCTGCATTTTAATGTAATTTTAAATGAAGCTTCTTAAACATTTTAAAAACCTTATTTACTTTACATACAACAATAGTTTCGTTATATATTATAGACTTCTAGAAAGAGACCTTCTAAAAATGTTAAAATGTATTACTGGCACGTGAAACCTTAAATTAGAGTGAATAAATGAAGACTCAGCCACCACTTCTGAAAGGTTGCCTACCCCTGTCCTAATGGGTAAAATATGGGTGAGCATATGCAAGGGAAAATATATCCCCAGGAGCCCTTAAAAGGCTAGGTCTAGCTAAACAACTCAACACAGGCATTTGCTAGCTTAGCTGATGGAGGAGTCAAGAGGGCATGGATGGCTCTGGGTTCTTTGAGTTTTGGCTTCATGATGAGTCCCTGTTCTGGTTGTTTCACAAGGTAAGCGGTCACCCCTGTGATTTTAGGCAGGTCAGCAGCAGATCACTTTCCAAGCGGAGGGGGAGGGGAGTGTTTTCTTTACATTTCTAGTGAGAGACATGTGCATGGTGGTGGCTTGATAGTGCTCTGGAGTGAAATCTTGCTGTAGCTGTTTTATCCTGCTCCCTCCCAGTAAGATTTTGGTGGGGGACCAGATGGAGAAAGAGGAATCCTTGATCCTGATGAGAAACAAGGTTAGTTAAGTTGTTGGCTATTGTGAAAGCAGCTCTGTGAACGTGAGGAGGAGAATGAACGAGAGGACACTGGGACTATCGTCAAGGTGACACCATCATACTCTGAAGACTCTGTCTGGGATTCTGAAAGAGGCCTCACAGAGTAATGTACCTAACTCACATTGATTTTCAATGAGGGTTGAATGCCTGACTCCTTTAGGTCGCCTTGAAAATGCCAGCCAGTGTCACTCCTGGAGCTGAAGTCACATCCTAGATACGGTGCGGGGAGGAGTGGTGTGACGGGGTCAAGCAGAAGTAAAAAGACAAATATCGGTGTGGGGGTGATAGTGGGGGGGGCCGTTCAGAACTATAAGGAGAACACTCTGCTCCTTTTCCTTTTTAGCCCAAAGGGAGCCTGATGTGAAAAATCTATATAACCTTTTACAATACAAAGTACCTTTGTTCTTCCTTTTCTCTGCCACTTGTTCCCCACAGTCCTTCGAATTCACCACAAGCCATTGTCTTTCTGGGGGGAAGTCAACAGTGTGAGTGTTCTTTGAGCTCCGCATGTTCAAAGTATCGGGGGTGGATATAGGACTGATTTCTCAGGAAGCAACAGCCGAATTAAAGGAACTGTTTTAACACATAGGAACAAACCACAGCCAGGCTATAAAGAGGAGAAAAACGTGCTAGCACCCAGCTCTATAGGCACTTACACCTTTTAAATGTCTTCGGACTTTTCCAGCGTGAGAACAAAAAATTATTTAGATGACTCTGGTTAATTGCACTCAGCAGGTACTTTTCTCTCTGTGTTAGTCTGCATTTATCGGGTTTACCTGCCACCAATATTTATTCCATGCTCATTGCTCTAGTATTTCAGTGCCTGGTGTACTGTATTTGTCTATTTATTGCAGCTAGCCAACAATTATCACCATCCAATACAGGCACTTGGAGACAATAGACACTAATATTGTTTTGGTGGTAGGGTGATTAAATGAATTACTAGGTGAATAGGGGGAGCATGAGAAATTTGTGAAACCTACTGGTGCTAATTTTAGTGCTTAAGGAGGGTGCACATAAATGCTCATGATCTTACTTCTTAAAAAAAACCCTATCCCACATAAATTACATACAACATACCAACATATATAATCATAGGTACGGTACCTTAGTCCCTGATCCTGCCATAAGCTCTGCAAGTTAAGATATCTGGGACCATGCCAACCACCTCTGACTTCAGGGGGGAATCTATGGGGGTGCAGGGTCTGTCCACTCTTGAGTTCATTGCAGGATCAGAGCATACTACAAATATATGGCATTACACACAGTATAGTGTGAAGCTTTGGGGGATATTTTATTAGTTCTTTTCACACACAGGATTCTGAAGCACACAATACCCTAACCCTTGCATGCTGTGTATGCAGGATGGATGAGGTTTTCCATTGTGAATCATGGAACACTACAAGCATTACTTGGTCTTTACTATCAAGAAATGTATAGAAAAAGCAATTTCATGATCTTAACCATAACATTTGTTCTTTCTTTACTTTGGCTGTTAGGTCCCTATCTGTAAGATTGCATCCTTGGGGCCGGGACTGTGTCTTCTATGTTCTGTAAAGTGCCTAGTACACTTAGGGTTTTATATTGCCTTTCATAGGGTTTTACGCTGCCGGCCATCACCATAGGAGTACTCAGCACTCTTTAGGTACTAAATAAATAAATAAACAAACAATAATGACCCCAAGTGCATGCACCACACTGCTTAAAAAGCTCATGACACAAAATACTAGTACCTTATGCCAGAGTCTCAGGGAATGAAATGTGTAGTAGGTTAGGGGATGAAGTAAGCAGTTACCTGAATGATCAGAAATACTGTATACTCCCTGGGTCAAATTTTGCCCTCAGCTGCACATGGACATAGCTCCTGCTGAATTCAGGGAGACTTGTGCATGTGTAACCAGGGGAAGAATTCAGACTGAGGTTTTCAAAGGCGCCTAAGGGGGTTCGGCATCCCTAACCCAAGGGAAATGGGTGCCTAACTCTCTTAGGCTCCTTTGAAAATCCCAGCCTCGTTCTTTAGAATCAAAACAGTGCAATCCTCAATGAAAGTTTCAGGAGAGACAAAGGACAGAAAGTTCGTTCTCAGTAGAAATCTCATTATTACATTTCTTTCAAGACGGCCATTATTTCCCTGATAATTTTCTGAATTACTGTAATGAGGATTAATTTGGCTTCCAGGATACCTTGCGTTGACCTTATGTATGTACAAAAGGTTTGTTGTAAAACCTTTTGAAACTCTGAAGGTTCAGGGGAAGGTCAGGAGTCATTAATTGGAGTGCTGCTGAAAAAGAGGTTTGTAAGGCTGGCTAATCCTACTGTGAATGGCACTTTTGGCTTGGCGGCTGGGCAGGTAGTGGTCTTTTGGGAGTGCCGGGTGGGAAAGCCTGGGCAATGTGAACCGCAGGAGAAAATTGATCCACTTGCTCCGATCATGCTCTTTTAGGGGCATAGAATCTGTACAGCCAGCAGCATCCTTTTTAGAAAGATTAATCTTAGAAAAAAAAGAAGTGCCAGGGTCTTTTTAGGAGAGAGCTTTGAACCATCTTTGCCCATTAGGGAGGAAGTGGGGAGGACACTTGAATTCAGCAAAAGGCACGTTCAAGCAGTGTGCACGCTGTCTGATGCGAAGTAAAAAGCTGTAACACCACAGTACCTGAAAATAACACAGAGTAAAAATGGGGGAGGAGGAGCAGTCCACTGGGCCTAATATTTGCTGATAATGCCTCTTGCAAACCTGATCCCGTACCCCTTTTGCTCCGAATGAGAGTTGTGCATGCAAAGTGCTCTTAATGTTACTTTTCCGAAATATATTCCTTGTGCTGTCGTCTCTGAGTAGGGTTGTTTTGCAAGATGACGGTCAGAAGCCTTCTTCATTGGTACCCGCTATTTCTTTTCTCTTTAGACTGTCATCCTTTGTGCCACCAGTGTGTGGCTGATCTCCACGACACAGGCAGCGTCTGCTTGAAGTGCCAGAACGCCCGTCACTTGCTGCTGGGGGATCGCTGTGTTCCTGACTGTCTCGTGGGATCCTATGCAGAAAGCGGAGTCTGTAAAAGTGAGTAGCACCTGGAGGTGGAGATTAGTGGTGAGATCTGCCCAGCTGCTCCCATGGAATTGCTTCTCTTGAGAGGGGGCCCAGTGGACAGGCGCTGAGCTAGGATTCAGGAAATCTCTGTTTGAAGCATGGCTCTGCAAGTCACTGCACCTCTCTGTCCCCGTTTCCTCTCCTGCCCGTTGTCTGTTGTTAAATTGGAAG
Organism: Platysternon megacephalum; assembly: GCA_003942145.1. Classification (NCBI taxonomy): domain Eukaryota; kingdom Metazoa; phylum Chordata; order Testudines; family Platysternidae; genus Platysternon; species Platysternon megacephalum. The sequence goes on from QXTE01000172.1 coordinate 793,813, forward strand.
CTCGCTTTGAGGTAGGGACCGTATGTCTTTGTACTGTGCCTAGCCCCATGGAGCCTTCGCGTCCCCAAGCACTGCTATTACACAAATAATACTAGTTAATATACTGCAGATAGCAGGAAGTTTATGGGGAGAAGGGGGTGGGAGGATGGTTCTGTGTCAGTCGTGTGAAAGGTCCCCGCCTCATCCATTCAGTATTGGCTGATGCAGTGATGTCACTTCTAGGGGTTGTTTTCAGGTAGGTGGGGCTCAAAGATTTTCCATATTCAAGGAACACGTTAAAGTGGGGTCACTTCAGATGTCCATCACTAAGCTGCTGTGATTCCTGTCTCTTCTGCTCTTGTGGTGGTAGCACAATTGTAGGAGCTTGATTGTCCAGGGGAACTTCTAGGCATGTGCCAAGAGGAGAAAAAACAAATTCTATTCACTGAGGTGGGAACTACTGGTACAGAGGGACACTAAACACTATGGTGAAATCCAGGCCCCATTGAAGTTAATGGCAAAACTCCCACTGACTTCACTGGACTTCACTCTGGGTATAGATGTCAAGTGGGCACAGGACCCTGCATTAGTCTATGGTAGGATCTCAAACGAGGAAGGTTCTTACATCTTGAAGCGGCCTCTTTTATCCGTGCTCTTAGGAATCCAACGGAAAACCTGCCACCGGAAGCTGAGTATTATCCCAATTTTTAGAATCTCTTTGCAGTTGATTGAGGCTCTTGCTGAATCAGTGTCGCCAGAGGCAGTAATTCCTGCCAGTCCCAGAGAGAAAAAGCCAGCTCCAGAAAAGCTAGTCTGACTCCTTGGTTTGTGGGGGTAGTGTGTTGGTGGTGGTCAGCCAGCAGTGTTGGTAGTAGCATTTTGATGGTGCCTTGTGCCTTCGGGTCCATTAGCCCTTTTGTGCCCACCTTGGTACCTGCTGGTGCTTGAGTGGCACCTTTTTGCAATCTTCTTCGCACCATTTTGCCTTTCTCTGCCTTTCTCAAGAGGGCATCAATCCATTTCCTATGAGAACTCCAGGATGTCCACCCACAGCTTGTCAAAGCCCAGTTCATCTTACATGAGACAAAGTATATTAGGGATTGATAGAAGAGAAAGAGACCAAAAGAGGAAACATTATATATTTAAATGTCCGATCTAGCTTCTTTGCATGAGATGGGCACTGCCTAATCCAGACTAAATGTACAAGATGAGCACTGCAAAAACTTCTCTCTGCTGGCCCAAGGTTTAGTTACAAGGTCGCTGTATTGTTATTTACCTAGTTCCACACTGACAGAGATATTAACTGTGTTTCTTAGCTTTGTCTTAGCCTTCCGTGTAATGTAATTCACTCCATAGCGTTATAATATGTTATCTCTTGGAGGGAGGGGGGAATTCCTTCCTCCTGGAAAGCCAAGTTTAGATAGAGCATTTCTGCCCTTGGGTGTAAAGGTTTCATGAATTACCCAAAATGTTCTGTTGTTCAAGCTATGTCAAAGTGCATATTAAATTTAGTGTTAGCTTTTAAGATTCCTAACATTGCCTTGGGCCAAATTCAACCTTGAATAAGGTGGGTATCTCCATGGATTTCTCTGTCCACTTACAGTCAGTGATGGATCTGGCCCTTTACATTTAATGAAGGCACAGTTCTTTACTTACAGGACAGTCAGGAAAGCAAGAAGTCGGACAGCGAGAACATGTGTGCGTGTAGGAGTGGTGGGTGCGCTGTACTCTGAGGATCAGTCCGGTGATGTGCGCTTGTAAAGAACCTCTACAGACCTGCTTGAAGATTTGCTTTTGCGTGAATGGTATTTTCATTCTTTCTGCCCTCTCAGAGTGTCACCCCTCGTGCAAAACCTGCAGTGGCGGAGGCCCTTTCTCCTGCTCTTCCTGTGACTCCAGCCTCGTTTTGTCCCACACTGGCATGTGCACCTCAGCCTGTTTCCTGGGATACTACAGGGATGACAGCCAGACCTGCAAACGTAAGTGTCTCCCGCCAAACACTCCCTCCTCTTCAGAATCCCCTTGCAAATGGTTTCTTGGCTTCTTGATCCCATCTGTCCCGTCATGAAAAGCTTGTAACTGTCAGGAAAATGCTGTTGGTGACATTATGGAGACCTTGACCTAGACTTAATAATTACATAACATCACTGTACATGCAACAGTGACTATGCAGAACAAGGGCCTAATTGCCTACTGCCTTGTACAGGTCTGGTCATTTATGCCAGTGCAAAATGGGTTCAAAATGCCACCATTCTGTTTGGGCAGATTTCTGCAAGGTGCTTAGCACTCTAGCCACAATCCAGCAGAGCTCTTAAACATGTGCTTAACTTCAAGCATGTAAATAGTCCCATTCGCTTTAATGGGTCAGTCCAAGTATGTGTTTCAGTACTTCGCTGGCTTGGGACCAGACCGCTCAGCAGGATCAAAGCTTATGAGCACAAAGTGGATTCCACTCTTACTCACTTCTCCAGAAAACCCGCTCTCCAAGTAGAAAGGCTTGCCAAGCCTCAGTGTCATGCCAAACTCATGGATAGTCTTCTGTGGATGTCCTAAAACATCTGTTTCTCCCCTTGGGCTATCCATTCACTAGCCTTATGAAACCAAAGCCCTTGCCGAATACAGTTCTAGCTCCCAAACTTGAGTGAGTATTTATTTCTGTAAACAGTCTCATTCCAACCACGCATGTCTCATCTCCCAGTTTGCAAATAACCTTTTTATTGTATGTAAAATTTGTGGCTGGTGAAAATTAACGAGAGCCTTATGGCAGAGTGTGTTGATGTATAGAATTTGTGTAATTTCAGGGGGCACTCAGACCTGTTCAGGTGCAGTGTTAGTGATAACTCATCTAGAAATAGATTGATCTGCTGTGTTGGAGAACTACCATTTAGAGATAACAAAAAATGTTTAATCAGAATCTTGGGTCTCTTTCCCTCCTCCTCCATTTGTTTTGATTTCACTACACTTTTGAAGAATCCATAGTTTTGAAAATACCTTAGATTAAATCAAAGGAATGTGAAGTAGATCTATGTACTCCTTTGGTCTCGGTATGTCTACTGGAGTGTTTGTAGAGAAACAACGACACAAACGTAAGAAGCTTTTCACAAAAGTGGTATGCATCTAAAAACAGTGTTGCAGAGCAATGCTGATAAAAGAAATGGCATGTACTTGCTTTTAAATGCGGCTTTTGTTTTCCCCTTTGGGAGCAGTCTTTTTGGATAGTGTGACTACTATGTATTTTGAACTCCACAAATGTTTTATCATTCATGGCTCTTCTAATTCATGGCTCTTTTAATGTAAAGATACTTGACAAACACTAAATTAATGCTGACCACACCTTTGTGAGGGCCGATGAAATGAGACAAGTGCCGGTGCATTTATAAATATGTATTAGATGCTTTAAATAGACTTTTCTTTAGGGTACGTCTACGTTACCACTAGAGGTGTAATTTCAGATGGATGTACACAGGGTAGCTTTGATTGAGCTAGCGTGCCCAAAATAGCTGTGTAGCCATGGCAGCATAGTTTAGCTGCCCAATTACAGTCCTATCCTTGACCCTAGGTAAGTAGTCAGGTGGCTAGCCTGAACTGTCGCCCGCACTGCTGGGGCTACACTGCTATTTTGAGTGCCCTTCATCAAAGCTAGTTCGTGGACATCTACCCAAGCTGGAAATGACACTTCCAGCTGCAATGTACATGTATCCTTGGAGACCTGATGTTTTCTCCCAGTAGCTACAGAATTGTATGACATTTTTGGACCATATAGCAGCAAATCATTAGCTCAGATGTCACGAGTGACCAAATAGGTGGTTTCTCTGAGTTTCAACAAGACACCAGGGAAAAAACAGGTATTTACAGCTAATCTGTGCTTTGAGTTTTTTGGATTTAGGACTCAAAGTGAACTTGAACCAAGAACAAGTGCACATGCACCCCCCTAAATAAGAACCATTGAGTTTCATAGATCTCTACTTTCCAGCCACACTGAACTCATTCTCAAGCCTGTGAGAACTTTTGGCCGTAAAAGCGACCCGTCGAGCTTGATCCTTTGGACTTACGGGGCCATATTTCCAGAAATTTGCCTGCCTGATTGTATGCATAAAATTGTACTTGCATCTGCATGAGCAGATGCCGTGATTGTGTTTGAGATAATTGTGTGCTCAAATAACCAGTTATGTTTCTAGCTGACCGTTTGCATGCACAATGGTTGCATTTGCTAGCACAGCTTTGGTAACTGTGCATGCAAGTTAGGGGTGCAAATCCACACGATTTTTGCATGTGCGTTTCTGAAAATATGGCCTTTGATGTGCATTGTACCCCTCCAAGTGATTGCTCACCATTAAAAGTATGGCAGGTCAGTGTCGTAGTGGGCTTTCTGCACGTCGGCTAGATGCTATGAGGGGTACATCTATACAGCAGAAAAGACCTGCAGCAGCAAGTCTCAGAGCCTGGGTCAACTGACCTGGGCTTGCACTGCAGGGCTAACAATAGCAGTGTAGCTGTTTGGGTTTGGGCTGGAGCCTGGTCTCTGAAAGCTGATGTGGTGGGGAAGGTCTTCAGTCTGAGGCCAAACATCTACACACCTATTTTTAGCCACCCCCAGTGCGAGCCCTGTGAGCTCGGATCAGTTGACCCAGGCTCTGAGATTCACTGCCGTGTTTTTTTGTCTGTGTAGTTGTAGACGTACCCAAAGTCGCTTTCCACTCTTTTGTAGCACTTTGCTATTAAAGCTTTGCTGTGGGATCAGAGAATCATTGAAGATTGGGGTTGGAAGAGACCTCAGGAGGTCATCTAGTCCAACCCCCTGCTCAAAGCAGGACCAACTCCAACTAAATCATCCCAGACAGGGCTTTGTCAAGCCTGACCTTAAAAACCTCTAAGAAGGAGATTCCACCACCTCCCTAGGTAACCCATTCCAGTGCTTCACCACCCTCCTAGTGAAATAGTTTTTCCTACTATCCAACCTAAACCTCCCCCACTGCAACTTGAGACCATTGCTCCTTGTTCTGTCAAAGATAGCCAAGAGCTGTGCCATTCATGTTGAATGCACCTGCATCGGGCTGAGAAATTCAGACTCCCAACATCGTGGAGTTGGAATGAAATATTTTGAACCTCTGGGGGTTGCACCTTGTCCAGCTGAACCGTCAGATTTTGCTTCCTGTTTCTGTAAACTCTGCGACATCCCACATTTCAAGCAAAATGTAAAACACTTGGTGAAACACTCTGGTGAAATTCTGTGGCCTGTGTTATGCAGGAGTCAGACTAGATGATCCTGATGGTCCCTTCTGGCCTTCAGAACTCTGAGTCAATACAAACTGGAAGGGTTAAATTTAAGTTACTCAAGGTGGAAGGAGAAAAATGCTTGAAGAATACCTGTATACAGGGATATGAATTCAAGTCCCATGTTTGACCCTGGTGGTTCGCCAGATTATTAGTACACAAACTCTGTCCATCTGAGAAAGCAATATTTTAAATTGCTCTCAAGTGGCCTCTTTTGGTAGACACTCAGAGCAACATTAAGTCCTATGTGGAGACATGTCCAGAACTCCCTTTTGGATAGATGGAGCCATGAAGTAGGGTGTGGGGATGGTAAGCAGGGGAAGCTATGAAGAGTTACTCCAGCAGATTCTCCAAAGAGAACATTGAATAGTGAAGCTTCAGGTAAATCTAACATCATTTGGCTAGTGCTTCAGTAATTGCAGTGATTTTTTTTTCTTAATTTCTCTACAGCTTGCAGTGTCCACTGTCTGAGTTGTGAGTCGGCCATGGGATGTACATCATGCAGAGACTCAGCCAAGGTTCTGTTATTTGGTGAATGCCAGTATGAAAGCTGCACTCAGCAATATTATCTTGATTACTCCACCAAGACTTGCAGAGGTGAAAAATGCATGTTTTCTATTTAAAAATAACAATTAGGATGGCTGCAGAATGATCTGCTGAGGTGGTCTATTACTGAGCAGATTTTTTTCTGTCATCTTTTTTTCAGCAGTCCTCTGTCACATACTTCAGTTTTCAGTAAAAAAAAAATCCCCAAGATGATTCCAAACCCTTCCTTTGTAAATGATTTAGTAAGTGAGCCATCAGACTTTCCATGGGTCAGGTTTTGCAATTCATTCAGTCACGACTCAATTGAATAATGAATGAGGTTAACATTTTAAATCTTTTTGTATTAAGCGCATGTAGGGTCTTGTATATTGACCTGTATATCTCTGGCTTATAAATACTACATCCCTGAACAGCAACAACAACAAATATTGAGAAAGATTTAGAAGAGTTGAGAGATTTCCAAAACTCTCCTGGATAATATTCCATACTAGAAATGTAGTTTGAGGATGATGTAGCTTTATCGTCTACCACCACCATCGAAAGCACTATTGCAAATCAATTGTTATTAGATAGTTATTTCTAGCTGGCTCTCGCTATGCCTCATTTAACTAGGTAGTGAGAGTCTGATGATATTTCAATACTGTAGAGAAGCAGTGTATAGGGCACAGGACTGAGACTGTTCTACCCTGGCTCTGCCACAGATCTGCCATGTGACATTGGGCAAGTCACCTCACCTTTGTAGGCCTTTGTTTCCCCTCCCCTGCTTTGTCTATCTTGTCTACTTAGACTATAAGCTTTTGAGAGTGGGGATTGTCTTGAATGATGTATTTGTACCACGATGCCCCAATCGAGGTGCTACGGTACTACAAATAATATTATAGGCCATATTATGCCCTGGTGGACACGGACACATACACACAGCCTCCACTAAAGGCAGCAGGAGCCATGCCTGGGAATCTGAAGGTGGAATTGGGCCTAACTATATTTGCTATGTTTCTGGCCTGAGGACTCTCCTCTGTTAGTGACCTTCCTCTTTGGTTAGTGTGAATTGGGAAAGCTTTCGGCATCCTAGGAGTCCCAGTCTGTGCAAGATAAGAGATTGAGGATTTTATGTGGATAAATACTAATGCTTCGCATTAGCAGATAAGGACCCACTGGTGCCTAAGGGACAAGAGCAGACTTCTCTGGCTGCGAAGCTGCATCACTGATAAGGTCCAAACACTGAACAATACCTGTGTTGAAAGTAATTAGGGAATGTTAAGCCAAAGAGAGGAATTCTTGTTGTTAGAAGAAGGCCCCACATTAGAAATCTTTCTGATCTTACATCTATTACACTGTCCTTGCTTTACCCTTCGCTGCTCGGGATTTGGCTTCCGCAGCTGATAGCTGCCTAATGTGTTAAACGCTTGTACAGCGCTGGATGTGCATGCAGAAGGCTGCCCTACTTTGACATTTTCTTTATTCTAGAGTGTGACTGGAGCTGTAATGCTTGTAAAGGCCCCGCGAGGACTGACTGTCTGCAGTGCATGGATGGCTACATTCTGCAGGATGGGGCCTGTGCTGAACAGTGCCCGTTAGCTTTCTACAGGGAATCAGATACATGCCAACGTAAGTCTCTGTGAAATTGCTTCTAGTTATCACTATGGTGCCATACTTCCCTAGTTTCTTTTCCAGTCTGTCTCTAATTCTCATTTGTGTGTACAGCAAGTTTTTGATTTTGAAGGCATGCCCTAACTTCAGCCTCCAAACCCCCTACACGCAATGTATCTCTGTAGACACATAGGTATTAGTGTAATAGACCCAGCCATGTATCGCTTTTGTGCAGGCAGCAATAAAAGGCCTAGTTGCTAGTACGTAGATGGTAGTTAATTCTTTTGGTTTTGCAAATGTTTTTCAGGATGTGATGACCATTGCCTCCAATGTCACCATCCAAATGAGTGCTCCCGCTGTGAAGCTCCTTTTCTCCTCTTGCATACACATTGTGTCCTGGACTGTGGGAAGCGATATTATGCAGACCGGGCAGAACAGAAATGCACAGGTGAACAGAACTGGTGTGAGAAGGTGGGATGGGATTGAGGTTGCAACTCTTTAAACACTGTGAACTGTTAATTCTCACATGGTGACTTAGGCAAACAGAGAGCACTGCTGACATGCAGTGATATGAAACTCATTGCTGACTAGGTGAAATCAGATTGAGAATTAAGGAATAGGCTGTGCCTACCCTGGAACCCACTTATGGTGAGTTTGAATAGAGTGAAATTCCACCAAACAGCAACTCTGGTTTTAATGAACCTCTACTTGTGACATTTGCCTATAATAAAAATAACATTTACTGTTATGTAATAGATCCACTCTATTATAGCTTTCTACGGTATGTTCAGATTAGCTAGTTGTGCAGGATCTGAGTACACGGCCAGATTTTTCAGATGTGCGAAGCTAACCGTGGTTCCACTTAAAACATTCTTCTGTTTTGAAAGATTGTCAGTTTGAGAGAGCTTTCCTGTGTTAAATGGGGGATACTAGTAGAACCAGCAATGAATCTGACACTAGTAAAAGCTTCCTACCAAGGACACCCACTCTCTGTGTATTTGTAAATGGGTATGTTAGCACTTGTAGATACAGTTTGGGTCATTTTTTACCATTAGGAAAGGTAGTAATGGGAGTAGTTGTTTCCTAATCTAAGAACTGGGACACCTGCACATATCAGTTCTTGCATTGTTTGTGGTGGCTAATGAGCTTGTGCCTTCCCATCCATCTCAGCTTGCCCCGTGGGATGCTTGGAGTGTGACAATGCCAGTGAGTGCCACCTCTGTGATGCCACCATGTTTTTGAAGAACAAGCTTTGTGTTTCTTACTGTGGTCATGGTTTTTATGGCAACACCAGGACCAGAGAGTGTGAAGGTGAGTTCCTCCCACGGTGGATAAGGGAACTTAACTGGTGTTTTTCTGACAGGTTTATGGGTCTAGAGGTAGCACGTGTTTAGTAGTATTTTTTAAACCCAAGTTTTGTACAGACCCTCCATGTTGTTCACGGACTGGCTATTAAAAGGAGCAGAAAGCTAGTTCTCTGTAATGTTTCTTTTCAGGAAAATGCATGCAGCCGGAATTCCAAGTAAAGTTAATTTGTATAGTTAGGGATAATTCTCTTCCCCCAGCCCCGTCTCCCGTCATTAGTGGATGCAGAATAAAACCCAGGTGGGAAAAATACATTACTGAGGCAACAATAAGACATAGAATTTTATATGTACAAAGCACCGTGTAGACACGAACTAATTAATCCCCCTGTGGGGGAAGGTCAGTAAGGGTTGTTATTCCCGTTTTACAGACAGGGATACTGAGATAAGAAGTGTCTTGCCCGAGTCCACACAGTCCGCGGCAGAACTTGGATTAGAAATCAGTCCCTCCTGATACTCCACTCTGTGGTCATTCCTCTAGACCACTGTGTCCTCCGGTAATGAGAGTGACATTAGGTGATTCTGGTGTAGTGTCTAGCAGAGGGCAGCAGCAAACATGCACATCTTAGGAGGACAGAGAGACAAATAAACATAGGCTCCGATTATGTAGTGAGAGCATGTCTTATGTATTAATGATGTTTTCCCCTTGTTTCTAGCCAGCACAGATATGTCTGTTTCCCAGGTGAATGGTTCACTCACAGTAGGGATTGGTGGGGTAAAGCCACTGGACTTGTCCTTCATGGATGCACGTGACCTGGGTCACCGAGATGGAGAGCTGCTGTTCCATGTGGTCAGCTCTCCCACCAATGGCAGGCTAGTGATCATGGAGAATGGGAAAGATGTGCAACTGAACAAGGGTGGCCACTTCAGTTGGAAGGATGTGAAGGAGAAGAGAGTCCGCTTTGTGCACAGCAAAGAGAAATCCAGGTGACTGAGCGTGTCTTGTTTTGATCCCTTGGCCTTGCAAAGATGGATGCGTCTCGAAGAGTCACTCACCTGTCAGTCGGCAGAGCGCTGTAACTGCTTTCTGTGAGGTGCTATGTTTTCCATCACTGTGCCAAAGCTGCTGTACCATGGTATCACAGACTGCACATTTCCCTCTCTGTTTAGAATAGCAGATAACTCTGATCCAGCTCCCGTTTAATTGAATGAGAGTTTGCTGTTGGATTCAATGGGAGCAAGTGTAGGTCCTATGCTTGGGATACGGTGATGGTGGTGGTAAATGTTGATGTTTTAATGGTGGTTGTGGTATTTAGTTATTTGATACCTACAGGAAAATATTCAAATAATTATGTAGATCCACATCCCAGCATGACCTGCGCTCAGCCACTGCTGACATCATGCACTCAGTTTTTAGGTCCTGACTGTACGTTCCATTACTTCATGTATAATACCTGGGAGTGTTCGGATCCGAAATGTTTGAGGAAATTGCATCTATTGACTGCCACTTGTATGTGCCAGAATGAGACTGAGCGCCAAATTCCACACTCGGTTACACCACCTTGAAACCAGAGTAAGCTCTAGTGTGAGGGCTGGAATCAATGGAGTTATTCCAGTTTCACACCTGTGTAACTAAGAGCAGAATTTGGCCCATTGTTTTCAATGATAATTTTGCACTTTCGGAGCGCTCTTCATGTGAGAATCTCAAAGCACTTTAAAATGTGAGCTAATGCTGAATAGATAAGGGGCAGGAGCATGTGGTGTTCTATTGAGCTAGCGATTTCTTTCTGCGTGGTCTTCAAAAAGTCACTCAAGTGCTTTTGAAAATCCCACCCAGTACTCTTTAATGGAGACTAGTTTATTGAATTTTGGACATACTGGCTTCCTGTGAGTAATAATAGGCAAAGGGAAATTGGAGTATGTTATGTACTGCGAATGCACTTCACTAAAGATACTATATAAACCTAATTGCAGAAGTATTAAGTTCACCTGCCACTAATCTATGCATTCCTCTTTGAATATATAGTATTTTATCTTTCTTCTGTTCCACGAGCACATTTCATCCATTAATATTATTCTATTTTTATGGGGGGGATTTGTTTAGGAAAGGTCAGTTTTCCTTGAAGGTCAGCAACCAGCGGTTCTTCTCCCAGTTAGAGATGATCACCGTGCAAGCACTGTCGACACAGGTAATATAACAAAGCTGAAGAAATCCCTGATATTTTTATATAGATTTTAAATTTACAAGAGAAACTTGGTATCTTGTAACAATAACAAATGAACTTGAGCAAGACTCAGTCGATTTGAATTTCTCCAGAGACACACAGGGCTGGATTCTCCTCTCATTTACACTGGTGTGAATTAGGAGTAGCTCCATGTAAATTAATAGAATTATACCATGTAAAAACAGTTTAAGTGAGAACAGAACTTGGGCCACTGAGTACTGTAGTGCTGTGCACAATTACTATGGTATAGCAGAACGGCAGCTCTTCTAAGGTTAAGGTTGAGAGTCACCTACTGTTTAAAATATCCTTACGGTTAGTGGATGATCTAGTCCTTTATTGCACTGCAACTGCGTCCTTATTGATCTCTACAGTCGAATCTTTTGCACTTGAGAGCCTGTAGTTAGAGTATCTGTTTCAGGGCTGCTGATGAAGTACACTAATAGGAACAAACAGAGCAAAAGAGCTTTCTCAATGTCTCTGTAGTCATTTATGTACCCCTTAAACTGCTCACCACTTTTACGCATGTTGAGCTTATAGTCCACCGTGTTCCCATTGTATAGGATTATTTTACTATCATTATTATTTAATATCTATAGTCTGCTGTTGCCTAGAGGCCTCAATCAAGTTGGGGCCCCATGGTGCTAGGTGCTGTACAAACATACAGCAAAAGACGTTCATGCCCCAAAGAGCTTACAGTCTGAAACACACAATATAAAAGGTGGATGAGAGAAACAAGTATGTGAAAGGAGGACAGGGTTACACAATTAATTGGATGTTTTAGCACAGATTAGCTGGGTGCGCAATTCTTAGCCAATCAGTAGCGGTAATCACATTTTATACTCTTATGGGAGCTGATTCTCATTTAAACAAAGGCTGTTTTACCCCACTCTAGCCAGTGTAAAGGGGAATGAGAATCCTGAACTTTAAGGCCTCTTTATACCATCAAAGCAGTGTAAAACAGCATTAGTGTTCCTGAGAATCAGGGCCATAGTCTTTTAGTGTTGACTCTTGTCTGCCTGACTCCGCACCCTTAATCATAATGAGTCATTTCAGAAATATATAAAAGTTTCTTTAATCTCGCCAGTTAGGCTCAGATTTCAAGGCTGTAGTGCTTTGCTGTGTTTTAGGCTAATTATGTAGGACTACAACCAGCTGCAACACAGCTCCAAAGCAGAAACGTTGGCACACTGGACTACTGACATCCTCACTATGTATAGCATTGGTGACCATTTTATTTATCTATTTAGTGTTCCTGGTATGGAATAAATCCTCCAACTTGAGTCGGTTTTTTTCTTTTTGGGGGACACATAGTCTCTTGATCCTGTGAAGTCAGTAGGAATTCAGCATCTCGCAGAGCTGGGCCCTTAAACTTGAGGATTTAAAAAAAAAAATCCTGATTGTGTTTTCTTGCATTATTTTCTGTATGGGCTAAATTAATACCTTACACAATAGGTTACACAACTCAACAGTGCTCCTTACAATAAAGAACTAGATAACTAATTTGAAACTGGTAAAATTTGGACTGTAACCGGACTTCTTCCCAGGTTGTGTAATGTCTTCAAAATAGAGGTTAGGTACCCCTTGGCCCTGGAGTTAAGGCTGTTGTGTAGCCAGGTCGGTCCAATCTATAAATTGAATTTGTTTTCCATAAAACATATGTTTGAGCATTATTTGGTGGCCTGGTACTTTGCGCAGTAAGAAAATATTTCATTACAGGCCTAGTCTTACAACTGTTGAAGTCAGTGGTAGAACTCCCATTGGTCTGAGTGGAAGCGGAGTAGAGACTTAGGTGAGGTAGGATTAGAGGACTGATCCAAAGCCTATTGAAATCAGTTCCATCTCCATTGACTCCTAAGGGTCAGGCCCTAGGGTCTGTGTCTGTACAAGCACTTCATACAATAGCTGCGGTGAAGAGTTTAAGAATGCTACTGACTGATTCTTTTGGAGACAATGGGCCAAATTCAGTCCTGGCATAAGGAGACATGATTCCGTTGACTTCAGTGGAAGTTGTGCCTACTTATGCCCACGCTGAATTTAGTCCAAAGTCTGTGATGCTTAATTCTCATTTTGTCTGCTGGACAAGAGATCAAAAGCCCAGCCAAGTGGAGGTGGCTTTTTGCTTTATTCTTCACCAGCAGAATGACAAAACCCTGTGCATTCCCATGTTACTCCATTCAGTCACTTCCACTGAGAAGTTTTACCATAAACTGAGGCCTCCCAGCCATTAGGGTGTTACATGGAGTCATTTGTATGTGTGAAGCCATCACTTTAGATTTCTTTTTAACTTGCATGTCAGGGAATAGATAAGTACCCATAGTCTGTATCATGTGCGTTTGCAATGGTGTTCCTTATATGACAATATCATTGGTTTAATAACATTCGTTTTTGAGGAAAAGAGTGGGTCTGAGAAGAAGAGGAGCTGTTCTAAAAACAACCCTGATTTCAGCGGAGGGATATTAAACCAAGATTATTATTTAGTTGTATTATGGTTGTGTCTATAGGTTCCAACAGGGGTGAGGGCCCCATGATGAAAGGCACTGTACAGATACAGAACAAAAAGATAGTCTCTATACCTAAGAGCGTACAATTTAAAGTAGATGACAATAGACAACAGGTGGAGACAACCTGTTTTCTTTGGCTTTGGGTTTTGATTAGAAAAAAAATCCCTTTTCTAAAGGTTCATGTTGCCTGCTTCCTAGATAAAGGGACACTTGAAACCTGAAGAAAACACTTACACAGATACGTAACCGGTTATAATGAAACAGTGATCTGTGTTATATGCCTTTCCCCTAACCTGTCTCTGTCTCCCTAACGCAAGGCGGCCCTGATCTCGGTTGCTGCCTGGGCACTACTGTAATAAATATGATTAATAATGATGTTGCCATACCACCTGGGCCCGGTCATTACCTGTATGGGAGACCTCCACGGAACGCCTAGGAGCTGCAGAAGTGGGTAGCGGTGAATGCAATAGGTGGCACTCTTCTCTTGGGTTACATCTAGAGCCATTACCCAGTATGTGCAAGAGGAGGCAGCATTGTCTGTTCCGTGACATTTCCGTTCATATTTTTAGGTATGTTTTCCTCCTTACCTCGATAGGAATGATGCCTTCTCCTTCTTGGTCATTGGGCAAGCGAGAGGGTTGTAACTAGACACTAGGGCAGCTCTACCAAAATCAGGGGGAAAAGATCTTGAAGTCAGTTATTGCTCGGAGTTCCCATTGACTTTAGCAAAACCAGGCGTTGTCCCTGGAGGTTCTTATTGAGCTATCCAAGCAGAGCAGCAAAGGGGATACAGACCGTGAGCAGGTAACTACATTGCTTTATGCATAAATGTCCTGAGGCTTTTTGTTCAGCTTGCTGCAGTGTGAGAATCCCACCTTCTTATGTAATTAAATCTGTCTAAGTAGTCTCAGTTCTACCCTTCTGGGGAAACGTGCAGTTAGTGAATCCTTGTTGTTTACAAATCGGGGCTTTCCAGCACATGAAGGGAATTAATCTCCCTACCCCACACCTTACTTCCCAGACTTCCATCACCATTAGAGCACTGTGGTTTAGCAAACAGCTAAGATCTGGTTTTATGTTTCAGGCCCCATACGTGCTAAGGAATGAAGTCCTCTTTATCAGCACAGGGGATATTGGTTCAATAACAAACGTGTTGCTTGATATTCGAGACAATGACAATCCCCAGGATGTAGCGGTGGTGGTTTTAGATCCTCCACGTCATGGCCAGCTGATCAAAGCTCCAGGGGACANTTACACAGATACGTAACCGGTTATAATGAAACAGTGATCTGTGTTATATGCCTTTCCCCTAACCTGTCTCTGTCTCCCTAACGCAAGGCGGCCCTGATNACTTACACAGATACGTAACCGGTTATAATGAAACAGTGTTCTGTGTTATATGCCTTTCCCCTAACCTGTCTCTGTCTCCCTAACGCAAGGCGGCCCTGATCTCGGTTGCTGCCTGGGCACTACTGTAATAAATATGATTAATAATGATGTTGCCATACCACCTGGGCCCGGTCATTACCTGTATGGGAGACCTCCACGGAACGCCTAGGAGCTGCAGAAGTGGGTAGCGGTGAATGCAATAGGTGGCACTCTTCTCTTGGGTTACATCTAGAGCCATTACCCAGTATGTGCAAGAGGAGGCAGCATTGTCTGTTCCGTGACATTTCCGTTCATATTTTTAGGTATGTTTTCCTCCTTACCTCGATAGGAATGATGCCTTCTCCTTCTTGGTCATTGGGCAAGCGAGAGGGTTGTAACTAGACACTAGGGCAGCTCTACCAAAATCAGGGGGAAAAGATCTTGAAGTCAGTTATTGCTCGGAGTTCCCATTGACTTTAGCAAAACCAGGCGTTGTCCCTGGAGGTTCTTATTGAGCTATCCAAGCAGAGCAGCAAAGGGGATACAGACCGTGAGCAGGTAACTACATTGCTTTATGCATAAATGTCCTGAGGCTTTTTGTTCAGCTTGCTGCAGTGTGAGAATCCCACCTTCTTATGTAATTAAATCTGTCTAAGTAGTCTAAGTTCTACCCTTCTGGGGAAACGTGCAGTTAGTGAATCCTTGTTGTTTACAAATCGGGGCTTTCCAGCACATGAAGGGAATTAATCTCCCTACCCCACACCTTACTTCCCAGACTTCCATCACCATTAGAGCACTGTGGTTTAGCAAACAGCTAAGATCTGGTTTTATGTTTCAGGCCCCATACGTGCTAAGGAATGAAGTCCTCTTTATCAGCACAGGGGATATTGGTTCAATAACAAACGTGTTGCTTGATATTCGAGACAATGACAATCCCCAGGATGTAGCGGTGGTGGTTTTAGATCCTCCACGTCATGGCCAGCTGATCAAAGCTCCAGGGGACACAGCTTCTGCAGCCCAAGTATTCCATCTTGATGACCTGGCGAATGGACTCCTACGTTATGCTCACGATGGTTCTGACAGTCGGGATGATACGGTTCTTCTGCAAGTGAATGATGGGCACCACTTCCAGAATATCCTGTTCCACATTAAGATTTCTCCAAAGGTACGTTCCTTTCTGCAGTGGCCAAGCCAGTAGTTTATAAAATCAGTATATCTGCGGTGGGAGGTTAGAGACCAGACATTGCTGACAGGGATGTGGCAAGGGAGGGGCAAAGCGGCAGGTTGGGTTTGCAAAATCTTGTCTGTTGGTGTTTTGGTTTGTAGACCCAGAATGGTTCCACTTTAGTGGTTCAGCTTTGCTAAATAGTTCCTGTTTCAGTTCATCTCTAGCTTCAGTTTGAGAGTTGAAAACGCACCATCCTTTTTTGCTGTGGGAGCAATGGACATGTGAGAGGAGGAGAACCTGACTCTACCCTCACTCCCTGGGAGGAAGGGGGTGCTGAGAGGCTGGTAGCAATCAGCAGGCAATAGTGTGCTATTGGACATGGGCCTCGAGCTAAAAAGTTCACATCTGGATCCAAATTTCTCCCAAAGTCTGAGGGTGCACTGATCAGGGGATATGGGCCAGCAAATTATAAAATTAGGGGCCAGAGGCAGAGTTCTGATCCAGATAAGGATTCAAACTTCCCCAAAGTGTGGAGGGGGTTGGGGTTGGGGTTGTGATTGTGACTGGCTTTAAAGCAAGTTATTCATTTGACCGGAGGTTAGGTTATGTAGCTAGGTAACATCAGTGGAGGAGTATGGAAGAGAAAACAGAACAGCTTGGTGTTTGGAAAAGAGAGCTCTTCTGTTAGTTCCTGGCACAGTAAGTTAGTATTACATAGTCAATACTAAATTGTGAGAAGAGTGAATGCATCTGGAAAATGAATGGATCTCAGGAAACTATCAGGAAAAGAAACCTACATAAATTAAAAGGCTTAGTTAACAAGGTGTTTGATTTGCTGACTTCAGCTTTAAAGGAATGGGGAGGTATGGAGTGTAATGGGTTCATGGCTGATCAACATCCCAAAGCTATCAAGATCACTGAAGTTTAATAAACTTTACTTAATACTTGACCCTTCTTAATATTTGGTAATGCTCCTAGAGATATTTGAGAAGAGATCCCTACAATTTAACAATTATTATTGTTTATTTTAATTTAATTCTTCCATTTTTATTAAAAGCTGGATGTTCCCACCTGTAGTAGTGTTATTCCCATTCTAAGTACAGAGAATACTGTGGCAAAGAAAATTATGGTGCAGTATCTATTTTTAAATCACATCACTTTAAAAAAAAAAGTAGAATGCACGGTGGAAGACAATTTGTATGTCAGACACTATACAAAATAAGATTGTGTAACAATCATTTCAATAATGTGTGGTGTTTTCATAAGAATCTTCAAAAAGTCAAGGATTTGTCCACCTGAGAAGAGGTCAGATTTGTGCAGTCCTACTATTGTGTATTGTGGAACCCAATAATTACAACGGACTTCCCTATATAACTTTGGCCAAGTTGCTTAATCTTTCTGTGCTAATGGTACAGCTATTCTCCCATTCTTTTGTCTGTCTTGAAAATTGTAAGATCAGATTGTAAGGTCTATCTCTATGTGTACGGGGTCCTCTTCTCTTCTGAGGCTTCCGGGTGGCACTATAACATAACATAAAGAATAAAACTTAGTTGTGTGACTCAAGCGCATCCATCCGATAATCAGAAAGGACTTCTTCAAAACTGCTGGTGAAAAGTCGTTTGGGCTCCACCAGAATTAGAGCAGCCACACCCATCATGTCTGTGGCTCAGTGCCCTTTTGCTACTTCCCCCATAGCACAGAAGTTAGCCTTCAAACTAACAGAAAAAGAATTATTTGGGTGCCGCTCAGTTGTTGAAAGTGCCAGGTTTTGTAGCAAATGACTATGAAGGGTGAATTGCTGAGTATAGTTTGTTTTATTAGCCAATTTCACTCTCCCTTGTCTGTTTCTTTTTTGGAGTCCTCCTTTGCAACATTTAGCTACAAAGAGCAATGAAGGCAGTGAGACAGAGATGAGAACAGAGCAGGATTTAGCATGAGATAGGGCTGGCAGGTACCCAGTTTCCGCCTTATCCTAATTATCACCTTTCTGCAATAGCCTTGGGAGATGAATTGGATGTAAGCTTTATTTCAGAAGAGGTGCTGTCTACACACACACATGACTTCTTTTTTCTTCCTAGTTTTCATGTTGTTACAGATTCTGCTGTAACTCTAGCTGTAGGGTACTTTTTACCCTTGCTTCTAATCTAAGTACATGAGGCTTATCATAATGCAATGCTGAATGATCGTATGTGCTATGTCCTGATTTGAAAACATTTCTAGGATTTCTATTAAATTGGCTTAGAGAGTAACCTTTTAAGGTTTACATCCATAGAAGCACCATATTATTAGAGTCAAAACATGAAGTAAGGACCACTGATTCTTTCGAGTATTATGTAATTGAGACATTGGCTTATCCACTCCGACTGAGTTGGTTTTTGCAAAGTATTTGCTTGAGTGCTTGTGTTTGCTGATAGCCTGATCTTCAGTACACCGGACCCTCACTAGAAAGCCCGTCTATATAGCACGAATTCGCATATAATGCGGTCGTGGCCACGGATCCCAAATGTAATTACTTTAATTGCAATTTATTTTAACGCGGTCCCCGCCTTAACGCAGTACCGTGCATGGATCCCAAATCCCGTGTTCTAGTGAGGGTCCGGTGTATTTGTAAGACCCCCATCCCAGGACAGTTTGAACTACTGGAGCCTAAATGGTTGCCCTAATTTTCAAGAGCACTTAGTAACGATTTGCATTTCTGTATTGTGCCCTCTGGCCATTTTAACTTTGATGTGGCTGTTGGTCCTGCCACTAATGATGCTCTATTGGGAAACAGTGAGCCCACACCCTAGAAAACGTGCCATCTGGCAACATCAGATCAGCCAAAGCAGGGGTTAGACCTGGCTGCATGTTCTGTGTTTGTTGTAGGTATCAGCCTGGGTAATGGGATATGGAACCCTTTCCCTTCCAGGTGGCCAAAAGATACTTAGATCAGATGGTTGTGTGATGTTCAGTGTAGTAAGGGCTGATAGTCCCGGTTCATTTCGTAGTGGATGAGTATCTCTTGTGGGCAGTTTCAGCAGGAAGGCCCAGATTTGAACGGGCATTGAGACTGAACCACCTTCTCACCACTAGGGGCGATTCAGCCAGGTCGGGGTTGAGGCACATTGGCAAGGCAGTGTGGCAGAAGCGTGACTGGCAATAGCCTGTGCTATACTTGCTGAGTGGTTAAATAGAGAGGACTTTAGTCCTCAGGACTGTTTAGTACTCACAAAAGTGCTCATGTGTGTGGGTGCGCATGCGCACACACACACACACACACACACACACACACACGAAATGTAACGATCAGCCTTACCTCTGGTAAACAAAAATCGGACATGGTTTCAGTTCTGTCACTGACCTCTGCAGGAGAACTGACTCTGGCCTAGCTATAACTTGTCACGTACAAATAAAAGGATTAGCAAGCAAGAAGGAACCTTTTGCTGAGTACATTTTTTATTAATTACTTGGATCACAGCATCAAAGCCAGCTGGGAATGTTATTGCAAAATGACTGACTGATTTATTGTGGGGAATGAAGAGCCCTTCATTCATTCATCCCTTGGAAACGAGGAGATGCCATTGTTGCTCTGGAACTGTGACCTTGCTTTTAATTAACATTTTCTTGGAAATTTTTTCTTCTCATACGATGCATTTTTGGCCCTCGCCTCAAAGTACTCTGAAGCATGGCTGCTCTCTCGTTTCTCCCCTGCCATAATAAATCTGGTAATCTCTCTGACCCTTTCAAGCTGGTAATTTCCTGCTGCTGATTTATGCTTTGATGTTAAACTCCATAAGTGCCGTGGCATCACTGACACTTGAAGACGGGTGAAAAGTTGCCATGGGTATTGTTAGGGTTCTCCTTAGCTGGCAATCAGTTCTGTCTTACTTCTGCTCAATTCTTTTAAAGTATAAAGCGATCATTTGTCCTAGGGGAAATGCTGATCCTAAATGATGTAAAACTTAGGACTACATGACATTCTGATTTTAAAAAATAGCATTATGCAAAATCAATATTAAATGGATTAAAATTTGATTGGTAGCTCTCAAAAAGTAATTGGAAATGGGGAGTTATCATACAATGGGGGTGTTTTAATGGGGACCTGCAGAGATCCTGCAGGGATCTGTTCTTGGTCCAGTGTTGTTCAATATTTTTATAAATGATTTGGAAGCAAATATAAAATCATTGCTAATTAAAATAATATATGGAGATATACCTATCTCATAGAGCTGGAAGGGACCCAGAGAGGTCATCAAGTCCAGCCCCCTGCCTTCACTAGCAGGACCAAGTGCTGATTTTGCCCAGATCCCTAAGTGGCCCCCTCAAGGATTGAACTCATAACCCTGGGTTTAGCAGGCCAATGCTCAAACCACTGAGCTATCCCTCCCCCTCCTTACTTATTTAAGTTTTTACATAACACAAAACTTGGTGAAGCGGTAAATAATGAGGACAGTTAAATTATACAGAGCAATCTGGATTGCTTGGTAACTGGGTTTATTTGCACAACATGCAGTTTAATGCAGCCAAATACGAGGTCATACATGTAAGAACCAAGAATGTGGGTCACACTTACAGGATGTGCGGGACTGTAGTCTAGAAAGTAGTGACTGAAAAGGATATAGGGGTCCTGGTGGATAGCCCAACTGAAGAGGAGTTGCCAATGTCATGCTGTGGCTAAGAGGGCTACTATGATTCTTGGCTGTAATGCAGCGCAATATCGAGTAGACGGAGGGGAGTGGTATTACCAGTGTATATGGTATAAATGAAACCATTACTGGAATACTGTGACATGTTCTGCTGTCCACACTTCAAGAAGGATGTTGAAAAATTGAAAAGGTTTCAAAAAAGAGCTACGAGAATTATTTGGGGTCTGGAAAACCTGCCTTACAGTGGAAGACTTAGGAAGCTCAATATATTTAGCTTATCCAAGAGAAGATTGAGGTGACTTGACCATGGTCTATAAGTACTTACATGGGGAGACAATTTTTGATGATAGAGCACTTTTAAATTTAGTAGACAAAGGTATAATAAGGTGGCTGGAAGGTGAAGCTGGATGAGTTCAGACTATAAATAAGGCACAGATGTTTAACAGTGAGGGTAATTAACCATTGGAACATTTACCAAGGGATGTGGTAGATTCTTAATCACTTGAAGTCTTTAAATGAAGAGTGGATGTCTTTCTCAAAAATACGCTCTAGCTAAACCACAAAATATGGGCTTGATATGGGAATTGCTGGGTGAAATTCTGTGGCCTGGGTTATGCAGGAGGTCAGACGAGATGATCATAAGGCCTTAGAGCCTATTAATCTAGGATGTGGTAAGTGAGAACTTGTCACTGTTAAAACTGACTTTGCCTCGGGATAAATTTGGCTCCCAAATATTCATTTTCCAGTTGGAAAACTTCCTCTGCCACAAATAAAGCGGGGCAGAACAGCAGGTTTATGTGTCTCCTCCAGACACGCTACCACACCCAAACTCCTCGGTCATTTCATATATTCGCAAACACTTTTGCAATTGCAGAACTATATCAGAAAAGTTCTCCCCGACGTCGTGTTGGTTCTAAAGGTGTTATACTTTGACATGGAGCAAAGAATCCTGTGGCACCTTATAGACTAACAGACGTTTTGCAGCATGAGCTTTCGTGGGTGAATACCCACTTCTTCGGATGCAAGTAGTGGAAATTTCCAGGGGCAGGCATATATATGCAAGCAAGAAGCAAGCTAGAGATAACGAGGTTAGTTCAATCAGGGAGGATGAGGCCCTGTTCTAGCAGTATACTTTGACATGCTTCCTAGGATGTGAAAGGGGTGAGAGATTGATGTGATTGCCAGGGCTTGTGTCTCTTGAAGTGTCACTACTCCACTATGATGAAAATTACAGATCCGTAAAAAGATTGAGAGTGTTTTTATTATGGGTTGTTTTTAAATGAGGGTGTGGTTTATAACCATCCTCGAAGAAGTGTGTTTGGGGAAGGGATTTAAAGGAGGGAGAGATAGTCAGACAAGTATTCTAGTCCTGGACAAAGGTTTTAGCAGTGGAGATAGTGAGGATTTTTCACAGTGTCATGGAAATTAACCTGACAGGAGAGAAGCTGCAAAGGGAAAGGGAAGCAGATGCACCAGGACTTGAGGATGAGGAAGACAATCCTGTTTAAATGAAGAGGTGAAAAGGCCACTGATAGAGATGGAGGATGATGGTACAGGAGAAGATTAGGGAGGGAGTAACTTGAGATCAGGAGGAGTTGGACAAGAAGAAAGTCACAAATGGGACTGAAGGAGCAGAAAGTGGAAGGTGGGAGGGAAAAGGAGGTGGGAAATGGAGCTGGTAGGGCAGAGAGCTTCCCTCTTTGAAGCAGATGAGAATCAAAGAGCGTCAGCTGCATCATGTATTCTGCAATATTCAACCTCATCCTTCTTGTTTAAAAGTTTGTTTATATTGGCCCATTATCATTGCTCTTCAACCAAGCCTCTGCTGCTTTCCCCCCCCCCCCCCCCCCCCCCCCCCCCCCCCCCCCCCCCCACCCCCCCCCCCCCCCCCCGCCCCCCCCCCCCCCCCCCCCCCCGCCCCCCCCCCCCCCCCCCCCCCCGCCTCCCCCCCCCCCCCCCCCCCCCCCCCCCCCGCAGAGTGATGGAGGCCCCCGGCTGGTTACTAACCCCCTGGTGTGGGTCCCAGAAGGAGGGATGCTGCAGATCACCAACAGAATTTTGCAAGCAGAGATGCCTGGTGCCAGTGAATCTGAGATAACCTACACGATCATCAAGGACCAGCCAAGATACGGTAACTTCTTGTAGATCTTTTACTACCAGGGGACATTGCTGTTCCTTCTTCTCCTTCCCTGGCGTCTCCCACCCTTAACAGAAGTGCCGGGTTCTAATTCTCTGGGAGTCAGGCATGCTCAGCACTGACTAAGGATATTACAATTTCATGGTATTTTGTACACATCAAATGTCTTTGGAGAACACAGTTAGTTATAGGGCTGTGTTTAAATACAATCAGCTATGAATACTTACATATGATGTCCAAATCCCACACCTGGCCAGTTAAAATGGGTGCGTAGGCTTATAAAACAGTCATGGCTAGATTCCAGTCTGAATGCCCAAATGGTGAGGCTGCTCATTCCGTTTCATTGTCCATGTTTGCAGAAGCATTGAGCTCAGTGCAGTTAATACGGAGTTAGACCCAGATGCTCAAAGGTATTTAGGCACCTAACTCCCATTGATTTCAGTGGAAGCTGGGCACCAAGTACCTTTGAGGACCTGGGACAAACACCCTCATGGGAGCACAATGTCACCACTGTTCGTCAAATGGTAACATTATGTGATACTGTGTCGTCGTAGCCGTGTTGGTTCCAGGATATTAGAAGTACAAGGCGGGTGAGATAATATCTTTTATTGGGCCAACTTCTGTTGGTGAGAGAGACAAACTCTGTGTAAGCATGAAAGACATTATCTCATCCTCCTTGTGTCTCTAATATCATGGGATGAATTTTGGCTTAAGAGCAGCACAGAGTAGCATATATCCTGGGCACATCTGAGCAAAAGCCCACTGAGGACAAAAAAATTCGTTTCTTGATTATTTTGTAATGAAGGGGTTCATTGGTACGAGCTAAATTGCTGGTATTGGAATCCTTATATAAGCCTTATAGCTCCTAATTCCCACTGTGGGCTCTGATCTCTGGGTGGCTGCATTCACATGCAGTCCACAGTCTGCAGAAAGGCAGGTGTTAAAAGCATTCTAGGGGCTGAGGGGAAGGGAAGGTGGTAAGTAATGGGATTTGTGACTGAGGTACAAATTCGGAGAAGCTGGATGGGAAAGAGAACAGAGCACATCAGGCTGGAAAATAAATATGAATAAGAAAGAAGAATGGTCATTTCCCCATCAGATGTACTGTTTCATTAACAAGGACAAATAATCTTTAAACATCCTTTAGACCCAAAGGAAACTGTATTGTTGTTTTAATTTGCTGAACCAGATCAAATTAGAAAGGGTCACTTTAACAATACAGACTCTGCACTTCTGCCTGTTGTTTATAGAGTAGGTTTAATTCTTAAACAGCTGCTGACACCTCACAGAAGTTGTTGATAAAAACAGTGCTATTGTTCAGTTCATATTTACATGCACCCTATATTGTCTATGGGTAAGGTGTGTGTATCGCTTTTAGTCATTTAAAATATTTGTATGAAAACAGGAATTTTGTCTTTAGAAGGTGGTCATCTGCTGCCTAACCCCAATTTGAAGTTATAATCCTCTGGTTGTATCATCGTAATTATCTCCGCAACAACTATTTGTGATGATATAAACAAGGTTTATGGCTTCAGATTAGGAATAAACAGCAGGAGCCTTTGATCTTCAAAGTTTTCTATGAAATATTATCCCTGGTAATAATAATAATAATAATAATAATAATAATAATTAATAATTAATTTAAGAAAAAGCAAGGAAATACGGAAAACTGGTCCTGAGTAAAAAAGGATCAAGATAGGACTTTTGTACAAGCAGAATTCCAGATCTGTGAAACTTGTCTGCATTTTCTAGTCTCAGCTTATTGTTGTTCCAGACCAATTAGAAATGAACTATCTATGTATTTATATTTGCTGATGCTTCCTTATGATTTGTGGGGGAATAGCAACACCAGGGGCTAAATCCTGGCCCAATTGAAGTCAGTCTCAAAACTCCAATTGACTTCAGTAGGATCAGGATTTCACTCCAGGTCTGTAATATTAGTAACATGAATGGGAATTGGGCATCCAAAGAGACTGACTCATGTGAGTAAAGGTATCGGAATCAGTCCTGTCATTAGGTTGAAGGACCATGCTGCTAAGGGAATATTAATGTAGTTGTCAGTGTGTGACGGGGTCGCCGGATGCAACCTGGACTGTGGGACGGCTGAGCCCTCCGAACTCACCAACCTGGACTGCCTCTCATGCTGTGACGCTGATGTCAAGCTATAACCCTCTGATCAGCACTGCATTTACACCGACATCCACAGGCAGGGACACACTGAACTGAGTTCCATGAATGATGTCCCAGCCACTCATGAATCACCAATAGGGAGGCTCCAGCCAATTCCCCCCCAGCTCCCCAGCACTGTACCGTCCTGCACTGCTCAAGGCTTCCGTGGGCAGTACAAGTTCATTAGTTCGCCACTCCCTCAGTGTTGAATGGACACACGCCAGCCTTTGTAAATTGAGCTGAGATTTCCCAAGCACTTCAGCCAAATCACACTGTTTTAGGTAAAATATAAAACAGATTTATTAACTAGCAAACAAAGGTATCCAAGATCAAATAGCTGGAAGTTGAAGCCAGACACATTCAGACCCTAAATGAGGTGAAAAATTTTAACAATGAGGATAATTAGCCATTGGAATAATTACCAAGGGTTGTGGTGGATTCTCCGTCACCGACCATTTTTAAATCAAGATATTGGAGGTTTTTCTAAAAGATCTGCTCTAGTTCAGCAAGCGCTATTACACGTGATGCAGGAATTAATTCAGGGAAATCCTGTGGTCTGCGTGGGTATGTTTACACTGCGCGCTAACCCCAGGCTCTGACTCCAGTTTGAGCCCAAGACCCCTTTACATCCTTTACATCCACACACAAATCAGTCTGACTCAAGTCAGCAAGCACTCAGGACCCTGGTCTTAAGACCCCACTAGGAGGGTGGGTCAGAGCCTGAGTTACGCAGTGATTCAGGTCCAAGCCCGGTCATTTTGCAGTGTGGATGCAGGTCAAGCCATACACCAAAGGTCTGCATAGTGCAGTATGGACGTGTTAGCATGGCTGCGAGATCCAGGTGTAGTGGTTGCAAAGCCAGGATTACAATGCAGTATGGACATTCGAGCATGGGGTTGGAAACACCAAGTCTACAAGCACAGGTCCCACAGATCTGGGCTTAGTGTGCAGTGTAGACGTACCGTGTTATACAGAAGGTCTGACCAGATGGTCACAGTGGTCCTTTCTGTCCTTAAAATTGATTAAACTATATGTGCTGAGGATCCAGCCCTAGAACTGTATACAAAATGTGATATAGAACCCATTAATATTAGGAAAAATCTCTATAATGCTCCTATTGCAATTAACAGAAAAACTGTTACTGAAGTCAATGGTGCAGGGTTGGGCCATCATTCTGGACATGTGGCCAAGTTTTGTTCTGAAGTTATTGAATATATATCTGATTTACCAAGTGTGTGGGTTTATTTAACCCAGGTGTTTGCATTTTGAAATAATTTAGAAGTTCTAGATTAAATAGACATCACAGCAGCCCTATGGGAGTAGCACTGTCAGTTGCAAAAACATTTATAAGAAGATACTGAACAAAGGAATCTATACCTTCAGCGTAATGGAATCATTTACTTTAGTCAGAACGGATGCAGGGTTAGGAATGCATGAATCCCAAGAGAACCTCCTAATACCCATTCAGAGATGACATTTAAGATCACATGGGTTTCTTATTTGATTACCAGTTAGATATAATCTACTTTTTAAAGATGTTTTATCGTTTTGATAGTGTCTTTTTTCATAAGGTTTTTGTTTGATTTGTTTGTATTTATATATGAGATTTTGAGCAAACTTTGAATTGTGTTGCTCAATAAAATAAATAAAATATTTAGGACCAAGATTTTGATGCCCTTTCAGTGAGTAGCACTTGACTCTGTGTAGTCTCATGGAAGTCAGTGGGGCTACTCATGGAGTAAAATGTTGTTCAACATGAGTAAGGGATAAGAATCTTCTTCTATATGTATTTGGAGGGTCAAAGTTGATCAATAACAGGATTGATCCTCCAGTGATAAACATTGTCATGGCTGCATTGAACCCAGTGGAGCTAGGAGAATTTAAATCAGCTGAGGATCTGTCTGGCTGTGTGTAAAAGCTGATATAAGCAGAATGTTTTCTGTGATATCAGGGGATCTTTAAACTGAATATTATTCTGACTAGACGCTATAGATTTGCAGATTTTTTACATCGGCTAATGATACTGGGTGTTTGAATGTATTAGTTCGGCATTTCTATATGTGCTGGATATTTCCGCTTAATTAAATTAGTAAAGAATAAAATTATGGGGTTCAAAGGTGCACAGAAGCATCAAACAAACTGGGCCAGAAAGAATTCAAGTGCACTCCATATGTTGACACAAACGCTTACAAAGAGTCAGCTCTCCGTACACATAGGAGTAAGTAGGGTGGTCTAGGAGCGGTGTACTGACACTTGGGAAACATGGGTTTGGTTGCTGGCTCAGCCATATGCCTCCTACGTGACCTCTGGAATCTTCCCTGTGCCTGTCACCCATCTCCAGAAATGGATTCCCCTACTTCCCAGGGGTGTTCGGAGGCTGGTGATTTTGGAGTGTTCTAATCTAGATCCAGACCAGTAAACAGAAGAGGCTGCCAGTGGGTGAAGACTTTTCCCTTTGAATGCACGTTGGTTGTGGGGAAGGACACGCACTCCTTGTCTCATGCATGGCCTCTCCCCGTTCACCTCTGCTTTCTCAGGGGAGGTGGTTCTTCTGGTTCCAATGCCAGCAGATGGCCCAGCTGACTCATGGCAGCGTCTGCCTGATGGAAGAGCCGCCGCGCCAACCACCTCTTTCACCCAGCGGGACGTCAACGAAGGCATTGTGTGGTATAGGCACTCTGGATCCCAGGCGGAGAGCGACTCCTTCTACTTCCAGGTACTGCCTGTCTTGCCATCTGTCCTAGAGCATCTTTTATTTTCCTCTGGGACTTACTCTGTTTTCTGAGCCTTATCCATTATCAGGATCAATATTTGTGCCTGGTGACCGAAAGGTTTAGTCATAAAAAGGCTCCCTGTAGGTAGGACCAAATCTTAGTCTTAATGCAGGTAAAACTCCCACTGATGCTAAAGAGAGTTTTGTCCGACTGCAGGATTTGGCCCCTTGTAATGACCGCAGTAGTAGAGGTATCCATCTGCAGAGCTGATTTATTAGGCTAACTCTTGGATGGTGATGTTGACCTCGTTTGGAAAGTCACAGACCACATCACAGATCTAGGGAAAATTGCCTTTCAAACGACATACCAAGGGACTGCCAACTCCTGGAAGTTTGTCTGATTCGACATCCATCTCAAAGAGGAGTAGACCCTTGAGAGGAAGTTAAATTGCACCACTCCAGTAGTAATATCCTGCTGGTAGCCTCTCTAGGCAGGAGATGGAGGAGTAAAGTCATTAAAAAGGTGTGAGAGAATAACTGTCCCTAGAGTGAACACGTGCACAATGGCTTATACATGCAT
Organism: Platysternon megacephalum; assembly: GCA_003942145.1. Lineage (NCBI taxonomy): Eukaryota > Metazoa > Chordata > Testudines > Platysternidae > Platysternon > Platysternon megacephalum. The sequence continues at coordinate 821,992 of QXTE01000172.1, forward strand.
GGCCTGGCTTAGGACTGCCATGAGAATGAAAACAGCAGACGCATTATAGCATTGGCCTCCTAAACCCAGGGTTGTGAGTTCAATCCTTGAGGGGGCCATTTAGGGATCNGAAAGGTGTGAGAGAATAACTGTCCCCAGAGTGAACAGGTGCACAATGACTTATACATGCATGGCCTGGCTTAGGACTGCCATGAGAATGAAAACAGCAGACTCATTATCGCATTGGCCTCCTAAACCCAGGGTTGTGAGTTCAATCCTTGAGGGGGCCATTTAGGGATCTGGGGCAAAAATCTGTCTGGGGATTAGGTCCTGTTTTGAGCAGGGGGCTGGACTAGATGGCCTCCTGAGGTCCCTTCCAACCTTGATATTCTATGATTCAGTGTGCCCAGAGACTGATGCTTGCTGGGGTAGTGGTAGTATCCCCCTCCCCTTGCATGCTTGGATCTACACAGAATATTTGTTGTTTAAAAATGCCGATGTTCAGGACACTCCACTTTTCGGGAGCCCTGCGACGGAGGTTTTCATGGAGTCAGTGTTGGTGCGTGGGAGAGGTCTGGGACTGTCGCCCAGGCAGACCAGGTTTGGAAGGGAACAGGGCAGTGGGGCCGGGAGGCGTATTTTCCCCACCAGCCCCACAGACATCGCTAGAAAGACATAACACAGCTTATTGCACTCTTATCTTTCTGTAACTCCTTGTAATAGGAACCCTCTTCAAGATAAGGAGTTTCCAGGGGGCAGCTGTGCCTTAGGCGATGTCCTGGGAATGACTGAGTGGGGAGCAGAAGGAGGGGAAGGAAACAACACTCCATGACGAAATGGTTGCAGAGTTTTCCTCTGCCCAGGCCCCCTCCCATATGTATATCTCTGTATCTGGGTGATTCATCCCTGAGAAAAGCATCACCTCGAGATTTGCTGCTGCAATTATGGAGGTGTGGCTCACGACTCCAGCATTAAGTTCTGTTTTGCACGTAAAGCAGGGATTTAACTTCTTTGTTTTGTATGAGAAATGCAGCATGCCCTCCCCAAACGTACCGTGCTTACTCTGAGCAGCGAATGGATTTTTTTGAGAGTTGAGTTAGATTTGAAAACACCAAGGCCAAGTGCCTATCTCTCTCCTAGGGTTCACTCGTGTAATAATTTAATTTTCATAATAGACTGCTCCTCTCACTCCATCAATAAATGGATATATAGACAAAAAGGCACAAAATACACCCCAGCTTCCCAGCAGGCAGAAGGATCATAAAATCCCCGAGACAGTACCTTGCATTTTGCTTGGGAAGTTTAACAGTCTCCCATAATGCTAAGTCAACATGAACACTTGCGTGCAATGTTTGTTACATTTGGTTTACAACCTAGAAGCTATTACTGACAGGCAATTAAGGTAATTTCTGAAGTAATTAACATAAGTGATAATGAGGAAGTTGAGAGTGCCAGATGTTGAGCAAGCTAATCTTTAATTTAATTGCTATGTTGCTGTTAGGTATATGCCTTTTGCATGAGTCAGATGTTTGTTTTTAGTTTCTTGGTGCAGTGACAATAATTGTATGAGGAGCCCTATAGGGAAAAGAAGCTACAGTGTGCGGTGTCACATCAGAAGATCATAATACATCTGTCTGAGTGCAGAACAGTGGATTGTGACTTCCTAGAAAAGGCAGGCTTATGTGTTTTCAACAGCGCTCTGGGAATTGTAGTTCAAATGACATCAACATAAACAGACCCTGTGAGTGACTAAAATCATTTTGGTTTTACTCTTTCAGGCCCCAATTCCGCAAAGCATTTTCATGCACGTTCTCAACTTGACGCGGGTGTTAAGTTCATTCTTACTCAGCAAACTGTTTTAAGTTCTATTGAAGTCAAGGACATACCGGGGCCTAATCCTTCCCTGGTGTTGAGCGCCGATGTGGGGTGCTGAGCAGGGAAGGCAATGAGAGCTAAGGGCGGTTGCTGACTTTCAGGATTATTATAAGCTTTTCTAGCATCGTTTTTACACTATGTTTTAGTGCTTTTAAATTTTTGTAAAAATAATTTTGCTGGATCCATGTGTTGTTTATTAAAAAAAAAAAAAAAAAAAAAAAGCAACTGCAACTGGACTGTGATGAGTTAGATATTAATTTCATCTTGGTATTGGGATGGTGGTATGGATCATCTTCCAGTGTGAAGCACAAAGTCGTCTTGTGCAGCCTTAACCTTGATAGTAGATTGTATCAAAGCATAGTACAGTCTGGCACCTACTCTGTGAGTGCATTTGGATTACAGAGAAGCAACCCTAAGACATCTGGTTGAAGGTACAGTATGATTTTTTTCCAGCATTTATCATCTAGTTCGACTGCTGGCTCATGTTCTCAGGATCAGCCCCTAACTTTGTCCTCCCAAAGCCAGAAGGAGGTAGGGTGACCAGATGTCCCGATTTTTATAGGGACAGTTCCGATTTTTGGGTCTTTTTCTTATATAGGCGCCTATTACCCCCCACCCCCGTCCTAATTTTTCACACTTGCTGTCTGGTCACCCTAGAAGGAGGAGTAGGGGAGGTTAAGAGGAGGGCCTAGAAAGGCAGTTGTGTTTTCAAACAATCGCAGTTCTTCATCGTTGCGAATGAATTGTGATCAGGATTCCATTTGTATGATCTTGCATTTGCAGGTATCGAGTGCTGCTATTCCACAAACCCACCTGGAGACCCACATGTTCAACATTGCCGTTCTCCCACAAATACCTGAAGCACCACAGCTCTCTCTTGGGTCCTCTCTCCACATGACTGTAAGTCTATCACAAAGCCACTGACTAATTGTCACTGCATTTTTCCTTCTCATTATGGGAGTGCACTGAGACCAGACTTTGCCACAGAACAATTATCACTTAATATTGCTTCCTCTTAATGTTGTTCAGTCTGTGCATTGTACCTGATTCAAGGATCAAGGGAAGTTTAAAGAAAGAGTGCTATACAGCTGGATGCATAATAGAAACAAGAAAAGTGAAATGAATCATAGTCAGCTCAGATGTTGAAATGTAAAAAAAAAAAAAAAAAAAAGTTGGAAAATCAATCTGAATAGAGGTGATTGAGATAAAATTGTAGATTGTAGAGGCTCTTAATAAAGAAGAAACTACATTTTAACATCTTTTCAAAGAATTCCCCTAGTTCTTAAAACCCCATGTATTACAGAGGCCATTACAGTGGGAAAAGGCAAAAAGCATTGGGTTAGAGAGACAATAACAAATAGCTCTTATGAGTAACTACACTGCAATCCATATTTACAAAAATCACAGTCCGCTCACAATGACAAAGTTCCAATCCATCAATCTGACACCAGAAACATTTATTATAATATTTTCCTAAAACATTCAGACATGTCTATTACATTTCATTGTAAATTACTCTTTTTGAAGCATTGGCACTGGAAGTAAGTATTGCGTTTTTATACTATGTCATGTAATCTAATGCAGTTGTTTCCCTAATCATTTTAATTAGAAGAGACGCCTGCAAGGCTGGTGGGAATTAAATTAGACACACAACAAGCTTTGTAGGGGTTGGCAGGTGTATGTAGTGTATATGGCATATATTTTTGCTTTGTTCTGCTGTCTGCTCTGTTCCTGTGAACTAGCAGAATGCTGTTGTATACCTGAATCCTCCTTGGAGTTCTGGTGATAGCATAACCCACGGAGACCCATGCTTTATGCCAACAAATAGACCTTAGTTTGACTGTTTCTTTCTCAATGCAGACTGATACAAAGCCCACTGATGTCATGAAGAGTCTTTTCAGTTAGGTCAGTGGGCATCAGGATCCACAAGTGTAGCACAGTGCAAGAAGTTCATGGTGCAGTGATTAATACAGAGAAACTCAGACCTTCTACAAATTGGGCCAAATTCGGCCTTGGCATAAATTGATGCATTTCCCATTAGCTTCAATGGGACCTGTACCTGATTCACCAGGGCTGAATTTGCTCCATATGACCTGTTTTTGAAGTGTAGGATTGCTACTCACGCTTGTTATTTTCAGCATGACCCTGATTTTAAGATGATTACAAAATATCTTCAGGGAGAATTCAGCATCATTGTCTTGATGTTGGGTTGTGCAACCCCTGACAGCACTGAGCAAAGATGTTGTGACACTGGCTTAATGACATTGTTGTTATTAATATGCTCAGAAGTGTACTGGGTACCTGTTGTAGGGGCGTAGCCACACATTTCCCTCAATTTCCTTCTCTGTGGCGGGTCTCTTTGGCTCTCCACATGCTGGTCTGTGCTGGAGATGGGACTTAGCCCTCTGGCCAAATCACAAGCAAACCTGTAGCAACAGTTCAACAAACAAAAAGGTCTTTCTGCCTCTTCACCCACCCTCTGGGCCTTGCTCCCAGCCCCTTTCTTGGCTACCAGTGTGAATTATTCTGGCTCTGGGACAGAGCACTGGGTCCCCAAGCCGGTTCCCGTGGAGTACCGTTCTCAGCCACTTTTGGGCTCTGTTCCGTGTATCCTTCCCTGCTGTGGTACAGAGCACTGGGCTGCCACGCTCGTTTTCTGGGAGTACTTCGTCTCCTGCAGACCCTGGCTCAGGCCTTCCACAGAAGCCTGCCCACTCCCTGTGGTTCCACCTCAAGATTGATCTCATTCTCAGTCCTTTTATAAGGCCCATATGTCCATTAAGCTGTCACCGGACCCTCCTTAGTCTCTCCACCTCAGGCTGGAAGCAGCTAATTAATTATGGCCAGGTGTGGCTGGCCCATCTCCCCTTAAAGGGGCCAGTCACCCTGTGACATTGCCTTAGGAAAATAAGTAAAGACCCAATCTGTGCCGCAGAGAGTCAGCGTGACCCAGCAAGTGAGGGTCATAAACAGACAAGTTGGTAGTGGGTTGTAATAAGGTCATGTGGTGATTAAGGCATGTGGACATCTCAATGGCTCTGCTACCTGCTAAAAGGTATATTCTCCCTGCCCTTCCGCCCACCCCCGCCATGTTTGCTCGCAGACAGGATGGCCGAAGTGAGGGATTTGAAGGTTGCCTGGTGAACAACTTTGGGGGAGGCATCCAAGCATATGGGAGATGGCTTGGAATTGCCTGCGAGAAAAGCCGTTGCTGAGTGAAGGGGCTAGGAGAGAAGGTCAGAGCTGTAGGCAGGGGTGCATGATGCCTGGCGTTGGGAACCAGGGCTAGCCGTCTGAATGAGATGCACAGGCATGTCTGACCTTATTAGCTACTAATTTCTTATTCATGATGTGTTAAGTGCCTACGGCATGCTTGGCTCTGTCATAAACCCAGATAAAGACAGAGTCCCGGCCCAAACGAGCTTGCAGATAGACAAAAACACACGGGGAGGATAGAGATAACTTTAGATCTGCCTATTGTAGGTCCTTATACAACCCCCATTAGCACAGTCTCTGCATGCCCCACCACACCTCTGTGAAGTAGGGCAGTGCTGTTATGCCCATTTTATAGAGGGGGAACTAAGAAGCAGAGAGACTAGGGCCAGCTTTTCAAAGCTATTTAGGTGCCTAAAGATGCAGATAGACGCCAAGTGGGATTTTCAGAAGTGCTTAGGTACCAAACGCCCACTGAAATTGAAAGTAAATGGGAGTTAGGCACCATGGTGCTTTTGAAAACTCCACTAGGCTTCTTTGGGCATCTGCATCTTTAGGCACCTGAATACCTTTGAAAATCTGGCCCTTAAGTGACTTGCCCAAAGTCACACAGGAAGTCTGTGATGAAGCCAGGAAATGAAGCCAGGTCTCACAAGCCCCACCCTGGAACCATCCTTTCGGGTGTAATAGGGGTGGGTAGGGCGTTCTTGCTGTTCCATATTGGGTAGGTAAAGGATCAGTGCTAACCTGGTGAGTGATATACTGTGGAAGAGAGTAGTTAGCATGTGATTTCTTAGAAGAAACAGGTTTCCAGGTGGCATTGAGGGAGGAAAGCCTTGGGTCTGGGAGGGAATTCATTCCACACGTTGGGCTTGGTGAGGCAGGGAGACAGGAATGGGTGAGGGAACTGAAGGGAGCAGTGAGATCATCATGGCACGGTGATCTTATCAAGATTTAAAATAGGGGCAACCTTCTGCTGGCAATAATACAATCTGTTCATGCTGCTATTTGGAGCAATATTCGGTAATGTATCTTTTTCCTTTGCATTTTTTTTTTTAAACAAGATTCATGGGGGAGGTGTCCGATTGCTCCATGCAATGCTGGATTTTATAGCTAATTACACACCACAAAATCCAACAGTGTCATAAAATATTGTGCTTTACTTGAGGGGGCTCATCACAACCTGCCAATGCTGCCTCTTTGAGAGACACATATGCCTTGGAGGCAATTACAAAGGGACCATAACATTAAATCTTCTCATCATAAAAAGACTGCACTTCCCATGTCAGCGTGATTGAGTTCTGCTAATCCATTTTCAAATGTCTAAATTCCTTCCGAATTAGACTGGCGTCTTTGCTGAAGAATGAGCTCAATGCTAAGTCCTTCCACAGCACAAGATTGGTTTGACTGATCTGTACTAGAAAGGTCAAAGAAAGTTAAGTGAAAGTTTGACGATTAAGCTGGGCATGTATCTATAGTGTTTCCTTTTTTCAATTATGCATCAAGTTACACCTTCCCCAAAAGATATGATTGATGAGGTGAGCATTTAGCTTCTCTGATGGCAAACGCTAGCTGAGTGTAAGCTGAGATCAGATTTGTGGGGTGGAAGGAAATTCTGTGATTGTTAAAGTGCAGTTTTATTCCAAAAAGGGGCTCTGTAAAATTGACACCATCATTATCATGAGACTTGTTCTCTTTATGCATTCAGAGCCATATCTGCTGGAGTCAGTGTCAAAAAGAACTTTCACTGCCATCAATTTCTGTTAGCTGTGCAGAGCCAATGTAGCTAAGAGGTAGCAAGCTGAATTCTATTCCTTCATGTGCATCATCAGCAGAATTATTTTCTAAGTTCCTTTCAGATACACTTGTGCAAATGTGCTGAAAACAGTGGGGTTGAACAGGTGTATCGAAATACTGATTAACTCTAATATACACCATTCATTAAATAAATTTGCTTTTGCTTTTTACTCCTAGCTGTTTTTTAAGATGTATTCTGTCAGGAATATTGCTTTAATGGTGCATAATGGCAGCATCAAAACTATAACTTTAATCCAACTAGGCTGAGGACAAATATACTCCCACAATGAGCACTGGACATACGGTTGGGGTTGTCTGTTTTTTTATTCATTGTGCTGTGTATTTGGATACAAGAAAATACTGTAGGAATGACAGGCTTACCATACAAGCTAATGAATACACTTTTTCAGCTGAGGATCTCAAAGTATTTTACAAAGGTGGCTAAATCTCATTGTCCTCATTTTACAAATGGAGAAACTGAGGCACAGAGAGCACATATAATTAGCCCATGGTCATACAGTGGCAGAGCCAGGGATGGAATCCTGGTCTCATGACTCCTAGGCCATTAGTCCATGTTGTCCAGAATCCTGTCTTCAGCATTCTCCAGGATCTGACACTACAGAGACAGGTAAAATCATGCCTGATAATAGATCTAGCCAGTTGTGTAATACTGAAACATGGGAATTCCATACATAGTCACAGAGTCTACGACCAGAAGGGACCACCAGGTCATGTAGTCTGACGTCCTGTATATCACAGGCCACTGGCAACACCCAGCACCCGCACACTAACCCAACAACCAAAATTAGACCAAAGTATTACAGCCCATAGGAGACTAGCTATTACAGGGGTCGGCAACCTTTCAGAAGTGGTGTGCCGAGTCTTCATTTATTCACTCTAATGTAAGGTTTCGCGTGCCAGTCATACATTTTAACGTTTGTAGAAGGTCTCGTTCTATAAGTCTATAATATATAACTAATCTTTTGTTGTATGTAAAGTAAATAAGGTTTTTAAAATGTTTAAGAAGCTTCATTTAAAATTAAATTAAAATGCAGAGCCCTCCGGACCGGTGGCCAGGACCTGGGCAGTGTGAGTGCCACTGAAAATCAGCTCGCGTGCCGCCTTCGGCACACGTGCCATAGGTTGCCTACCCCTGAGCTATTATGTGCCACAGGCAGAGAATAGGAGTGACTGAGGTTCACCAGTGAGCAAGGCCCTCACAGTGGCAGGGAAATGATTGTGAGACACTGCCCAGGTAATCCTGGCAAGTGACCTGCACCCCCACGCTGCAGAGGAAGGTGAAAAAATCCCAAGGTCACTGCCAATCTGAGCTGGGGGACGACTCCTTCCTGACACCACATGTGAGGATCAGTTAGACCCTGAGCATGTGAGCAAGAACCAGCCAGGCAAGCACCCGAGAGAGAGAATTCTCAGTACCACCACAGAGTCCTGGTCCCCCCATCAAGTGTGCCATCTCCAGCCGTGGCCATTCCTGATGCTTCACAGGAAGGAGATTTTAAAAAAACCCAACCCAACACATTGTGGGGGAGGGGGAGGAGAAATCCTTTCCTGACCACTGAAGGTGGCTGGCTAAAACCCTGGAGCATGAGCTTTAGGAACATCTGACAGAAACTGGAAGCCGTGCCCCCGACCATCACAAACAACCCCATCACACAATCACATTCACAAATTTGTCCAGCTCTCTCTTTAAACTAATTAAGTTGTTTGCCCCCACAACTACTATTGGGAGGCTGACCCAGGACCTCACCCTTCTTACGGTTAGCAAACTTTTTCTAATTTCCAGCCTCAGTTTGTTCTTGGCCAGTTTATATCCATTGGTTCTTCTGCCAACATTATCCTTTAGCTCTTCACTCTTCCTGGTATTTACCCCTCTGATGTATTTGTAAAGAGTAATAATATCCTCTCTGGGCATTCTTTTTGCTAGACTAAATAAGTCCAACTCTTTCAGTCTCCTCTCATAAGGTTATCCTAGTAGCTCTTTTCTGCACCTGTTCCAGTTTGAATTCATCTTTCTTGAATGTGGGTGACCAGAATTGCACACAGTATTCCAGATGAGGTCTCACCAGTGCCTTGTACAACGGCATTAATACTTCTCTCTCTCTACTGGAAATGCCTCTCCTGATACATCCTAGGATCGCCTGTGGTCCATCTAGTCTAGTAGTCTGTCTCTGACAGTGGCCAGTATCAGATTCTTAATAGGAAGGTGCAAGAATCCCTTTAGAGGAGAGAATTATGGAATAGAGGAAATTTCTTCTCAATCTTACTTATTAGTAGTTGGCTTATACCCTAAAGCATGAAAGAATCTTTATCTATCTATCTATCTATCTATCTATCTATCTATCTATCTATCTATCTATCTATCTATCTATCTAATCATAGCAAAATATTGTGTTAAAAGAACATCATTAAGGTCGCAAAGTTGAGCACTCAAATGCTAGGAAAGTACTGGGTCTTGTGAAGGGATGGAGCATACTCAGTCACTCTGTGGGGACGACTCATGCCCAGGCCAGTCACAGCACTAGAAGCCGTGAGAAGCTCAGACATTTCCAATGAGGATGGAATCTTCAGAGATTTTAGCAATAAAGCTCTAGCAAGTCTCTAGTGAGCATGTGCAAACTTTCAAAGGCTTAATACTTGGCTGTATGTGGGCAGATTTTTACAGAGATGGTAAAAGGTACGCAAAGGACCCCTCCCAAATGTCATGTCCCTGATCCAAAGCATAGGGGCTCTAGAGCATGTCAAAGTAAGGGCCACAAGAAACTTCCCCTCTAGCATTGTTCTTAAAAATGGCAGAACCATGTTGGCAGAAATTTAAAAAATAAAGAAAAAAAATCAGCCTAATGTAGACACCCAGCATGGAAAATTGCCATCCAAACAACTGAAGTTTGCCAAAGTTATAAGCAACTGAAAATAGGGTCTTATAATGGGATGCGTTGTGCAAACTCAGTAATAGGTGGTGGTACTAGTCCCACCTATAATATAGTTATTTAAATCCCATTGAATAATATTGCATATGTTCTCCTATTCATATAAATGTCTAACATTTAAAAAAAAATCCTAGTGTCCTCTTGGCCACAATATTATCTGCTGTAAGTAATAGATTAATTGGGGAAGTAGTTACCTTTTCCAGTTTTAAATTTGTTGTCTTTCAATTTCACTGAATATTCCCTTCTGGTATTATAAGAGAGGATAAATATGAGTCCTCAGTTTACCTTCCAGGTTACAAGGCTTGGCAGAATTCATTTTTCATTTTTATCTGGTTTGGACGGATAATATCGTTATTTATTTTTAAGCATTTGTTTTTATATGTTTATCAACTGAAATTTTTGCAGATGCTGGAAATCATGGGAGGCAGGGCCGGCTCCAGGCACCAGCTGAACAAGCAGGTGCTTGGGGCGGCCTCTCGGGAGGGGGGCGGCACGTCCAGCTATTCGGCGGGGGGTCCCTCACTCCCGCTCGGAGCGAAGGCCCTCCCGCCGAATTGCCACCGCGGATCGCATTCGCGGCCTTTTTTTTTTTTTTTTTTTTTTTTTTTTTGCTGCCTGGGGCAGCCGGAACCCTGGAGCCGGCGCTGATGGGAGGGATCAGACAATAATCGTTTAATAGCAGTAGACATTGATGTTCTAAAAATTAAAACTTTATAAGAGTTAAAACACCAACTGTGTCAACATCACATGTCAAAATATACGAAGTAAAAATCCTCCACTAACACTGGCATTCCAACCCTTTTTATATACACATTAAGGTGGGACACTAATAAGTTCCCAAGCAGCAGTTTTCTTACTTTGCCTGTCTGTAAATTTGGATTATTATCAATGGAAATATTTTGTCATTGGTTTGTGTGTGTACGGTGAAATCGTTGTTTATTGACATTGACCGATAAAAATCTAATCTTTCCAAACATATCTGTAATATTCATTATCTTGTATATAGCTATCACGTTCCCTCTTCATTTTTTTCCTCTAAACTAAACATTTTCAGGGTGAAGTCCTGACTCTATTGAAGTCAATTTGAGTTTTCTTGGGAACTTCAGTGGGGCCAGGATTTCACTCCCAGTCTTTTCAATCTCTCCTCATAAGGAGGTTTTTCCATTCCTCTGTTCTTTGTAGTTTCTTTTTTCTGAATCTCTTCTATTTCTGCTATGCAGTAATCAGAACTGAACATAGTATTCTATGGTAGGCTATACCACTGATTTATATAATGCCATTATAATATTTTCGGTATTATAAGGTAGTAAGTAGACTGTACACGATCTGGTGAGTGGGAGGAAAAAATTCTTCTTGATCCTCAGCAGGTGATCATCTTATGCTCTAAAGCAGGGGGTTTAATTGCCCATGTAATTAACTTAGCTTGAATAGATACAGATGTTGGTGATCATGAAATGATCTGGGCCCTTTTAGGATCCAGATGGAGTATTTAACTCAGTGACCTCTTGCAGCAGTTTTCTAATGCCAATATACTGGCATTAGAAAAGGTTCAGAGAAGGGCAACTAAAATGAGTAGGGGTTTGGAACGGGTCCCATGTGAGGAGAGATTAAAGAGGCTAGGACTTTTCAGCTTGGAAAAGAGGAGACTAAGAGGGGATATGCTAGAGGTATATAAAATCACAAGTAATGTGGAGAAAGTGAATAAGGAAAAGTTATTTACTTTTTCCCATAATATAAGAATTAGGGGCCACCAAATGAAATTAATAGGCAGCAGGTTTAAAACAAATAAAAGGAAGTTCTTCTTCACGCAGCGCACAGTCAACCTGTGGAACTCCTTGCCTGAGGAGGTTGTGAAGGCTAGGACTATAACAGGGTTTAAAAGAGAACTAGATAAATTCATGGAGGTTAAGTCCATTAATGGCTATTAGCCAGGATGGGTAAGGAATGTTGTCCCTAGCCTCTATTTGTCAGAGGGTGGAGATGGATGGCAGGAGAGAGATCACTTGATCATTACCTGTTAGGTTCACTCCCTCTGGGGCACCTGGCATTGGCCACTGTCGGTAGACAGGATACTGGGCTAGATGGACCTTTGGTCTGACCCAGTACGGCCATTCTTATGTTCTTAGGTTAGTTAATTCCACCGCATTAAGACTCTTATACATCCACAAGTTATATATATATAATATGCAGTACAGTGTGCTCACACACCACAGTGGCTCTTTGGAAGTGTTGCATTGATAATGTTCTTGTAGTGCAGGGAACGGTACGCTGTTTTAAAAGGCTTGAATAGAAAAGGAAAAGCTGCTATTCCTTGACATTTCCATGGAAATTGCTGGAAATTTTTCAGGATTTTTTAAAAAAAGCAGATTCACTCAAAACATATCTGACTAGACCAATAATCTGGCTAGGGAATGACTTGTACCTTCACCCAGTAGTTTTAAATCACATTTATTATTTTTTCCTCATCCATTCTGCTAAAAGTGTGTGTGAGGGGGGATGTATAAGGAGCACTGCTCTGAGGCACATATCCCTTCCTGCTTCCCTAGTGCTCCAATGTGGGGTAGTAATCTGCAGCAAGGCCATGCCAGGAACAAGCAGTGACACCCTGCCCTGTCAGCTCTGCTGTACTGGCAGGTGTGTTTGGATGGGGGGGAGGAGACAGAGCCAAGACTCTGTTCACTCCTGGCCTACCAGTCCCCAGATTGGTGAGGGAAATCAAGCAGTAGCTCTGTTCACACCTCCGTTCCCAGACCAAGTCCAGGTCAGGATAGCCTGCACAAGAGTGTAAGGGATGGCGGGGGGAGGGTTGGGTCTTAACTGTCTTGCATGGACGTAAAATCTCTGTGTAGCTCATCTCTGATTCCCACTGGTTCTCTGGAGAAAGGAAGACTCATCACTGATGGTGAAATAAAGTGCTCTCTCTTCTTAATGATTAATACTTGCCACTCCTGTAGCCTCTTTCCTGTGAGAATTTGAATCTGGTTTACAACATTAGGTCATAGGTGGTGAATAAGCCTTGCGCTGGCCTTCTGGACAGAGGTACTTTTAACCACTAGTGAACCCCACAGCACCTCCTAAAGGTAGCTGAGGATTGCCCCGTTGGACAGATGGCACAGTGAGATCAAGTGACTTGGCCAAGGCTCTCCCAGCACCTCACTGTCAGGGATCTAAATGTGTAACTTTAAAGATCAGGTATTCGGAGACTCTTGTGTTTAAGGTCTGGTTCCTTTGGGGAACAACTCTCTCAATTGATTCGTTATGTTTCTGAGCAAATCTCCAGGTGCCATTGGCTTTTGTGTTCATTGTATAATGTGTTTTTTAGGCACTGGAGGATCGGGTGACAGTGATTGAGCCGCATCATCTCTCCTTTGTAGACTCAGAGAGTCCGAGTGGGAAAATCGTGTTCAATGTGACTGTACCTCTGCAGCCAAATCAAGGCAAGATGTGATATTAATATGCTTTAAAAAAAAAAAAGTCTTAGTGTTGGAGGCTAAGGACTTCTGTGCTTTTATTGCCATTTCTTCTAAGTTCTCTAGCTTTATCCAAAGTATCTGTCTGTGCAGGCAGCTATTAATCTCTCTATCCTCCTTCAATACTTTTCAAACCATCTATTTCTCAACCTGATTCCTTCGGTTAGCAGAGGAGTGAGCAGTGCCCAGCCAGCTTTCTGTAATGTCAGTGTCTAGAATACATTGCACACTGCACCCAATGGTTTTGCTCTTTTCACCTCTCCATCCATAAGCATCTGCAGCGTTTACTCAGTTAGAAATCTGTGTTTAATTCCCAGTGTCCTCTGTTAGGTCCAAAGAGCAGTACTGTGTGCGAATGCAGCCAAATGGGCTGTGGCCGGGTGGCCCATTCTGGAGAACGTGTGCAGAGATAACACTGAAGACATAAATAGCACTACAGTGGGGGGAAGGGACAGTGGCTGAGCCTTGATTGTTTAGTGTTAAAAATGAAATGGATGCCTCTTGTTAACATGAGCTCTCTGTCTCTCTAGGAATCGTGGAGCACAGAGACAGGCCCCTCTCCCCAGTCAAGTATTTCACGCAAGCGGATATAAACCATAGCAAGATTGCTTACCGTCCACCCATTGCAGCTCCACACGTCAGAGAGATTATGGCATTCTCTTTTGCTGGTAAGAAACACCAGCACTTCACTAGCTCTGTGTCAAGAATGTGGAAATATCTCCACTAGTTCCCATTACAGACCTGGGTGTCCCTCTTCCCCTCTAAAACCTAGCGTGTTCTCTCTGTTATGGGCCAAACTCACTTCCATTAAACAATGAAGACCTAGTCAATGCGAGTTTTGCCATTGACTTCAACAGGAGCAGGATTAGGAGTTGAATTACTGTGAACTCTTTACAGTGGAAATGCGAATTGTGAAACTGAGATTGTTCAGAATGCTAAGGTGTCATAGAAAATGATGCCACAACTTTCTGCGCTTTGGGCTAGATCCTGGCCCCATGAGTATCAATAGGAGCTTTTGGCATTGTCGTCAATAGTTCCAGGATTCCACCCTTTATTTTTTGTCACTCGTGACAGAAATCTCTAATTATGGGACAGTATTGCAAAACTCAATGCATTATGGGAGTTTCATGACTGCCTTTGAAGCATCTGGCATTGACCCACTCTCGGAGATTGGATATTGCAGTAGATGGATGGATGGTAACTGTTACTTTCCTATATTGTGGTTCTTTGCCCCATATTGTGTCCTAGTTTGGGTATGGCAAGTTGAGAGGTGTGGGATCATGTTACATGCATAATTCTGTAGACCTTATGCCAATACGGTATGCAGCCAAGTTCTTTCAGCTGAGACAAATCCTTATGTTAAATACCATTCTTCAAAGTGTATTATGTACATTTAAAAAGAATGTAGGGCCATGTTGTCCACTTGGCATCAAGAGAGGCTCTGCATGTGGAATGAGAGTAGGATGCACCATTTAAAATGTTCTTCAACCACTCAAGTTGTGTTATGGACTGATCGTTTTCTAATCCTGTAACTCCACACAAAGGAGTCCCTCATAATGTGGAGATAAACCACTGGAAAGAGGGGGCTTTCTTTGCATCCTGGCCTGGGGCTGTCTTCCAAAACTGTGTGTTAACCTAAATGGGTGTAGTGAAAACAAAAGCCACCAATGCACAGGCATGCAGTACGGAGTCTGATGGGCCAAAGCAAGTTCCTTCTTCCTCAAGAAATCGTTGCGTTCTTACTGACTTTCAGTGTCTGTTGGGATGTTCTGTTTTTGTAGTGGAATAAGAAGAGTAATAAAGCATGTGATATTTAGAAACTTGTTTTAATTTGACCTGGATAGATTCGGGTTGGCCCTTTTATGGGTGTGGGGGAGAGGATGAGGGAGATCCCCTGTTCCCCTGCTTCGGCACCCAGTGCAAGAGCCATTCCCAGTTGCAGTCTCTGTGCTCTCCCTTCGCACACCGCCCCAGACAGAGGCAGTCAAGCCGTGGCCCATTCCTTCCCTTCATACCAAGATCTTGCCTCCCTAGTCTCACACTGGGAAGTTCAGGAACAGAGTAGGCCTCCCTCATGCACAGTCCCTCCACGGGCACCAGGGAGGACAAGGCAACGCTCTGTATTTCCCCTGCTTAGAGCAGTGCCCGTCTAGCACAATCTAGCCCTGAGTGTTTTAGTTGATTTTTTTTAATGTTCTATCATAGAGGTGTATGGTGCCTCACAGGGTACAGTAGCTCTGTTTGTATCGGAGTGGTTAATTCACTGGTTGTTACATCTAGAACCAATTACAGTAGAACTTCAGAATTATGAATACATTGGGAATGGAGGCTGTTCGGAACTCTGAAATGTTCGGGACTGAACAAAACGCGGTGGTGGTTCTTTCAAAAGTTTACAACTGAACATTGACTTCATACAGATTTGAAACTTTACTATACTGAAGAAAAATGCTGCTTTCCCTTTATTTTTTTTAGTAGTTTACTTTTAACACAGTCCTGTACTATATTTGCTTTTTTTGTGTGTGTGTGTCTCTCTGCTGCTGCCTGATTGTGTACTTCCGGTTCCAAATTAGATGTGCGGTTGAGTTTGTAACTCTGGTGTTCGTAACTCTGAGGTTCTACTGTAGCTTTTCTTCATGGGTCTGTATGTGCTGAGCTACTTTCTGTTGTAAATAGAGGTGTTCTGGGAGCCCTGTAGAAATTGACTCAGTAACAAGTGAGCAACTCTGTATTTACTGATGATGGGTGGCTGTGCTCTGTAATGTTCTGAATACTGGAGCCTCATTCTGGAAAGACAGCAGAAGATGAGTAATTCACAGGAGGGCTGGCGCAAGTACAGGCAGGTAAACCCCGCCCCGCCTTCTAGCAATGTGCAAATCAAGTTTATTAGAGTAGCATCACTCTGTCTGCAGTGAACTCGACTCAGTCAGTGAAATATGATGGTGATATTAGCACTCCCTGATTTGCAGAGCTGTGTGTGCTGAGGAAATGAAACCTAGAAGCAATTATTAGTAAATCACCAGGCCTGCCAGGGTATACAAACACCAATTTATGCAAATCCCTTTTGTAATGTTGCCTGCCTTGTAGCATTGAATAGCAGAACATTTCTCTGTTAATTATATTAAATTCCAAGTTCTTAACAATTACAAAGCATAGTACAAACAGTTAATGTTTACAATAGCCCTGGAAGTAGGGAAGTATTAGCATTCCCATTTTACAGATAGGGAATCTGAGACAGAGGAGAGCTAACTGTTACACTTTCAAAAGTTACCACTGATTTCGAATACCCATCTTGGGATGTCTTGTACCTACTGCTTCAGAAGAGCTGAGTTCAGTTCAGTTGGACTTGTCAGTGCTCAGCATTTCCAGAAACCAGGCCCAAGATGTCTCAAATTAAACAACCACTAGGTGAGGTGTCTAAACTCAGTGGCTTTTCCGAGGCCGCACAGCAGGCAAGTGGCAGTGCTGGAATTAAAACTCAGGAGTTCCTGACTGTAACACCCAGGATTGAAGCATATGTAATAAGCTGCCTCCATAAAATGTCAGGAAAGATACTCACGTTTTTGTTGAAAACAAAATGGATTTAAATCCATGTGACCCTTTTCCCCCCTATGCTAGTAATAAAAGTGCTCTACTTTGTTTTTCCCCCTGCAGGTCTCCCGGAGTCGGTGAACTTCAGTTTCACAGGTATATAAATCACTATTCTTTCACTGGCATAAGGGTCATGGTACTTTTTCCTTCCTGTTAATGTCCTTTGCTTTACCTCTCCCTGCCTGCCCCTCGCCCGCCCGGCTCCTATTTCAGGGACTTATGAGTGTTGAGTAAAAGTCTGTGAAAGTAAAAGTGCACCTGAAATACTTGGTGGTTGTTTTCACAAATTGTGGATTAATATGCATGGAAGACAATGACTCCTTGGTAGGAGCCAGGAGTTGGTTTTCTTAATAGCAGATACACCTCTTTTCTAACCATTAATTCAAACCCTGCAGGTCTTATTCAGTCAAAAATCCCATTGACATGAGTGAGGACAGCAAAGTTTGACTCAATGATTGTTAAATGTAGTATGGAAACATTTCAGATAACTGAAGTATGTAATAACTTGTTACCTTGTTCAAGCCTTTCCAATGTGCTGCCTAGCATGGGCATGCCAAGTATCCCTTATTCTGGATAACCCATGTGTGTTCTGGCTCCAGACTGCAGCCTGTGGTAGAGAGAGGCGAACACATGTGCGTACACACACATGGAGTCAGCACTGCTCTTCTAGTATGTTAGTACTGCCAGGGACGGATTAGGGATAAAGGAAGACACTGTTTTTTCAGAATTTCTGAATTATGTAGTCTTGTGTCTGGACAGTGAAGGTAATTAGAGGGGGATGGGGGCAAGAAACTACTGTGGCGTGACGATCGGTGGTGAAAAGCAGACCGCCTGGAATGTGTTTTTAGGTGCGTTTCAACATGTGTCGTTTAAAACAAGCCAGTTAATGCAGATGTGTTTACATTTGGTTGTAGTGTCTGATGGAGAACATACCACCCCTGAGCTGATGTTTACCATTCACTTGCTCTCGACTAATGAGCAGCCTCCGGTGTTCCAGATCCCAGCTCCATTTCTGGAGGTCAGCCAGGGTGGCAAGGCGACAATTGGTAAGGAGCCAGGAGGGCATGTAGCAAAGGCACTATTCTGAGCTAGCACGACTGAAGGGATTACTCGGAGAAAGTGCTGAACGGGCTGGGTTCGTCGCCATGAGCCCAGCACATGCGGCTGGTTCGAATTCTGGTGTGGGCTCATCTCTTTTGCTAGGGGCTAGATCAGGAGTGGGCAAACTTTTTGGCCTGAGGGCCTCATCGGGTTTCGTAAATTGTATGGAGGGCCAGTTAGGGGAGGGGGTCGGGGCCTGGCCCCCCCCCCCTATCTGCGCCCCCCCCCCCCCTCCCTGGGACTCCTGCCCCATCCAACCCCCTCCGTTCCCTGACAGCCCCCCCAGGATCCCTGCCCCATCCACACACCCCCGCTCCCTGTCCCCTGACCGCCCCCGGACTCCCGCCACCCCATCCAACCCCTCCTCTCATTCCTGACGACCCCCCTGGGACTCCTGCCCCATCCAACCACCCCTTCTCCCTGTCCCCTGACTGCCCATGGAACCTCTGCCCCTGACTGCCCCCCACTGCCCCATCCAACCCCCCCTTTTCTGACTGCCCCCCCGGGACCCCGTTCCCCTCCGACCACCCTGACCACCACCCCGAACTCCCCTGCCCTCTATCCAACCCCCCCTGCTCCCTGCCCCCTTACCGCGCTGCCTGGAGCACCAGTGGCTGACGGCGCTGGAGCCGGGCCACGCTGCCGCTGGCACCACCACGCAGCACAGAGACCGGGTCAGGCCGGGCTCTGCAGCTGCGCTGCCCCAGGAGCGCGCAGCCCCCCGCCCAGAGCATTGCGCCGGCGGCAGAGCAAGCGAGCTGAGGCTGCGGGGGAGGGGGAACAGCAGGGGAGGGGCTGGGGGCGAGCCTCCCAGGCCAGGAGCTCGGGGGCCGGGCAGGAGGGTCCCGCGGGCCGTAGTTTGCCCACCTCTGGGCTAGATTGTGGCATTTAGCCCACAACCTGCTTTGGCGGCAGTGCTGAGCCCAACACCTCCATTCCAAGAGCTCAACAGGCACAAACTGCTGCACCTCTTGGAAGGGTCCGGCATGTTACCCCTTCCCCATGGCTTCGTCTGTTTCCCACCCTCTCCCCCTTTCGGCTGAGCTGCTGCTAGGGGAGCATCGTGCTTGTGGTCCCTGTGTGCTGCCTAGTCCAGGGGCTGCATTCTGACCTGCTCTGGTGGCCGTGCAAGGCGGGAGGGCTCCCCACTCTCCCCCTCACATTGTATTGCCACGGGGGCAGGGGGTAGACGCTGGCCCGGTATGAGCGATGTAGCACATAACACTGTCTGGTCTACGAGAACATGCTGCACAGCTCTGTGCGCTAGGGTAGGGAAGCTTTGCATTCTTATAGCCGGACTCACTGACCCACTCGCACTGCATCATGGGGCTGTCTGAACGCATGAACAATGTGGTCCCCTCCCACATGGTTAGGAGTTGAAGGTCATGCTAGCTGTCACTTGTAAGGCAGATTGGCAATAACGTCTCCGTTTGAACGCATGACCTCAGCATCACCAGGGACAAATGATCTCCAGGCAGGCAGACCCACAGACTTTTGTGTGGAGGAGAGCTCCAGAATTACATTAATTTTAAAATACAAACTCAATTAGAGCCCATTAATTTCTGTCATTTAATGCGTGTAAAATGGCACATGCTAGACCTGCTGCTTATAAGGGAAGGTTCGCTGTGCAGCAGATTACAGCTCCCACACTAGTGCTGTGTATTCCCCCGATGCAGGGATACAGCTGGCAGTAAGTGATGCAGACTCAGCTCCTGAAGATCTCTTCTTTGAGCTGGTGGAACCTCCTCACCATGGTGTTCTGCTCAGGTATAACGCTGGGGTCCACGAGCACATGAAAGCAGGTGAGTTGAGCAGGAAGAGGAGGAATTCAAGTTTGGGGGAAGTCACCAAGTGCAATATATTTTCCCTGTCTATGTGTTTTTGTTAATTTCTAATAAGCAATTGAGCTAGGATCTGTTTGTCAATAATAAATTGCTGGTAATTGCCTGTCACGAGCTCTTCAGAGAGCCAACTGAGTATTAATTATTTTCAGAGCACTTAATATGTTCACTAAAGCTGGGCAGGAAACAGTTTACCTGTCCCCCAGAAATTTTCCCATTCTATATCTGGATGAAACTGAGACCTTTCAAAATTTGCCATGGAGAGAGAGAGACCCACCCCTGAGTAGCCAGTAGCCCAGTGGTTTGGGCATTCAGATGGAAAGGGGGAGACTCAGCTTCAAGTCCCAGCTCTGTTGATCCAGGAGGCAGCATCGCCTAGTGGGTAGGGCACTGAACTGGGACTCAGGAGATCTGGGTTCTATTGCTGGCTTAGCATCTGGCCTGCTGGTTGACCTTGGGCAAGTTGTTTTCCCATCTGTAAAATGGGGATAATGGGAAAGCCATGCAAAGAATAGATAGGGAGGGAGTAGCCCTGGTGTTGGAAGCCTTGGCAAGAGAGGTGGATTTTAGAAGGACATGGAAGGAAAAGAAGAATGCTGCGCTGACAAGAAATGGGAAAGTTTGTTAGTAAAATATTACTCATTTTGTCAAAGGTTTTTCTGTACTGCTGTGAAGGTCATGGCTTCTCCCTGCATACATTCTAGTTCATTAATGAAACCCTCAGATAGAATCAGTGCTCACACAGCTGTAAGGGATGCATCAAATACCAGATAAGCATGTGCTTAAGTGATTTGCTTCTTCTGGGACTGAGACATTTGATCTGAACTTAAAGTATTAATTTCATGCAGCGGATAGAGCAGGGGTAGGTAACCTATGGCACGTGTGCCGAAGGCGGCACGCGAGCTGATTTTCAGTGGCACTCACACTGCCTGGGTCCTGGCCACCGGTCCGGGGGGCTCTGCATTTTAGTTTAATTTTAAATGAAGCTTCTTAAACATTTTAAATACCTTATTTACTTTACATACAACAATAGTTTAGTTATATATTATAGACTTAGAGAAAGAGACCTTCTAAAAATGTTAAAATGTATTACTGGCACGCGAAACCTTAAATCAGAGTGAATAAATGAAGACTCGGCACACCACTGCTGAAAGGTTGCCGACCCCTGGGATAGAGTCATCACTGTTTTTATATTTCTTTTTGGGAAGGAGACACCTTCACGTATGAGGATGTCACCCGAAATGCTTTACAATATGTCCATGATGGCTCATCGGTAGCAGAGGACAGCATGGAAATCTCCGTAACTGATGGCGTTACCACTGCAACAACGGTGCTGAAAGTCGAAGTGTCCTTGATGGATAGCGATGGTCCCCGGCTGGCCCCTGGCTGCTCGTTGACTGTCACGGTGGCTAGTAAAAGCTCTGTGACTCTCTCCCGATCACACCTTGCTTACACTGTAAGTTTGTATCCATTCCTTGCTAATCCCAATGCATTCAGCTAGCTTCCTTCCCCTCAGGACCTTCCCACTGCACCTTCAGGATGTTGATACTTGTCAAATACGTCAACCTTTTACTATACCCTGACTACAGCTGCCAAAAAGGAGATAATGAACTCTTTCATCCTACCAGGTTTTTGAGGCTATGCATATTTGACTGAAGTAAAGGTGAACTGCAAAGCAAAAATGAAAATTGAGTTAATCCCATATTTATGCACCAAACACCCCCACTAACCAGGCCTGTGGGTTTGCTCAGCAATAATCTTTTTAAAACTTCTTTACCCTCCCTGATATTGACTGGCTCTTCCTAGTTTAGTAAGAACGACCTGGAATTCTGTGACATCGTGCTGTGATACATTGCTTGCGTACGCCGTGAGTTTTCCAGTATCGATGGTGTCACAGAAGTGTGGTGCTTTGCTAGACGCAGTGGATTTAGTAGCAATGGAACTAGCAGTAGATTTCATGGAAGGGACCTGTACACAAGCTTCACAATTTAAGGGACTATAAGCATTTTAATGGCCTATTTTCAGGGCTTATATAACTTAATTGTAAAAAAAAATGGCTTTGGGTAGAAATATGGGACATACCCATATAAAGGTGTCAGATCCAGAAAGCAATTTTATTGCACCATTTCTCAAAAAAATCTCCTTGGTCTCTTTCAAGTTTTACAGATTTAAATAACATACAACAGTTCATGCAGTGCTGTAAGTGCATTGGTCCCAGGATATCAGAGAGACAAAGCGGCCGAGGTAATATCTTTTATTGGACCAGCTTCTCTTGGTGAGAGAGACGAGTGTTTGAGCTTACACAGAGTGAGATATTACCTCACCCACCTTGTACTGAAGTTCACTCATTTTATAAATAAATAAATAAAACAAAGCCAAGAAGTGATTTCCCCCCTCATGAATTAATATCTGTTGAGACAATATTATGTCCTATAAAAATCACGAAATTATAAAAGTATATTGAATCAATAGACCATTGCAGCTTGAAAATTGTTCATCTGACAGATTAAAATGGCCCCTAGAGAGTCTTTCCTGCTTATTAACAGCATGTCTTGCTCTGCATTTTAAAGTACTAGCCCTTTGGATACTTAGTATAGGTTTGAATGAGCTCCTGGAATATACTCTTATTGTACCTAATAGTCCAGAAAGGCACCCAGGGTCAAATTCACTCCTGTCGAGATGACTACTACAAAGTCCACACACCACTTAGGCTCCTGAGGCACTTCGACTTAAGTCCCATTTTCATAAGTGATTTAGGGCCAGATTTACTAAGGTATTTAAGCACCTAAAGAGGCAGATAGGTGCCTATGGCATTTACAAAAGCGCCTAAGCAGGGTAGCATCATTCCCGTGTGTAGTTGTTTCCACTGACTTAAATGGGAGCTAGGTACCTAAGCGGCAAAAAAACCCCACCTCAGGGCAGTGAGTCTCATAGCCCAGGTCAGCAGGCTCATGGAGCTCGTGCTGTGGGGCTAAGAAGAGCAGTGTGGACATTCCTGCTTGTGCTGCAGCCCCACCTCTGAAAATACGTGAGCATGGAGGATCTTGGAGCCCAGGCTGCAGCCCAAGTCGGAACAGCTACACTGCTATTTTCAGCCCCGTAGCACAAGCCCCACATGACATGGGCTCTCAGATTCGCCGCTGTGGGGTTGTTTTTTTTGTTTTTCAGTTAGACATACTCTTCGGCACTTCTGTAAATCCAGCTAGGTGCCGATCTGCATTTTAAGTGCCTAAATTCCATTGAAAATCTGGCCCGTAGGCGCCTATTTTTAATTGAACGTAAATGGAACTTAGGTTGCCAAGTGCCTATGTCTCTTTTGAGAATAGGATTTAGGCACTTTTGAAAATGTTACCTCATATCTGTAAAGCTCTTTGAAGATGAAACGTGCTCGGTGTTATCCTGAGCACTAGGAAGGGAAAAAGGCTGCAACGAGCACGGTTGGGATGGGGTTTTTTGGAGTGTGTGTTGAGGAAAAACAGCAATGGGAACTATCTCAAAGTTTTCATGGGGGAGGCAGAACAACTGTCCTGTGGTGGTTTCTGGATGAGAGAAAGCAACACCGGGAGCCGTCATACAAGTTTTTGTGGAGAAGACAGTGGGTGGGGGGAGGAGGAGGGGGGCGGATGTTGGAGTTTGAGCAAGACAGGAGGCTGCAGTGCAGTGAATGGAGTTTGTGGAGGATGCGGTTGTAGGCGTCCCATCCATATCTTATATAATGGTTTAAAGCTGACAACTTGTAAGTTAGGTTGGGGGAGTTATAATTTCCTCTTCAGGTTCTGATGAAGACACAGAATACTTGACCCTACGCTCCCCTGGTTTAAAATGCCACTAGCTCACTTCTACAGCTGAGTAATTGACTTGCCTGTTCTTTGTTCTGCAAATAACATACAAATACCTTAGAGAGACAAGGTGGGCGAGGTAATGTCTTTTATTGGACCAACTTCTGTTGATGAACGAGACAAGCTTTCATACTACACAGAGCTCTTCTTCAGGTCTGGGAAAGGTACTTAAACTTCACAGCTAAATACAAGGTGCAATAGATTGTTTAGCATAAATAGTTGTTATCAGGGCATTTAGTGCACTGGATGAGATACACCATATGTTGTGATAGGCATGTGTAGGACCCATGGATCTTGAAAGGGGTGTTGTGAGGGGTGTTGATCATTGTAGTAGTGACGACCTGTTGTTATGGCAGGGTCTGGTGCCGCTTTGAGTTGGTGTGGCCTGGTCTGTAGGGAGCTTGCTTCTGATAATGAGCTTGGCGAGGTTGGAGGATTGTCTGAAGGCCAGGAGAAGGGGGTTGGGTTGTAATTGAGTGATGGCTGTGTTGATTGTAATTGTTTGCTGTCTCTCATACGGGCGCCAGTGCGGTGTGGTAGGTGATAACTAGGGGTGTGCAGTCGAAGGGTTTGTTTTTTTCCCCATATTTCTCTCAGTGTATTTGGTTGGTCGGTTCCATGATGCAATCTACTTCTCTGGTAGTCTGTCCTCGTTTGGTGAAGGCAGTTTTAAGTGTGTTAAGGTGTATATCCCGAACTTTCTCCTCAGAGCATGTTCTGTGGTATCTGAGTGCCTGGCTGTAGATAACAGATTTCTTGGTGCGTTTGGGTGGTTCCTGGATCTATGAAGATAGGTGTGGTGAGCCGTGGGTTTCTTGTATATAGTTGTCTGTAGGGTTCCATTGTTGAAGCTGATCGTGGTGTCCAGGAGGTTGATGTCCTAGAGAGTACCCTGTCGTACTCTTAGAAATAACAGCCTTTTGTAGCTTTGTATGTCCCAGTATGACAGTATTGCCAACCCCAAACATTCAAAAATCATGACTTTGGCTTAAAAATCACAAGATTTTAAAAAAATAATACATGAGGTTTTTTCCTTTGCTTTCTGGTTTCTAGGGTCATGTTTTCAGGCTTTTCTCTGCCACCATGAAGGCTAGAACACTTTTAAAAAAAATGAAAGCAGATTCTCACATAATCACGTGACTGCAGGAGCTGAGGCTGTAATAGAAACACCAGTGTGGCAAGAGTTGGCATCACTGGTGTGATTTCATGAACAATACGTAATTACAGAAACTGATGTCACTTAGGCTGGTGTCACTCAATGAGGTTTCCACAGGGTAGTTGGGGGATTTCACTTGTAGTTATATGGTTAAATCACCACTCAGTGCACTGAAAATTTTATGTTAAGATATTTTATCAGATTTGCATTGACTACACTGTTGGGAAATCATTTTTTAAAAGGCCCAGGAAAAGAGATCGGAGTACAGACACACTTTAATACATTAAAAAGGATTGCAGGTGCCATCAGTTTAATAGCACTGTTTGTGGTGGAGGAAGGTGAAAAGATCAAAAGTCGACATTAGGTGTCTGATTTTTGTGGGCACTCAAATCTTATGTAAAAAAATAAATCTTGCTCTCTGAATGTATGTAATGAAAGTCTATGGGTCAAAACCTGCTTTTCTTACTTCCATTGAAGTCAGTGGAATTACACTTGTAGGTAAGGGAAAGAGGCTTATTTATTTGTATGTTGAGGTTACGGTGACTTAAAACTTTGACACTGTGGTACATGTTGTCACCTGAAACTTTTTAATAAAGATGCAGACGTAAATATAATATCATACAGTTGGATACACATAATATAGTTACATGGGCCAAATGCAGCTCTTAACCGTGCCAGGGTAAATCCAGAACTAATCCATTGATTTCAATAGAGTTTGCTCCAGATTTACATTGGTGTAACTAAGAGCTGCATTTAGCCCAGTCTCTGTATATTCTCTCTGCCAAATAGAAATTATATTTCAGTCCATCTTTTGTGGGGAGGAGGCAGCAACTGGGTATTATTGGGAAGGTAAATTCTACTTGGCGTTTAATGTGATTTGAAAATAAAATACACTAGACTTATACCCCAGTGTGTGTGTGTGTGTGTGTGTGTGTGTGTGAGAGAGAGTGTGAGACACAGATAGATAGAACACTTCTCAGTTATGAGAGAATGAAGGTATGTTTGTGCCCAATTCTCAGCAGGTATAAATCAGTACGGCTCCATTGAAATCAAAGGCGCTCCATCGATTTACATAAGCTGAGGATCTAGCCCAGTATCTATATATTTCACCACTTGACTTTTTTCTTTCATGTTCACCATAAAGAAACAAAAGCAAATACTGCTGTTTGGCTTGCTTTTCTTATTAGGATAATAATTCTGCTGACTCGAAAATAAGAATTCAGTTAATTTCTCTGCCCATGTATGGCACCCTCATGCGGACAACATCTGGGCAGCATGCTGAAGAGCTTTCTGAGGTTTATAATTTCACCATGGAAGATATCAACAACCAGAGAATCAGGTAATAAACAGGTATTTTTCACCACACCGTATCTTCTTGGGCTCAACAAGAATTTCAGAGCACCATCTGCAGGGAACATATGTTATTAATGTTGGGATATACAGTATTTATAAATTATAGCAGAGATGATGTCTCATAACTACACTGTTGTATCTTGTGATAATAAAAATGGCTATGATTGTGTATACAAGATAGGGTATTTTTGTACTCTCACGGTGCTATTTAGCTTGAACGTCTTCAAAATCTGTCTCTGTATTTGTTGTTGTTTTGATTTTTTAGTTAGGCACTACCAAATATGATGATATAAAAGAAAAAAAATCCTTTACTTGAAATAGTTCCAGTCATGAAACATTTGACACCTAATTCATGCCTCTCCTGTACTTCACTGGTATTATGTTAACAGTGGTATCCTCTGTCTATAGCTCCAGCAGGAAGCAGTGTTTTCTGACTGTCTATGCTGAAAAAGTGATACAACAAAAATGATTAGGGGGTTTGGAACGGCTGCCATATGAGGAGAGATTAATAAGACTGGGACTTTTCAGCTTGAAAAAGAGATGACTAAGGGGGGATATGATACAGGGCTATAAAATCATGACTGGTGTGGAGAAAGTAAATAAGGAAGTGTTATTTACTCCTTCTCATAACACAAGAACTAGGGGTCACCAAATGAAATTAATAGGCAGCAGATTTAAAACAAACAAAAGGAAGTATTTTTTCACACAATGCACAGTCAGCCTGTGGAACTCCTTGCCAGAGGATGTTGTGAAGGCCAAGACTATAACAGGGTTCAAAAAAGAACTAGATAAGTTCATGGAGGATAGGTCCATCAATGGCTATTAGCCAGGATGGGCAGGGATGGTGTCCCTAGCCTCTGTTTGCCAGAAGCTGGGAATGGATCACTTGATGATTACCTGTTCTGTTCATTCGCTCTGGGGCACCTGGCATTGGCCACTGTTGGAAGACAGGATACTGGGCTAGATGGACCTTTAGTCTGACACAGTATGGCTGTTCTTATGTTAATAAACTGCACCATTGGTTTGTGGATTTTCCTTCCAGACAGGGTCAAAGCTGAGCCTGTCATTGGCTCCTACACAGAAGGAGCCAATACTTGCTCTTGCTGCATGACACCAAACTAAGATCCATGCATCACTGTGTCCTTCCAACAATATATATGTAGTTTCATACACAAGCACAGACTAGACTGAACAACTGTGCACAGAGGAAGGATACTATCAGAACATTTGTGTATTAACATCAGCAAAGTGAAGCTTGAAGGTGGTAATGCTTAAGCACATAAATAAGTCAGTGAAGAAAAATCATGATAGAAACAGAGTAGGATTTTCAGAAGCGCTCAACGTTGGCCTAACTCTGCTTCTACTGAAGATGATGGGAGTTTGTTGACTTCAGTCAGAAGCAGAGATAGGCCAATGCTGAGTGTTTTTGAAAATCGCCCTCTACGTGTCTGCCAGGCAGGTGGACCGAAGACAAGTGTCCAGATTTAAAAGTTTTAGAAGAGAAGAAAAATGAAACCATACTTCTTTCAGGAAGGGCAGGTTGGATCTGTTGGGACAATACTCTAATTGTACAACAATCTTCACCTTCCATGCTCTTCCCTAAACACCCGAGTGTTGGGTCCTGCTTTCCCAGAGAGTCTTTCGGAGCATGACTGCACATCAGGTTTGCAGTGCGCTATGTGAGGAACTGTCTGAATGTTCTTTCACTATGGCTGACTAGCCAGTACGCTCAGACCAGCCTTTTCCTGGTCAATACCACTCGCCCAATGACATGGGAAAATATTAGTTCTTTCTGGGTGGACGAGATAAGAGGGGGAAAGGATTGACTCGTTATCTCCTTGAAAAGAGGCATGTTCCTGCCCGTGCAGTTCTTAAACATAGGAAGTGAAATCCTTTCAGCAGGTTGTCTGTGTGACTCACCTATCTGATTCTTGATACAGATACTCAACTGAGTTTGAGACTGACAATCAGCCAGTCACCGATATTTTCCACTTCACCGTCTTTGATGCTGACAGCAATCGGCTCGACAGCCAGATGTGTACCATCACTATCACATCTGTCCAGAACAAGCCTTCGATCATTGCTTTTGCTGACTTTATCACTGTGAGTAATTGCCCAGAATGCAGGAAGTTGTAGCAGGAGCACGCGTGACGTAAACAATTGAACAGTCTTTTTCCTGGCTGCCCTGACGGTGAACTGGTGTCTAGTATAGATGCGAGAAAGCACTGTGTCACATATGCAATCTTGTATGTGTAAAGTGTTGTGAAACTATTTGGTGAAGTTAACAGTACCCCCATGTCCCAGAACCTCATCAAGTCATTTCCATTGTCCACAGTGGGCCAGATTCTCCACTGGTGTAAATTGGTGTATGCTGCTTTCCACTTTTTGGGGATCTGGCTCATTGTATCACCAGGTGACACACAAAAGGCTAGGGATGGATGAACCTAAAAACATCTGGAAGTTTGGCTCAACATGCCACATTTCAGAATACTTCTCTGAACCCTTTGATGTTTTCTCCCTCCCTTCTCAGCTTTCCACTCCCTCTCCCTAGCCATCAAACGCTTCCCACTCAGCAAACCACAACCCAGCACAACTCCCAGCCAGTCACTGTGACACTGCGGGGTACACTCTGCTGCTCAGACCACTCCCATTGTACTGACACTAGCTCAGTGACATGCAGACTGCTGCTGGGGCAAGATAAGCTCTTACTCAACCTAACCCCAGCGTTACATTGGATTTTTATACCCATGGGTAGGGAGGGGCAGGAACTTGTATAAAACATGCAGTGTCAGGGGAAGAATTGGGATTTACCCCCTGCATACTCCAGCAGTGACCTGTAGTAAGAGTGAGCTAGAGAATTCATGCCGAAACAGGTAAAGGGATAAATTTAAGACACGCATGTGATGAAATCCTCCTTGAACTTATTATAAAGGCCATTCAGCAATGGTTATTGAACCTGTTTTTGTTTCTGAAGCACGTTTGTTCTTCTTTTTACCTTGTTTTTTTTTTTCAGGTTGATGAGGGAGGCAGGGTCCCGCTGTCAGTTCACCATCTCCTAGCCACTGACTACGATACAGCCAAAGACGACCTAATGGTTACAATAATTACGCTACCAATATATGGGTACATTGAAAACACAAGGACAGGTAAACTGTATCTACGCCTGTTTTTCCTTGTATTTGGTCAGGAAATGGGAACGCAGGAATTGCCAGACTGGATGAGGCATAGGGTAGCTCATGCGTCTGTCTCTGACAATGGCCAGCACCATCTGCTTCAGAGAAACCCTGCAGTCAGCAGTTGCGAGATAACCTGCTCCCAGGGAAAGTTTCCTTCTAACCCTCAAAAGCTAGAGGTTGTCCCAGCAAGGGGGTTTACATCCTTTACAGAGACCTTGTTTAATTTTTAATATTTACTATTGTAACTTGGGCGCTTCTTGTTATCCATAGAAATCCTTCCCTGACTCCAACTAATAAATGTTGCACTGCAGTTTTAAATCTAGCTAAGCTGCAAAGAAGTGTGGCTGCTATTATTTCTCTTACTTTGCTGCAGGACCTAAGGTTTAGGTTCGCATATTATCCATGGACATTCCTCCTGGAACTTGTGCTCCTAAATCATGTAGCTGCTCCTATTGGGAGTAGTTGGTCCCAGTGTCCTTTGCCTATAATTTCCTTTTCCCCCTGCGCTGTTTGTTCAGGGTGCTGGTTGGTTGCTCCCCTGTATCCTGGAGTGGCTGCACCAAAGAACCCAGTGGCTTGGCTCACAGACCCTGCAGGTCCCACAAGTTCTGCACGGAGCTCGGGTATCTGATGCCTCTGCAGCAGCCCTTGCTTCCCTCTGGCTCTGATCCGGCTCTTTGGCAGTGCAGTTACTTTGGAGCTGAGCGATCCGAGACTCCTCAGGCAGCACTTCCTGTTGGGATCCCCCTGTAAGGGGCAGTTCAATGAATGAAATTTCTACCTACATTAACCTTCCTTTGCTGCTTCCACCCCCTGCCTGGGGGAGGGGATAGGACGATGTAAAGTGGGAGATCTACATACAGAGAGCTCCCCCGGCTTGGGGACCCTAAAGATACGATCCAGCCTCAGCTTTTGCTCTGTCCTCGTGCAGGCAGATACATGAGAGCTTTGCCTTTGAGAGGACTGAGTTTAAAAAACCGAGTCACGACCTTTTTTTGTTTGTTTTGGTGTTAAACCTCTTTCCCAGCCTTTCCTATCGTTCCGGGCTGGTCTTGTCAGCATCCCTTCTGGACTGTGTTAATTTACAAGCCCATGTTACTGTTAGGGCACTGGTAAATCCCTGTCTTTTTCATTGCTTCTGTCTCATCAGGGAGACCTTAATGGCAGAGATGTTTGTTTTCACCCTCTCCCTTACAGAAGCAGTCATTGGGGAAGGAAATTTGAAATCGATCAATGCTCCCAGGATTAGAACCAGGGAATGGAGGGGATGAGCTGTAAATCACTCAGCTGTTGTGATGTTTTTTCTCTTTCTAATTGCTTAGGTTGTAGAGGACTCAGAGTATAGACATGAGCGAAGCTCTCAGGATAATTGTAGCCACCAGACCAAATTAGGCACTCTCCAAACACAGCTACATGAAGTACAGTGGGGCATTGTTTGCCAGAAGATATCACACAGTTATCTTGTATTCTAAGTACAGGGGGAAGAACTGTGGTTTCTAAGATACCTGTGTGTGGTACGTGATCGCAAATGTGTAGCGGTTTATAACAGCAATCGCAATTGTTCTTCCTCTGGGGCCTGCAGGCTGCTAAGTGATACATAGTCACTGCATCTTATGGAAGAGCAGGAATAAGTTAGTGTTTTAAAAAAGCCTGAGCTCCTCCGATTAAACAGGCCTTTAATAGATGGCAGACAAACTGTTTTTGCCAGGGTGAGCTGGGCTGTTGGTTCTGCTGGGAAAAGATGGTGCATTAGTAACCGCTTCATCATTTAAGGCAAGACTAATAAAAGGGGACTGAAGCCGGCCGCTGTATGTAAAACAAGATCTTTACATTTCATAGTGCCAAAGAAGCAGCTTTCTGGGCAGGTCATGAGACACATTAACAATCAGTTGCAGGAACAGGAAAGCAGAACTTGGGATCGTTTCCTTACTCCCGTTGTTTTCTTAATGAAACGAGCATCTTTTCACAGCTGGTGCTTTGTTTGCAGGTGGGACTTTTGGCCCTGGGGGCTCTGCAGGCTCAGATGCATCGTTCTCCGTTCATGACGTGCTGGAGAACAGTATTTACTACTTTCAGAGCGTCCATGAAAGCATCGAGCCAACTAATGACGTCTTCGCATTCTACGTGAGCGATGGCTTCAGCCGGTCCGAGACTCACAGCGTCAACATCACCATCCAGGTACACGCTGTCTAAGGAATACTGCGCCTGGTTAACAAAGCCCCACACCCCGCCCAACGATGTGGATGGCTTTTAAAGTGTTATCGCCACGGCTGACCTAGCGCCAGATTGTGCCCCGCTCTGAACACCCACGCAGGGGAGGGAGTGAGGGTCAGGTGCCCCCTTATGCCTCTCTGCTCACTACCTCGGTTACAGGGCCACCACTGCCCTATGCAGCAGGCAAGCAGTGGATAGCTTCACCCGCCAAAACACCAGCCAGTGCAGCGAAGCTAGTGTGACCAGGGAAATAATATGAACCAGCTCTAGTGCTGGCAGAGATGACACATGCACCTGGGGCTGGCATAGATAATAAGAATACCCAGCTTTTCTATAGCACTTTTCAAATTGAGATCTTAAAGTAGTTTACAAAGGAGGATCAGTTTCATTATCCCCATTTTACAGAGGGGGAAACTGAGGCACAGAGAGGGGAAGTGACTTGCCCATGGTCACCCAACAGGCCCGTGGCAGAACTGGCAATAGAACCCAGCTCTCCTGAGTCACATCCTGGTGCTCTGTCCACTAGGCTACAGAGTCTCCTTTCGATAGGCTCTCCCATGGAGCAAGGGGGAAATGGGGGATCAGAGTGTGACCGCATAACAATCCGGTTCCTGCTCTGCTGCTGGGGCAACACAACTATGCACCAATTCCCCTTTCTCAGGGCATGTGGCAAAGGCATTTATTGGTCCCCCTCCATCTCGGGATAGGCAGGACGCTGACCAAGACGCAGGAGACTCTTACAACGCTACAGTTAAAAAACCCTCTTAAAACGGTGAACGGTAAAACAAGTCAAGGGTGTGTATTTTTATCTCAGGGGAATTTCCTCTTTACTACATCTTCATGGTGAGTTTGCTCTTCTTGGGAGTGAGTTTTCTTCGGGGACAGCCTGCCTGTCTTTGTGTTTCTGTAGCGGCGGAATGATGAGCCCCCGAAGATGTCGCTGGTGCCGGTCAGAGTGCACGGCCGTGCGGGAGTGGTGATCAGCAATACCTCCCTAAGCCTGCAGGACTTGGACACTCCCGATGAGCAGTTGGTCTTTGTAGTTACCAAAAAGCCTGACCATGGTAAGACGGAGCATAGGTGGAATAGCTCTTGCTGTGAGAAAGGCCCAGTTTGTTCATGTAAAATACATATGGGCTGGCTAATCCAGGGGGGGATTTAGCTCTTCGTGACAGGCCAGTTCCTGAGGGATTTTAGAGGCCTGCGGTGGATGTTGTGCTGGAGGAGACACAGGGTCTATGGCAAGGGGTAGGAGGGACTGGTTTGAGTGGGGAGGGCAGCAGTACCACCAAACCCATCTCTCTCAGGCTACTCTTTCCCATCAGCCTGCCCCCAGACATGGGTCTTACCCGCAGCCGGGGGCCGAGCTCAGTGGCAGTAGCGTGGAGTTCATCGCCACGGCACACAAGCCTCTCTCCCTGCCTACTTTTCATTCTGACTAGAAAACGAATAAAGTGATCAGGTAACTCTGTTCCCCTCCTCCTGGCCTTGCAGCTCTGCCTGGCCATGCAAGCGGGGAGGTGTCACCTGACAAGGAGCGGGAGACACACAGCAGTACTGCCTCTGCCTGGCGTGGCTCTGAAGGGAAGCAGCAGCTGGAAGAGCTGCAGCTGCATGGAGCCTGCTGGCATCCTTTGTACAGGGGGCTTGCAGCAGGGGAGCGCAGGGCTACTTCATCCACTGGGCTGAAGAAACCTCCATGGAGCAGCTGCTCAGCTGCTTTGCCAGTTTAGGAGAGGATGCCACCCATATTGCCCTCAATCTGGGCCCAACTACACAGAGTGGTACTCTGCTAAGGATCTGACCCTACGGGAGACATTCGAGGTAACCCAGGCCACCCCCGCCTTTCCACTATCCGGTCTTCCTGCCTTCTTTTCTTTGTTGAATTCAGGGGGCAGAACAACTTGACAACAGCTGTGCAGTGTGGGGCGCACACAGCTACACTGCTAAACTGTAGGACTTCTTGCACTTTGGAGACAGCTTAACGGCTGCATCCTGCTGGAATGGGTCCCTTTGTAACCTCAGCAGAGAGTGCATGTGATGCACAGAGGGCTGGGATATATTTTCACTATGGAGAAAATTACCTGTCAAAGAATAATAAAACCCTATTATGTTTGCTGGAGCATATGGGCTCCTTTTGTTTTATAGGCCAAAGCAAACACTCGAGCTGTAAGCCATTCCTCTGCATGTTCCTCTGATGCTGATTGAACTGATGTGTAGATCTGGATATGAAGCCATGACATCATAACTTGTAGCAGCCCGAAACCTGCTGTTCATTATTTACAACAACTTATTCTCGCAGTATTTTTTTACTAGGGGTTGGATTGTAGTTGTAGTTGCAATTGTTCCCCTATTCTCCACACTGTATCCCACAGTTCAGTCTCCAGCACCTCAAAACAGGAAGCGGGGAGGTAGGATCAAGACCACACTTCCCCCCTGCCCTGGCCAGCTGAATCGGCTGGCCCTGGAGGGAAGCCTCTGCAGTACCCCTCTAATGGATGATGTAGCAAGCGTGCTTCTCCTATGCACAAGGTTACTCTGGCACCATCCCTCCTGGAGTTCCAGCTGGGCCAGTGCAGATCCACTCTGCCCCAGTGCACACCAGTCCCTAATGGGCATAATCAGAGCTTTGTCACGTAAGACCTGAGAAAAATAGTCTAAGAATCTGTGAAACTTGCCCTGACCAGAAATGAATCCCAAGAGCCAGTCCGCAAAACTCTCTATTGACATGGTTCTGCCAGTCATTGCATATAAGACAGGCTGTCAAGCACAGTCGTCAGTAACTGTTCTTAAAGCATGTGTCCTATCCGCCCTGCTGGCATGCCCATGTTGTCTGAAGAACAATGTCTCTGGACACAGCATGGCTCTGTGTGTAGACAGGGCTTTAATGGTGCTGATCGCCTGATCCAGAATAATCACCAGCCTTCTCTTGGAATTAGTTTTTAAGTACTTGATGAGAGTTTTAAAGACTCCCAGTTCATATATCTTTGTTTTTAAAAAGAGAGGAAGCTTTTAAAGGGTAGTGGCCGAGGTGAAAGCTAGTGCTATTGTCTCCATTGCAAACGCTGGCTTTGTCTGGTGGGGGTGGGTTGTGTAAAAAGACTAGATGGAAGTGGCATTGTGTTAATGATCCTTTCCCCCAGAAGTGTCACAGACTGATCTGACCAACGATGATCTATCACGTCCCCTGTGCAGACAGAAAACTCCATGAGTTTTAGCTTGAAGTGTTTCCTACAACTGTTCCATTGGGGTTTGCCACCTCCCAGAATAGACAGGGAGCTTGCACCCTACAAATCCAGATGGCCAGAGCTCAGTGGGGCAGCCTAGGGATCTCAGGCCATCTGCTGAGGACTGAAACACTTGTACGGGGACTTGGGACCACATTTTAAAATTCCCCTGGGAGTTAGGCACCTAGGCACTTTTGAGAACCCCAGTAGGTGCTTATAAGCATCTAAATACCTGTTAAAATCTGGCCCTCGGTGCTGCTGCTCTCCACCACACCTATCAATTTAGCTCACTTCAACCAGCGTAACTCAAGAAGAATACAAGGGCTTACAGCATATACGCACCAATGCAAAGTAGTCACCTGACGGGTATAAGTGAACAGTGCACAGCAAACACTGCTTCACACTTTAGAACAGGAAATAAAGAAATGCCAAATTCAACTGAAACTACAGGAGACATTTTAACTAACCATTGCACCTAAGAGAGGAGAGGCAGAGGGTCTGAGCAGGCCAGCTGCTGGACAAAGTCAAATTCTAACCAGCTCTGGTAGTGATCAGAAAGCCACGAGCAATATCTTGCCAGGAAAGGACTCTGAATGAATAATTGATCTTTCAGTGTGGCCAGCTAACAAACATAAAATGAAATAAATCTGTTAATTTCTCACAAAAACTGAATTTTTTCAATTTTTCTCGATGGAATGAAAAACCAAAACAATTTCATTCAGGTTGAACAAAACATTTCAAATGTCAATTTGGACATTTTTTGCCATAATTAATTTTGTCATTCTCAATGTTTTTGTTTTCATTTTTTCCAGCCAAAACAATTCACCAAATTCCATCCAAATTTCCTAAATAATGTCTAAAAAAAAATGTATTTTTTGGGCGAATTTACTATTTGCCAAAAAATGTCTCCCTGCTCTACTAAGGAATCAAAGGACCAGAGACTCCAGCATCCTGCGCCTTCAGTAGTGATTTACAAAGCCTGTGCCAAGTGGGTGTGAAAAGGTAGTGGTGTCAAGGAGTGCACAAGTGGTAGGGCGGTAGAGAATCCAGCCCATAGTGTTTTTGATGTTGGTGTGTTACACTAATGCTGAGAACCAGAGAGACTCCCATGTGACTTTATGTTTAATATGCCTATTCTTCCTCAGGTCACCTCCGCAGGAGACAATCTTACTCAGAGCCTCTGGAGAATGGGCGTGTTCTGTCTCAGGGCTCCTCTTTCACCTATCAGGATGTCCTGGACGAACGGATCGTTTACACGCGGGGCAGTTCCAGAACGCAGACAGATGAGTTCAGATTCTCTCTCACGGATGGGCTGTACACTGAGACGGGGAGAGTGGAGTTCTCTGTGGAGCTGCCAAAGAATGAGCCACCCAGATTAGCTGTGAACAGGGGCCTGCAGCTTTCAGCTGGTACGGTGTGAGTGGAGAGACTGACAAGCTTGATAGAAACGAATGGTCAAGATTTTCAAAGCCAGCCAAGACGTTTAGACATACACAGCTCCTATTGATTGTAATCAGAAGTGTGCATGTTTCATTCCCCAAGCTGACTTTGAACATCTCAACCAATGCTTCTGTCCCAGTAAGTCAAAAGGGTTTTAAAACCTATGGAATGGCGAAGGGAGGAGAGAAGGAAACCTTAAAAATTGCTGTGCTTCAAGGAACAGCAACAGAAGTTGCTTGACATGTCAAAGGACTAATAAAAGTTAGAAATGGTGCTGGCAAGGGCTATCTGTCAGACCCCACGTGGCAAGTTCCCTGCAGTTTGTGTTTTGTCTAGTCTAGTTTGTCAAGTGTTGGGCTTCTGCCATTCCCCCAGGCCACTTCTACAGCCTGCCAGAGCTCTTCATTGGCAGTATTTTCCTGATGGTTAGGGTTAACCGACCTTTCTGAAAACGTCATTCATTTCTCCTAGTCATACTGTCCTGAACCTCCCCCAAATCATTCCTCTCCCTCCTGGCAGCCCCCCTTGAAATATTTGTAGATGGCTATCATGTCCTTCCCCCATCTGCCCCACACTTTGCCAACCTCTGTATAATTGGAGCCCATTCTCTTCTCATAGCACTCCTACCCTGGAGTAGTTCAGGTGGCATTGGTGGGGTTTACCTTGATCATCATGGGTGTGAGAGGAGAATCCAGCCTGTTAACATAGTTCAATATTTTCCCCTCTGGCCCCTTAGTCAGTCTGTTGTCCTTCTCTGTACTGTCTCCAGACTTCCTGGTACTGAGTTGCCCAAAGTGGAACTCCAGCTGTCTCCATCCTGTTACATGGCGAAGATGGTGAAAGCTGCTCTAAAGCTATGAGCCGTTATGCTAGATTTCAGAATTACCCACTGCCATGTCCCCAGATCCAGAATAATTAAACTGCGGTGCAGCCTTTGAATATTCAGACGTACCAGGGTACACCAGAAACCATCAGCTCATTGGAAGCTTAGACCACTGGGGAATTAGCCAGTGAGCTTTGCACGCTGTATTCAGGGATGGGAGGACTGGGAAAGGATTTGGTTCAGAATGAGGCGGGAAGTGCTGTGGGTGCTTTGATGCCCCACATGGAGAGGACATGAAGGTCCTTTGCTGTGATGCTTAGGAATGAGACTCCATGCTTCTAAGATCTGCAGCAGTGGTGATTCAGAAGTACCCTAACCCTCCAGCCCCCAGGCGATCCTCTTCCTTCGAGGCATGTCCCATCCCTCACCAGCTGATTATCGGAGCAACGCTTGTCTGAGCTCCTGTTTTCTGAAACAGGGTCAGGGCTCCTCCTGAACTTTGGGGCAGGAACATTTTTTGGATAATAGGGATAAGTAAGGGTAAGATTATTAAGGTTATATTGTACTGGTATTTTTACAAGGTTGTTAAGGACACACACATTCGCAAACACTCTAGATCTGATGTCAGTCCCACAGGTTGGTGAAGTGCCAAGCTTTGAGGAGCCTGAATTTCAAGTGTGGGCTCCTTAACAGGACTAACATTTGGGTACTCAAATCAGTATCTAATAAGAAAATGTTAAACTGAGCATCCAGATGCAGGATTTAGGCAACCTAGTAAGCTATCTTTTTGTTTGAAAATTGGGCCTACAGTGCTTTCCTTGGAGGGAAATAAGTGGAGCTTTCTTGAAACAACAAAATCTCTAAATATGTAACATGTTATTTATAAATAATGCAATCCAGTCTTTCAAAATGATTTGGCAAGCCATTTGGAAGGATTGAGTGGGGTTGTTTACATATCTTCTGTTACTGTCTAGGCTCTGTAGCACACATCACAGGTCAGCACTTAAAAGCTACAGCTATTGATTCGGATGACCTGAAGGTCAGATATGTCCTGAAGAAAGATCCCAGTACTGGACATCTGCAGACGACTAAAACTGATAACCTGGTCCAGATCTCTGTCAAGGGACCCATCAAAAGTTTCACCCAAGCTGATATAAATAAAGGTGAGCAAATTTCTTGACCCTTTCAGTTCCAGTAAATAAAACTAACTTTTCCCAGCTCTTTTACAACCCCCACCCCCAAAAGGAATAGACCATACAACGAAAAGCCTCATTTTGCCTATATTAATGAGAGAGAGAGCACCAGTTATAATCTGCTTTAAATGAGAACTGTGAACTGAATCGTTCTCATCTAAAGTACACATACTCTCTTTTTTTGTTTTGGTTGGATTCTTGTAATTAAGGATCATGTCTTGTTACGGGATAATTAGGGATAGTGTCTCCATTGTCTGGGTTAATGTAAAACTCATAGAACAGTTCCTGAAAGCTTTTTTTAAAAATCAGTCTGCATATATCTAGGGCCACATTGAATGTGTGTTTGCATGTAGGAGAGGGCGTGCATGGGGTTTGAAAGAGTGGGCACTTTAAGAGGTGGTGCTATTTGCAATCTGTTTTCACCTCCCAACAAAGGTGCAAATTAACTCGCTAAAGCAAACAAGGGCATAAATTAGACACAGACAGTTGCCTGTCTCTTCCTCTTTATTTGTATTGTGGTAACATCTGGAGGATGCCAATCAGGGCCCACACAGATGCTGCACACACAGAGACAAGAGTTCATAATTTAAATGTAAGATGAGAGACCGCAGATAGATACAACAGGTAGAGGAAGAACAAGGTAACAATGAGATTGTTACCAGTGTAACGAGCAAGAATTACATGTTATTTTGTTGTCCCAATAAATCCCACTGTAATGAGAAAAAGACATGGCATAAAACATAAATCTAAAAATATTATAAAATTATAGATATATATGGACACAATCTATAAGGTCAACTAGTCCAGTCGCTCCTGGATAGTGTGTCGCGACCCATGTGTTAGACACAGATTTTAAAAAGAGCCCATGTGACTTAGGAGCACCAGTGTCATTGACTCTCGGTGGGAATTGTGATCCTAAATCACTTCAGCACTTTTGAAAATCCCACCCACCATCTGGTTCTAGTTGAGTTGTGAGCAGGTTGGGCATGTCTTCAAATGTTATAATACCACCCCCCATTTCCCCCCGCGCAACATTAAGCTGAAGATATTTTAGCTAATCACTGGTTCGAGCATTGAGTTGTATTTTTAAAATAGCCAAAATCTTTACAGTGAGGGATGATGATGTGGAGCCGGGAGAGGAGAGAAAGAAAAGTAGCAGAAGACAGATCTGTGAAGGGAAAATTGATTTTCAATAACCAAGTGTTTAAAAACTGTCTCTCAAAAGGAGAGAAAGAAGGAGGGGGGAAAATGACACACAAATCTGGAAACAGTAGCAACCCCCATGTTCTGCCGGCTAGACAGATTCCAAAATAGGTCACAGCAGCCGATGTTGACTATAACAGGGTTTAAAAGAGAACTAGATAAATTCATGGAGGTTAAGTCCATTAACGGCTATTAGCCAGGATGGGTAAGGAATGGTGTCCCTAGCCTCTGTTTGTCAGAAGGTGAAGATGGACGGCAGGAGAGAGATCACTTGATCATTGCCTGTTAGGTTCACTCCCTCTGGGGCACCTGGCATTGGCCACTGTCGGTAGACAGGATACTGGGCTGGATGGACCTTTGGTCTGACCCAGTGTGGCCATTCTTATGTTCTTATGATGCTGCAGCTTATATTAAGCCACTTCTTTTTCCCCCTCTCTCCAGGACAAGTGGAATATAGTCATGAGAAGGGGGAGCCTGGAGGAAGTTTTGCTTTCACCTTCGATGTGATCGATGCAGAAGGCAACAAACTGGTCGACCAGTCATTCTATATTAGTGTCTTAGGTAAAAGATGCTACATAAGCAATATTTTCTTAGCTATGAAAGATCACAGATTAATAGGGTGAGATTCTCACCCCTGCTCCGGCTCATGTATGCCAGATAAAGGGAGTGGCGTAAAGGAGCCCTAAAAGGCCTAGATCTGTCAGGAAGAATTTCTCTGGTGCAAGAACTGGGGAGGACAGTCACCGGCTGCTGGATTCTTGGAGGCACAGTTCAGAAACTCCCCCATAGACCTTATAATCTCATCTGACCGACAGGCCATAAAATTCCACTCATCAATTGTTTCGTCAAGCCCATCACTTCTGGTTGTGCTACAAGCATATCTTTTAGAAAGACATCCCATCATAATTTAAATAAATCTCTAAGCAAAAAAAATCTTTGAATTAAAGATTTAAATCTTGATGATTTGGCTTTCGTTTATTGGCAACTCAAAACCCTTTGAAACTGGGGCATGGGAAGGAATCGCTCATTCAAAGAACAGTTCATTATTCATATCGGGGGCCTTCTCCAAAGCTCATTGGCTGGAGTGCGTTTTGAATCAGGCCTGTTGTGATGTAACCGCCCCTGACCTGCTCTGGTGACTTTTGAGTAAAGCATCATGTAAATCATGCCCAAAATAGTCAGGTAAAAATTATTTGTCTTTGAAAATTTTTGCTACATGCTATGTGTGTAAAGCCAAGGAAGGGAAGCTGATTGTATCGTAATTCAAACCACTTTGCCCCTGCTGCTTTCAGAGGACAGACTCCCCCCCTCCATCATAGCTAACAAAGGGCTGGTCTTGGATGAAAATTCAGTGAAGAAGATCACAACGCTGCAGCTCTCCGCCGCCGACCAGGACAGCGAGCCTGCAGCGCTCCTGTACCGAATCACCAAACAGCCGCAGCTGGGTCACCTGGAACATGCTGCATCACCAGGTTTGCAAAGCCCTCTCTTGCTCTGTCACGTTCTCCACAGAACACAGGCTTGCAGGGCTTTAAAGTTTTTTAGAAGTTCATTTCTTGAAAAATGTCTGCCTGGAATTAGAGCCTCAATGAGCTCTCAAACGACCATTAACCCAGGGAGCTTAAAAACAAGGCCAGTGGAGACGAGGCACGGAACTCACAGAGAGGATTATTTATTCCAGAGCTTGGGGAGTTTAGGACTCATGGTAACCTCACCTGCTGGGTTTTACTCAGCAATCCAGCTCCGATCTGTAGCTCATGCCACTGGCTCGTGTGAATCTCCCTTTCTTGTAATCCACTATTTCAGACAACCCTGGTGCACATAACTTGCAGCCCCTCTGTCACTAACCTGAAATTCATACCGCGTATAATTTGGGGACTCATTTTCTTATGCTTAAGAACTCATTCCAGAACTTCTCAAAAATTCACAACCAGCATCCCTTGTAACTGGGCATGCCCAGCAGGCAAATGACTTGTTTTTACCTCAGTATCTTGCCCTGTACGTGTTTTGGTACGAAAACTCCAACCCCTTTCTCAGCAATGCTTAAGATGTGGGAACTTAATCACAAAGTTTGAAAGAAAGACATATCCAGATACCCAAGGTATGATGTGCCATATACTAAGTCAGCAAAAGCTTTATGGAAGACTGCTTTGAGCACTGAAATTTGCTAACACACTTTTGTATGAATTACCTAATATTTAAGTACTGTCAAAACAAACCTTTTCCGGAGACCTACCAGTAGCTTTTTTGTCCCCTTTGTCAGACTTACAAAACAATTTGCTGCAAATTTAATCTTTAAATCTTACGGTTGCCTTCCAGAGCCAGTTATCCCAGGATATTATGTGTCCTCTAATTCTATCTAATGAATTACTCTAAACCTGTACCCTCAAACAATATGTTCCTTTGGCTTAGATTATGTTTATCTAGGTTTTTTTTTTTTAGTGTGACCTTTCATTAGATTAATGGACTGTAAATCTTTGCTGTGTTTTCAGAAAGCAGTCTGTGCTCTTACAGCTTTGTTTTAGAAAGAAATGAAAGTAGGAATAAGCAGTTAGTGTTCTTATATCCTCCAAAGCTTTTGCCTAAAATGCAAACCAAACATTGAACATCATACTTTTGGAAGTTTGAAATAGCTGGATTAACTTTTTTCTAATTATTTTAAGTGTGCTGGTTCTGGTACCACGGCTCTTTCAGATCCTGGAAGGCATCAGAAGTAGATATGATGGAATACTCTGAACGAGGTTGTTTTCATGGTGTAACTGGCTTCAGCTCTAAGCAAAAAATACTGGAGCTCTCATAAGAGAGTCCGTTCTCGCAAGCCTTCTAACCTAAAGAGTGTCAAATAAGCTTTGGATAATCATCCTCTTTTATGTTGCTTATCTAAACCAAACCTCTGAACGTTTGAAGTTTGCCCACCGCTAACTGATAGCCATTTGTTATGAAACACAGATCACCAATTTTGTCCAGGTGTTTTCAGTCAAGGGCAAAATTTTCAAAAGCACCATTGAAATCAGTGGGAGTTCGGCACCTGGATGTTTTTGAAAATCCCACTATAGGCATCTGTCTGCATCAGTAGGCACCTAAATACCTTTAAATATCTAAGTGCCTAAGTCACTTTTGAAAATGGAACCTAGGGTTTTTGTTTGGTTCTGAAACTTTTTATTCAGGCAAAGTTACAATAAAATGTTAATATACATCATGCATTACTTTAATATTCAAAGAACCTGGCTAAAGATTCTGGCTTGCTGGCTGGGGAGTCCTCTTCTGAGCACACTACTAAGTGTGACCAAATTTCTCAATACCTGTCCTCTTTTTGGCACTTCTCTCGTGTACGTACTTGGTGTGAAAGTTTTTCAATTACAAGGACAGTCCATATTTTACTATACCACAATTCCATAGAAGAAGTCACATTTTTTTCATAACGTGCCATACAAAGTCTTGCTGCTGACAACAAAAATAAATTGATTTGTTGTTCTGTTTAAAATGTAGATCCTTTACTGGAGCATTTAGTAAGCAGGTCAGGGGATCTCTAGGAAGCTGGTATTTTGTCGTAAGATGAATCTCTTTAATAATATCCTCCCAAAACGGTGTAATTCCTGGACACAACCACCACATGTGCAAGTCTGTTCCTCTTTTCCTGCAGCTCCTCCACTTTTGAAAATTTTATCCTGGATCTTTTCTTATGCCAAATAAAGCTGTGAGAACCTTTTTTGCCCATGTTCAACAAAACCTCTTTTGGGCATATTACTGTGTGTTGTCTGAGAGATAATGGAACTGTGGGATTTACTGTTCCTCATAGACTGATTCCCCATGGATACTCTGCATGACCATGCCCTGGTCAGTCTGCTGAGAATGTGACTCAACTTCATATAATCTCATCCTTTAGGATGAGAGAACGGTACAGATGGGATTTGTAGGAGCACTCACCATTGGCCTAACTCCGCTTCCATTGAAGTCAGCAGTAAAACTCACATTAGCTTCAGTGCGAGCAGAGTTAGGCAAACTGTGAGTGCTTGTGAAAGCCCCACCCCGTGTTCCTTCCACTTGTGCGCTGGAGCTATGCATGGGGTTGTGACACGTTTCTGTCCTTCCGAGAGGCTGTTTCAGGTTCCCTGCTCTTCTTTCTTTTCATCGTTTTTGTTGTACATTTTTCCTATCATTTTGGCCCAGGCACAAGGATTAACTCATTCAGCCAGGCAGACCTGGCCTCACGCAGCATCCAGTACCTCCACACCAGTGAGGCGGAGAAGCATGCTGATGCGTTCACCTTCTCCGTCTCGGATGGAGTGAATGAGGTAGGTCTGAGCACGTGGTTCTCTGAGTTGATGCAGACAGTCGATTCCAGACTGATCGATGTCCTGGGAGTGACTTCCCCTGATGTCGTATGGGAGACATAGTTACATCAAAAAAATTAAATGAAACAAGCTTTGCCTCCCGAGCTTATAATTTAGCATTGGCGTGTACTCCTGCTATTCGTACGGACGGAGGTCAGATGTGTCACCGAGGAACACATTTAGTGTGTGAGGTGGAGGTAGGGTGACCAGACAGCAAGTGTGAAAGATTGGGACAGGGGGTGGGGGTAATAGGTGCCTATGTAAGAAAAAGCTCAAAAAATCGGGACTGTCCCTATAAAATCGGGACATCTGGTCACCCTAGGTGGAGGGGGGTAGTGGCAGAGGGGTAGCAGGGTGACATAGAGTTCGGGACGCCTGAAGAAAGCATCACAAACACTCTTTTATACACAATCTGCAGCATTACCTATGAGCTGTCCCCACTGGCTCTTCATAACATCGTTGCTTCCATTCAGACATATCCCGAGTAGAACATATTCGTCAGAAAAGGTCTGTTTTTCTTCCTCTCCCAGGTCACTCAGACGTTTGACATCACCATAACCCCAGTGGATGACTCCTTGCCTGTGGTGCAGAGCCCTGGGATGCGGGTGCAGGAAGGGGTGAGAAAAACCATCACGGAGTTTGAGCTGAAAGCCACAGATGCC
The DNA here is from genome assembly GCA_003942145.1 of Platysternon megacephalum. Classification (NCBI taxonomy): domain Eukaryota; kingdom Metazoa; phylum Chordata; order Testudines; family Platysternidae; genus Platysternon; species Platysternon megacephalum. Next base: position 866,424 of record QXTE01000172.1, read on the forward strand.
GACACGGAGGTAAGGCGCGCATCGCTTCCACATCCTCTCTCCCCTGTGCTGTTACGCAGTGGCATTTGTACTCCGAGGGATTCAAACTAATGTCTTTCCTCCCAACACATACTGTGTGTGACCACACGGACTAGACAGCTTCAGACAAACAGCTGGGAGGAGGGTAGGTCTGTGTGAGGAATGATGTCTGAATAAAGCAGAGTCTTGGGTCGAGAAATGTCATACTTCATTTCTTGTGTCTTCCTTCTATGGGTAGCAAAGAAAAACCATAATTGGGCTAGGACCTAAATCCCCCCCACCCATCTCCTCTATAAACCTTGCGGGCTCTATCTCTTCTCAGCTCAGCTTAGCTTGGCACAGATGAAGGGGATAGATGCAAGTCACCTTTCTTCAGTCCCTTCTCCTGGGTCTCACTAGGAGCTAAGCAAGCCAAGGGCACAAGTTAAAGCAGCCACAGGGCTGCTGTAACTGACATGGCCAGACTTGTAATGCTGAAGCATTTCTACTAGGGGGGCGTAGAGCTGGCTCTGATGACTTCACTTAAAACAGAGAAGTCCCCAGCTGCCTCATCTGGGCACAATGGGAACTTATGCTGGGCCAAGCACCTGGCTTCTGAGTGTGTCATTCCTTAACCTGAGCCATGGGACCATGTCCCGTGGGCATGACAACAGAATAAGCAACTTGCACTTTTCTGCAAAAGGAATGAGCGTGTTTGCATGCTACAACTGCATGAAGTATGGCCAGGGAGACAGCGTATCAGACTATGGTCCAATCTAGCCCTACTGTCTCTCATGTGACCACTGTTGATGTCCTCGTGGAGACAGTGACATTGGGAAAGGGTGGTTGGCTCAGTAGTGCCAGCATGCGGCGCTGGCTCAGTGCCCAGCGGCTCTTCTCTACTTCTTTGAACTCTTGTACCTGGAAAGAAGATGGGTGAAAAGGTAAAACCCAGTCGTATCCCTCTCCAGCTCTGTTGACCCGAATAACCCACAAGGATATTTTACCAGCTTTGCCACCTTCCCCACCAACCCCTTTCCTTTGGACAGGCGGAATCGGTTACATTCACCGTCGTGCAGCCTCCTCGACACGGTCTGATTGAACGCACCAACGACGGGCAGCACTATCGCCAGACGGCCACCTTCACGATGGACGACATCTACCAGAACCGGGTCTGCTACAGCCACGACGGCAGCAACTCCCTGAAGGATCGCTTCACCTTCACAGTGTCTGATGGGACCAATCCCTTTTTCATTGCGGAGGATGGAGGGAAGGAGGGAGGGGAGGGGGGGGGGGAAGGGGGTGGGGGAGGGAGGAAGGGGGGGAGGGGGGAGGAGGGGGGGAGGGGGGAGGAGGGGGGGAGGGGGGAGGAGGGGGGGAAGGAGGTAAGGGGGGATGGGGGGGGGGGGAGAGAGGGGGGAAGAAAGAGATTTCCTAGAAGGGATGTAAACCTCCCTGAAAGTGTCCAGTGGCACTTGGCTGTTGCATTTGATACTTTTGGGGCCAGATCCTCAGCGAGTGTAAATTGGCAGAACTCCACGACGTTCATGGTGGTTTGACGGCTGGTGTTCCACCATGTCCTTGTGTGCTGGTGCAGTGCTTGGACCGTGTGTGTGTGTATTCTAGGTGTTGTGCGCTTTATGATTTTTAAGCGTATTTTGTGCGTGCGTGTGTGTATGCACGCGGGCATGCGCTGACATTATGCAGATTGTTGAGTTCGGTGGAGCGATGTGAATTTACAGTACCTGAGGATCTGACCCCAAAATTTTTTAAAAAGCACCGAAATCCATGGAGCTACATCGATTTGTGCTAGCTGAGGATTGACCATTTATCCCGACGCCGTTCTAGAGCTCTTGCAGTATCGTGCGGAGTATTAGCCTTGTGCTTTGCCCAGCAGCACGTTTCAGTGTAATCTTAAATCATCTAGTCCAGGGGTGGCCAACCTGTGGCTCCTTGTACAGACACTGACTCCGGGGCTGGAGCGACAGGCGCCAACTTTCCAATGTGCCAGGGGGGTGCTCACTGCTCAACCCCTGGCTCTGCCACAGGCCCTGCCCCCACTTCACCCCTTCTCGCCTCTCTCCTGAGCCTGCCGTGCCCTCACTCCTCCCCCTCTCCCCCCAGAGCCTCCTGCACGCCATGCAACAGCTGATCGGGAGGTGCGGGGAGGGAGGAGGGAGGGGTTGATCAGCAGGACTCCTGGTAGGCAGGAGGTGCTGGGAGTGGGAGAGGGCTTATGGGGGGGTTGCTGACGCATTACTGTGGCTCTTTGGCAATGTACATTGGTAAATTCTGGCTCCTTCTCAGGCTCAGGTTGGCCACCCCTGACCTAGTCCATTCAAATGGCTGAGACAAGAGAGGAAAGATTCTTTGCATCTTCACTAATGTAAAGAAACGGCACGACCGACTGCAAAGTGCGGCAGTGCTCTAGACAGCCAGCATCAAGTTGAATAGCAGCAAATATTGTCTGCCATTGCAGTATCGGCACTGGGTATTCTTCTGTCAATTATGTATTCGCTCACCTGTCTCAGAGCGGTTAGGCTTTCTTGGCTCTTCAGCCTTTCAGACAGGTAGAAGCTCTCAGAAGACAAGAAATCGATCTGATCCATTGAAATCAATAGAGCTATTCTAAGTTCCACCAGCTGAGGATCTGGCCCATGATATTTCAGTGCTGAGACTGCACAGCAGGCAGAGGGGTTGTTGCAGGCTCTGAGGGAGAGGGGAGTTGTACTAGTGAAAAATGGAAAGTGTCTTTTTAAAGAATGGAAACAAAACATCCCTGAACAGACAGTGCTGTGAAATCACAATGCAGCAAAATGTAGCTTTGCCACTGCAAGAGAAAGTCATTAAATCCCAGAGGCTGAAACCATGGTGTATTAATTTAATTAGCATCCTCTTTTGTTCATTATTCTTTCCCCACTTCTTCTGCCTAGCAGATATTTGGGATAAAAAGACCCAAATCGTCCCTGAAGCCATAAGTCTCCGAAACATACGTTCCAAATGCATTTTCAATATATATTTGTGAGCATTTCAGGAAACATTTCACAATTTTTTTTTTATTAATTGGTTTCAACATCTGTTGATAATCATCAAAATAAGGGTAACAGCAGGGCAAATTATTTATATTACAGTAATAGCGACAGGCCCCAAATGAGAACAGAACCTCATTGTGCTAGGCAGTGCATAGTAAGAGACAGACCCTGCCCCCGAAGAATTTACAATCTAAATAGATAAGACCGATAGGAGTAACAGATTTAGTTGGGGATTGGTCCTGCTTTGAGCAGGGGGTTGACTAGATGACCTCCTGAGGTCCCTTCCAACCCTGATATTCTATCATTCTATGAACAGACAGGAGCTCTTTGGGGTGAGATTTACAGTAGCACTCAGCATGGGTGTACCTCTGTTTCCCTTGAAAACAACGGGAGTTTTATCATTGACTTATAATATAATATATGGAGATATACCTATCTCATAGAACTGAAGGGACCCTGAAAGGTCATCGAGTCCAGCCCCCTGCCTTCACTAGCAGGACCAAGTACTGATTTTGCCCCAGATCCCTAAGTGGCCCCTCAAGGAACTCACAACCCTGGGTTTAGCAGGCCAATGCTCAAACCACTGAGCTATCCCTCCCCACAGTGGGTGAAAGAGTTAGGCCAAAGCTGATTGTTTTGGAAATCCCCCCCAGCATCTGTGTTTGGTTTGATTAATCATGTAAGCTCTTCAGGGCACGGACCACACCCCGTTCCATGAAACATCTGGAACGTCGGTAGTGATAGATCAATAAATGACACCTCCGGCGTTTCATGCTAAGCAATGATGTGTATGAGGCGTAAATGGCCCCCTCTGTGTCGGGACTCTTGCTTAGATTGTGACAGCAGCACCGCAGCGGTTCAAAGTGGACATTCTCCCGGTGGATGATGGGACTCCCAGAATTGTCACCAACTTGGGCCTGCAGTGGCTGGAGTACATGGATGGCAAGGTAACAGCTTGTGTTCAGCTTTGTTAAAACCAGTCTGATTATGTTCCCGAAAGAAGGGAAAGAGGGAGGGGAGCAACAGGCACAAGAAAATCCAGAATGTCTCATCACTTCTCTTTCAGTGATGGGGGTAACGAAAACCCGAGTACTCACCTTGGTCTAGGGAAATGCGTAAGGACGATAGAGGGCAGGTTGGAATCAATGTACTGTGGCGGGTGGGCATGAGGTAAAGGTACCTCATAGAGATACTGCCAGGGAGGGGCTAAACCCATCTCCTCAGAAGTCTCCCCAGACAGGCGGCGTTCTGTAACATGGAAGGATAGCTATACCGGTGTTCCTCACTGGAGTACAGACGAGCCTTATTGGCACCAGGAGGCTGATTGTCTACAGCAGGGGTCGGCAACCTTTCAGAAGTGGTGTGCCGAGTCTTCGTTTATTCACTCTAATTTAAGGTTTTGCGTGCCAGTCATACATTTTAACGTTTTTAGAAGGTCTCTTTCTATAAGTCTATAATATATAACGAAACTATTGTTGTATGTAAAGTAAATAAGGTTTTTAAAATGTTTAAGAAACTTCATTTAAAATTAAATTAAAATGCAGAGCCCCCTGGACAGGTGGCCAGGACCCGGGCAGTGTGAGTGCCACTGAAAATCAGCTCGCGTGCCGCCTTCGGCACCCGTGCCATAGGTTGCCTACCCCTGGTCTACAGGCATGACATCAACAGAGCAAAATCGGATGGACTTAGTAGAAGTTCCAGGGAGATTCCTTTTACTCTCGGACTGCATGATGAGCGAAGTAAACCTTTTTTGGGTGGTGTTGTGCCAGCAATGGCTGAAACTGTCTTCCCCGATGGGCCTCAAAAGGAATGATTCCAATATGTTTGTCAATGCAGGGATTTCTTCCCCCCCATTAACTTTTGTTTGTTTTGCTGAATTCCAAATAGGCTACAGGGACAGGCACTTTTGACCTGACCGTATTTTGAGGAGTCAGTGTAAGTTGCAAAGAAGTACTCTAAATTATTCACAGCAAAATAGGTTCACACGTTGTTAAGAGAAGGCTATTTCAACTCCAAGTGCCTGACTTATTAAAAAGCATTGTGCAGGCATCAAAGAGTTTTATTGTCACAATTTTCCATTCACGTTGTTTTCTCTTAAGAAAACATAGAAGAAGTAGAGCTGGACTGAGGCACACACGTGACAGGGCAATGAAAGAGGGTTAGCACCTGTTCACTAAAGCTGTGCAAAATGTTCTGAATAGAACCCAAAACTCAGGCCATTCTCAAAGCTTCAAGCATGCCTGAGCTGAGTTTCAACCAGTTTTGTTGAGAGGTTGTTTTCATGTAAAACTTGGAGGTTTGTCATCGATTCAAGACCAGACCAGACCAGACTTGGCAATTTTGCACAAGTTTCCCTTTGTTCAAACCACAAACTCATATCAAAGCTAAACAGACCTTAATCCGAATCTGAATCCTTTGCTTAAGGCACAAACAGGACTCCTCCATCCCTGTCTATCCTGGGCTACTCTTTGCATGTCCTCTGTGTTGTTAAGTCCCAGAGGTTTTCCCTCTCTAAGTAATGTTCAACAGATCGATTCTTTCAGTTGGCCCCGTAATCAGACCTGCTACGCAGCATCTCAGGAGTTGTGTAACCTCTTTGGTGTGGCTTTAATCCAGGCAACAAATCTGATCACCAAGAAGGAACTGTTGACTATGGACCCCGACACAGAGGACAAACAGCTGATCTATGAGGTAACGACTGGACCCAGACATGGTCACGTGGAGAGCAAGCTGAAACCGGGGACAGCTGTGACTACATTTACACAAGGTAGGGTAGCAGGACTGCATTTTATTGACCTCGTCTTTACTTCCTTCCATTCCTCTTCACTATGGCAAGATAGCTCATGTATGAAAGAAACGCAGACAGACTGATTCTGATGTGTAACGTTCCTGACTTCAATGGAGTTATTGATTTACACCAGTGCCAGGAGAGTAGACTAAGGAAGGTCCTTCTCTCCCAGGTCAGAAGGTTTGGGGTGGGGGGCATTAAAAAAAACCCACACTTTGATTTTTCTCTCAGTTAAAGAAATTAAACATTTCCCATGGAGATGATCCTGAATCCAGATCCCAATCATCTCAGCGTTCAGGGCTGTTTGGAGCTGACGGTTTAGTTAGGGCCAGCCGTAGATTTTGCACCTGGATCTGAACATGACCAAAGTCTGGGTGTGTTTGAATGTCAGGATTTGGGTTGTGCTCACCCAGGCTTTCTCACGTATTTGAAATAGTATTTTATCCATCTCGAAGTATTTTGTTTTATGGTTGGATTTTTTTAAAAAAGATTTCCAAGCTTTTTCAGCACTGATGGCGGAGGCTTGCTGTTTTAAAGAGCTGCACTGTGCAAATAATTCCCCCCAGCAGTTTTTTTATAGATTAAGAGAGAGAAAATGTTTGGGATGCAGTTTGCGGTACTTGCTGAAGAGCTAAAAATGCCTTCTGAAGGTCTAGTTTCTGGTCTTTCTTGTCTTGACTTATGAAAAATGTTACCCTGGCTGGATAATGTGCTCCTGACTCTTCTGATTACCTTCTGCAAGACCGTTTATAGACTCATAGACTTTAAGGTCAGAAGGGACCATTATGATCTTCTAGTCCGACCTCCTGCACAACGCAGGCCACAGAATCTCACCCACCCACCCCTGTAACAAACCCCTGTCCTATGTCTGAGCTATTGAAGTCTTCAACTTGTGGTTTAAAGACTTTAAGGTGCAGAGAATCCTCCAGCAAGTGACCCGTGCCCCATGCTGCAGAGGAAGGCGAAAACCCCCCAGGGCCTCTGCCAATCTGCCCTGGAGGAAAATTCCTTCCCGACCCCAAATATGGTGATCAGCTAAACCCTGAGCATGTGGGCAAGACTCACCAGCCAGACACTCAGGAAAGAATTCTCTGTAGTAACTCAGATCCCTCCCCATCTAACATCCCATCACAGGTCATTGGGCATATTTACCGCTAATAGTCAAAAACACACATAATTGTTATAATTGCTAATCAGGGCTTGATAGTGCTACTGGGTAAAATTTCTCATTTACAAAATGTTATGATTTACTGAATGCGATTATCCAATTTGTATGCATGTATCATTTCTGTATCTGAAGTTAGGAATATTGACTATGTAACAATTACAATTGTGTGTATGTACTTGGGGAAACGCCCACCAGACAGTAAGCAATCAGACCTAATGGGCCATTCGAAAAAGACAATGAGTCTTTGAAGATGTCGATCTCCTATTTGCCTGGCGTTCCTTCCTGTCGACATTGCAAATAAACTTGGTTTCATAATTGCTTTGACACTGCAAGGTCAGGTGATAAGATCACCTGATACAAAATACCACCTTGGACACTGCTGGTACTTTTCCTCTGTAGGGGGAAGGGGATCAAACAAAGGTTTCCCGCCTTAGGGTAAATCTTTTTTTAAGGCTGGGGAGGGGGTTAATCTGGACTCTCCTCCATTGCCTACCCAAGAACAAGGATGGCTGAAAATACCTGAAGGGACAAAGGAACTAACCTGAGGGGAAAGGCAGGGGTGAGTCCAGACTGAGACAGGGATCCAGTCTGTAAGAAGAAATAACTGGAACTCTAAGCTACAGAAATTCTGCAACTTGTCTAAAATAACATTTAGGGTGAGAAATTACAGTTTCTTTAAGATTTTAAGCTTAGTAGGCGTGTTTTTTGTTTTATTTTCTCAGTAATCTGCTTTGTTCTGCTTGCTATCCCTTATAATCACTTAAAATCTGCCGTTTATAGTTAATAAGTTTGCTTTGTTTATTATTAAACCCAGTTTGTGCAATTTCTAAAGTGGGGGGGAGAATTTGTGCATATCTCTCTTCACATTGAGGGAGAGGGCAAATTTTTATGAGCTTGCGCTGTGCAGATCTTTCTAGACAGCGCAAGACAATATACTTTTGGGTCTGCACTCCAAGGGAGGTGGACACCTGAGTGCTGGGGCAAGTCCCTTAAACTGAGTCTTCCCAGAGCTGATCTCAGTGTCTGTGTCTTTTTGCAGCTGGGTGTGGCCCTGCCTGGGTGTGTGCTAGAGGAGGCTTAAGAGCCTGGCTCAACAAGGCAGGGTAAAGGGGGCCCAGGCTGGCGGAACAGGCAGGGTCAGTGGATCCCAGTACATCAGGTGGCACCTTAAAGGCAGGCAACCTGTCACACCTCCATCTAGCCCTTCATGTTTCTATTACAGTGAAACACAGAGGTGCCAGTCAAGAGCAAGGCCCCATTTTGCCAGGCGCTGGGCAAACACAGTCAAGGTTTCTATCTATCTCTTCTCATCAGAACTCCCCAGCCAAGTCTGTCCCATCTTGCGTAAAGTAAATCCAGGCTAACACAAAGGAAGAGACCCAATATTATTTTATGGGCAGAGGTCAAGGAGTCAATTTCATGCTATGGCAAAGCTCAGACACTACTGCAGCTATACAGGGGCCTTAAAGGGACACACCAAAATACAGACCAGGGGATTTAATTAAATTCTTCTTAAGCAAATTTGTATTCAAATAGTCCCAGTCAAATTTAGATTAAAAAAATCCTTTTTTTCTAAGTCCTGGAAGAAAAGATTAGATGGTGTTTTCGAGAGAGATGCAGCATGATTTCTGATGGCTCTTGGACTGGCGTGAATGACAAATAAGTGTTAAAGCCATTAGAGTTGCACCAGTGTCAAACTTGTGATCAGAATCAGGCCCGTAGAGATGTATACACACAGCTTCTATGTTGTTCACCTGTAAAACTGTCACTGAATGCCTGGATTGGCTCACGGAGAGTCTCTTCCCGACAGAGGATGTGAACCTGGGCCTGATTCGGTACGTGTTGCTGGAAGAGAAGATTCAGGAAACCATGGATAGCTTTCAGTTTCTAGTGAAAGACAGCAAGCCCAACGTTGTCAGTGACAATGTCTTCCATATCCAGTGGTCTCTCATCAGTTTTAAATACACCAGGTAAGCTACCCTATGGGTTACAGCACTCATCTGACATACAGGGCCTTATTCAGAGGTGAGATGGGTGGGGTGGAAGTTAACTTACACATCAGTAAGTAGTTGGTGTAACTAAGAAGCTGAGGTGGCTACAAGGAGGTAGAAGATAGATTCTTAGACTCACTTCGGATTTTGGCCCTCGGTTTTCATGGAGCAGTGCTGGGAGGTGGCCTGGGCCTGGTATACGAGAATAATCCCATAGGGATAGATCATAATCATTTATTAGTATATCTCAGTAGCACCCAACAGTCCCAATCACATCCGAGGCTCCATTGTGCTACACGAGTAAAAGTCAGTCCCAAATGATGATTCAGTCCTACAATGAAGCCAAATAGAACTCAGTAGTTTCAGCTGAGAAATTACTATGAGTGTGTATGGAGAGAGCATAATAATACCCAGCTCTTACACCGCACTTTTCATCAGTAGACCTCAAAGTGCTTTACAAAGGAGGGCAGTGTCATTTGTCCCAGTTTACAGGTGGGGAAACTGAGGCACGGAGCTGGATTGACTTGCCCAAGCTAACCCACAGGCCAGTGGCAGAGCCAGGAAGAGATCTCCCAAGTTCCAGTCCACTAGCCTAATCACTAGGACACACTGCCTATGCATGACAGTGTGGAGTATAGTGTTTATCTGCCTGAGTTTGGGATGGCTGCAGATCTGATGTGTTACCTTTGTGATCAGTGGGAGTAGCACCCACATATCTAAGATTAAAGTTTGCCTCCTTATGTTTGTCAGTCCCTTACTGTGTCTCCGGATCTCACCTCCTTGAAGGCATGAATTAGACTGGATTTGGGCTTGCTTAGTATCACTAAAAACATATAAGGCTCATGGTCTGTTCCATTCCCGTTCTTACACCACACTCATCACCTTAGAAGCTTCCAGTTGTGCATTAAGTGACGTGCCTAACGTATCTCCCATGTTTGCGTTGTGTACGTTCCCAGCTACAACGTCAGTGAGAAGGCTGGCTCTGTCAGCGTAACGGTGAAGAGGATCGGTAACCTCAATCAATATGCCATTGTCCTGTGCCGCACGGAGCAGGGAACTGCCACCTCCAGCGTCAGTTCAAAGCCAGGACAGCAGGACTACGTAGAGTATGCAGGCCAGGTGGGTTGAGAAATTCTATCTGGAAGGACTATATACCCCCAGAAATAGCCCTATGGAAACCTAACATAGTGAATCAGACAGCGTGTTATTTATTTGCTTGCACCTGATCTGTGTTCCCCTGAGGATGTCTGGACTCTGCCGTTAGCTGTTATAGCCCTGCTTCACATGTCTGAGACATGTGCGGGAGGAGAAGAAGGAAGTGGCAGAGTTCAACATCTCACCATAGAATAAGCCCATGGATTGCACTGTGTAGCATTAGAAGGACACTGCTCACGTTGGCGCAGGGGTAAATAATGCTGAGGACAGGCTGCATTACAACAAAATGCATTTTAATGCAGCCAAATGTAAGGTCCCATATCCTTTCTTCCTAGATGTAGGTCACACGTATAGAAAGGGGGACTGTATCCTGGAAAGCAGCGACTGAAAAGGACTTTGGGGTCTGTGAAGGGGTCGGCTCACTGCTGGCGCCTCCTCATGGTCAGGCATGGTGTGACAACTCATTCTTCATTGGGGTCTGCAGCTAGTGGCTGCTCTGCACACTCCGGTGCCTTGCCCTCCATCCAGGTCACTTCCGGGGTAGTCCATAAACAAAAACAAGGGGAATTAACACACACAAACTAAGTTAAAGAGCACCTCTCTGTCAGGGTGCATCAGGATCAGGCCCTCCCTTCCCTTAGGCAGGGACCTTCAGGCAGTTGTTGTCAGGGAAGCTCCTGCCTTCTCTTATTTATCCTCAGGAGCTGAGGGTTGTTCTTGTGCCTGCATGGCCCACAAATGAGCTGTTCTGCTCCAGCCCGTACGTGCCTTTGCAGGTGTGGTGGGGTTGGGCTGGCTGAGCCCGGAGCAGCTCCTTAACCCCTTGTTGTCCAGTGTGGGGTATGTCTACCCCATCACAGGGTCATAGTGAACAAACAACTCAGACATGAGCTCCCAGTGCAATGCTGAGGCAAAAAAGCCTAAAGCAATCCTTGGATATATTGACTGGGGAATAGTGAGTGGAGTTAGGGGAGCTGATTCTGCCTCTGTATATCGCGCTGGTGAGACCAGGACTGGTATGCAGGAGGTCAGATTATATGCTCTAATGGTCCCTTCTCAGCTTCAGATCTTTGACTCTAATGTTGAATGTCAAATTCCTTCATTTAAATTTGTTTTTAAAATGTCAGTTTGAGTCCCCTCTGACATCAGTTTGTCATCCGTGGACTTGCTCCTGATTTTCAGGCCTAAGTTGGCTTTAGCTATTACTTACTAATTTAATACAAATATATTTATGACTTAAAAAGATTCTGTGAAACCAGTTTTTTGAAATTCAAGTAATTCTCTGCAGTGTTGTCATCCTAAACAACTTCAACTTTCCGTTAGCACATGAGAGCCAAAAACTGAGAGTGTTTTCGTCATCTAAGCTTCATGGAATACAAAAAAACCCCACCTTAGTCAAATAAGTGGTAAAAACATGAAGTAGACTTTTAGATGACTTCAGTTTTAAGAATCTAAGGTGTTTTTGAGCCTCTAGGTGAGAGGACATTCTTTTAAAGTATGAGTTTTATGTTGACAGAGTTCCTGTAAGGGAAGATTCTGCAAGATCGTGTCTAATATAGGCTTGCCTAGATTCTGATCTCATTCACGCTGGTGTAAATCAGGAGTAACTCCATTAGAGTAAATGGAATTACTCAAGCATAAAACTAGCGTGAGGTCAGAATCAAGGGGCCTGATTCTCCAGTGCCTTTTGCCTTGTGTAGTTGTTTACCCCTGTGCAAAACACTAGGAAGAGAGCATGGTAGAGATTTGCATTCACTTTGTACATGTGCATTCACTGTAGGTGACTGAACAAGGGGCAATTCAGTGAAGAACTGAGCTCAGGAGCTCCCAAGAGCTCTGAGCCAAACCCCACTGAGGTCACTGGGAGTCTTTCCTTTGACTAGAGGGCTTTGGATCGGGTCCCAGGAGAACAAAAGTAAAGCATAGCTCTGAAACATACTAAAGTTCTGTGATTATTAGCAAAGATTCAGGGCATCCGTCCTTTCCAGAGGGGAGCAGGGAGGGTTTCTGCGTTTGCAGCCGCAAGCCCACACGTACACCCCTTGTTGTTCACTTCCTTGCAGGTGCAGTTTGATGAGTGGGAGGACACCAAGGCCTGCATCATTGCTATCAATGATGATGACGTCTTTGAGAACACGGAGAGCTTCACCGTGGAGCTCAGCATGCCAGCTTATGCCCTGCTGGGGGAGATCACCCAGGCCAAAGTCGTCATCAACGACACAGAGGATGAACCCGCTCTGCAGTTTGACAGGAAGACTTACCATGTCAACGAGAGTGCTGGCTTCCTGTCTGCACCCATTGAAAGGAAAGGTTTGTGGTATTAGATATAATAACAACGATATTGCACTTATATAGCGCTGCTCAGCACAGGAGCTAAAGCTGCTTTACCAACACTAACTAACCAAGATTTGAAATTCCATTGTGTGGTGTTAGGCCCGTTTTATAGATGGGTAAACTGAAACATACAGAGATTAAATGACAAGGTCCTACAATAAATCAGTGGCGGAGCCAAGAAGGCAGCTTGGAAGCCCTGATCCCCAAATTCCTGCTTTCATCATTGGTCAACACTAGAGCAGACACATCGGTTATGAGCAATAACAGGATTTATCTCTCTAGTGCAAAATCAGTGCCTTCTGTGTCACAGGAGATAACTGTAGAACTTGCTGCTACATTCAGAGTCTTTAGTCCCATCTCTGACGTTGATTTTGATGATAGAATTTTAAAACATAAAAGTGTTCAGTTGGCATTTTTATTGATTGAGATGTTGGTCCCGATCCTGCAGCCTCTTGTCACAGGAGTAGACGTATGACTAGGACTGTTTACATGAGGAAGGGTGGCAGGAATGGGCCTCTTGTGCTTGTCTGGACTCAGTTTTATCTCATCTGGCTCCATTGCTCTTTGAAGTTAGCAGGCTTTCCCAGCTTTTAAGCGAGTCGATCTTCCCTTCTGGTGGGCAGATATCAAAGCTCAAAAAGAGAGGGGAAAATGGGGTTACGTCCTTTCTTTTTATAAATGTAGCATTATCCACAGGGAAAAGGATATCTGAAAATAAAGGAAAGAGGGCAATGAGGATGGCCTGGTTTTCCTTTATAGATTCAATAATTGAGTTTAGGCCTGCTGTCCTTACGGCCCAGTCCAGCTCCTACTGAAGACAGAGGGAACAGAAGCAAACCAGGATATCTGTTGGCTTCTTCCCTATGTTTCGGGTGCTATGCTTCCCTTGGAATACACCTGCAGTGTTGCTGCATGTAGCAGGAGACATGCCGTCTTCGATCTCTGATTTCAGTCGAGTAGCAACAGAAGGCAACAGTACAGGGGCTGGAGTTGAGTATCCAGAGATTCAGCTGGTTAAAAATATCAAAATGTTCTTTTGAATTCGTGCTAGGCCAATTTCTGTATATGGTTAAGAGCAGAAGGCGTGTCCCTCACTCTACCCTTGCATAAATATTTTCCCCTTATTGTAGAAATTACAATGGATTGTAATTTGGATTACGATGTTTGAATGTCTGAATGTATCCAGTTTGTCGGAAATTATTTTCCTAATAAGTTTAGGAAACTCAGTTTCCACACAAGCATTCCTTTATCAGTTCAAAGGCCTCTTGGTGGTGATTGCACACAATGTACAAACATAAGCATATATATCTCTATTCTATACCCAACGGCAATACAGTTATAATTACTGGCCCAAATACTCTCAACAGGACTAGGCCTGGGAGGTACCTTCCCATCGTGCTATTTTCCAGAGGGGTAAGGAAAGGCACTGACAAAGAACCCCCTAGATACCTTGCTTTTTATATACTATGACAAACAAGTGATGTCATGGCTGGTTATTGGACCTTAACTAAAGCTAGATGAGGGAGTTTTAGAGCAGAACCCTGCCCCTGGCTTGGTCAAGACAAGATTCCTGGTTGAGCCCCTTTCTTTTCAAAGTTTCCTCCTTATCTCATGTTGCTGTATTTCTTTCTAACTGCTAAACTATGCATTTCTTTATAATAAACTAAACACACCAATTATTTCCTGCACCTGGTGCCCAATTCCCCATGTTTTCTTCATTTCTGTTACCTCAACCCACACCTTAAATGAGATGACACTGGCATGTTCAGGGAAACTACAAGTTTAACGCAAACAATCCCTCCTTACAATTTTTTTTTTTTTTTTGGGGTCACATGCTTCAGGTCTATCACTTATGTTGAAATCCAAACTCAATATAAACCCAGAGGTCATTCAGGTCTAATGCGGGCCTATGTTCCTCCACAGCAAATGAAGCCTCATATAATTTTCTGACAATAACACTTCTGTCCCCGTGGATGTTACATTGTAGGGGATGCCAGCAGCATCGTATCTGCTCTTTGCTACACCATCTCCAAATCTGCTAAAGGCAGCAGCCTTTACGCACTGGAGTCAGGATCCGACTTTAAGTCTAGGGGGATGTCGAATGAGAACCGTGTTATTTTGGGGCCCGGTGTCACCATGTCAACCTGTGACATCAAACTGATCGATGACAGCGAGTACGAGGAGGAGGAGGAGTTTGAAATTGCCCTGGCAGATGCCTCTAGTAATGCGCGCATAGGGAGCGTGGCTTTGGCCAAGGTGATGATCAGTGGCCCCAACGACGCCTCCACTGTGTTCCTGGGAAACGCAACTTTTACTGTCAATGAGGATGCAGGTAAGGGAGAGCAGGAATTCCGTGGGGTCTGGGCTCCTTGTCCCTGTGAGATACTTGCCGTGGAAACACTGCTTTCCCAGTGGGGGTTGTAAAGAACTGAACCCTCCAACAAGATGTGTGCTGGGGAGGAAAAGGGCAGCAGCTGTGGCACTTCCTCATCCTGCCCACAAGTTAGAGCTGAGCTTTGGTTATTACTGTCTGCAAGGCATTGTCCTTTCTGTAGAGCCATGGACAGAGTCACTGTGAAGGAAAAGGGCAAACCAGCGTGACGGCACCTACTGACATTTCAGATGTGTGTTTTTCTCATGTCCAGCTAAGTTCTAATCATGGCTTTAATATGTGTAACTTCGCCTCCAGGCACCATTGACATTCCAGTGATCCGGCATGGTACGGACCTCTCAACCCCCACCTCGGTGTGGTGTGCCACTCGGACTTCAGATCCACCCTCCGCCAGTCCAGGAATTGACTATATCCCCAGCTCCAAGAAAGTAGAGTTCAGGCCAGGCAGAACTGAGGAGGTATTGGACTACACACCCAGTGCTTAGATGGAGCGGATTTCAGTCTCTTTCTCTTATATAATCACTGTACTCACTGTTTTTGAAAGTTAAATTTACTGCAGTTGTTTAGTTACAGAAGGTTTGGGAACATGAAGAATAAAAGAGACATAAGTATTTTTTGATAGATACAACTGATCCCACGCCAGTACAGCTGCATCAAGAGTCATTTTAATCAAATAAAGGAACGCATAAATGGCACAAGGAGTTGCCACAAAGCTGCCAAGAACAGCCTGATTTCCCATGTAAAATCCCCATTTCCAGACTGCAGGCTTTTACTGGTGTTTCAGTGCTACCTGGTGTTCCCCATCTGGCTGTTATATCCACCTGTTCTCTCTCGCCCCATATCCTTTGATTATAAGCTCTTCAGGGCAGGAGCCAGCTTTTCATTGTGTGTGCGTAGCACCTACCACAGTGGGGCCCCGGTACAGAAACGTAACATTAATTTTATAAAGCACAGTGATGGGGGGGAGGGATAGCTCAGTGGTTTGAGCACTGGCCTGCTAAACCCAGAGTTGTGAGTTCAATCCTTGAGGGGGTCACTTAGGGAACTGGGGTAAAAATCTGTCTGGGGATTGGCCCTGCTTTGAGCAGGGGGTTGGACTAGATGACCTCCTGAGGTCCCTTTCAACCCTGATATTCTATTCTACTCAGGGCCTATTGGCCAAGTCAAGTTGTTGATTTTGTCCCATTATGCCACAGAGTCTATGGAATCCCCAGTTATTCAGGCCATTACTAATCCTCCTCCATTTGTGGGCGGTCACAATTTGTAATGCTTAGAGAAGCTGAACTTCTCTGTCTGTTTTATAGTGACCAAAAATGTGCCAGGCACTTCACAGGACACATAGAAAGACCATGGTCCTGCCCCCAAAAAGCTTACAAGGGGATATCTTAAAAGGCACAAATGGCAATTAAGCACCAAACTCCCATTGACTTTCAGTGGGAATTAGGTGCCTAACATTCACATGTGCCTTTGAAAATCTCCTGTGCACCTTAAAATTCTAGACATGAGGGTGACACCTACAAGAGTAAGGTGGAGCTGGGATGAGGAAAGGGGAGGGTTACAGCTCGTGTTGCTGAGTTACCTGCTAGGTTTGTAGCTGAAGCTGATGAGAAGGAAGAATGGTCTAATGGTTGGGGCGCTAGCCTGGGACGTGGGAGATCTCTGTTCAATATCCTACTTCCCCCCCAGATTTCCTGTGCAACGGGGGGCAAAGTCGCTTGGCTTTGGTGTCTTCGTTCCCCATCTGTACAATGGGGATACCAGCAGTGCCCTACCTCACGGGAGTATTGTGAGGATACACACATTAAAGATAGTGAGGCGCTTTGAGACTATGGTAATGGGAGCCCTATAAGCACCTACAGTTGATAGATGAATCAGGCATTTTGGATTAATATAAATCTAGTCAAATCAAGTTGACATTCTGGTTAAAGAAGGTTCAGCTGGAAAGACTCTCTCTAGGATAAAGGTAGAGCCTTACCCTTTGATACAGTGTGCATTATATGTGAACAACACTGTATTTGCATGAACTGTTGCTGTTTGTTCACCTAGAAGAGCCCACATTTAGTGACATTACTCAGATCACCTGAGGATGAATCCCAGGGTATTTTCTCTTTCTCACCAAAGGAGGAGAACAGGTTTTATAACCTGGTTCTTTTACTTTTCCTCTAGTACTGCACCTTGACAATCCTGGACGATGCCCAGTACCCAGTGATTGAAGGGCTGGAGACGTTTGTTGTATACCTAAGCTCACCCCATGGGGCTGAATTGACCAAACCTTTCCAAGCTATAGTGGCCATTAATGACACCTTCCAAGATGGTAAGCTATACAGTGAAGCTATATCGAATCCATTCTAGCTCCTTCCTTTCCATATTTCCCTTGTGTACTAAGAGAAATTGGAAAACCCCCAGGATGCGTTTGATGACATCACACAACACATTCCATGTCACCTGTCCTTCCTAGTTTCTTTCCCTAGTTTCTTTGTCCTCAAGAAATTAAGGTCTGTGGAAGTGCAAAATAAACTTCCTATTTTCTCCTCCCATTTGGGGCCAGACTTTGTCACCCTTGCTCACAGTGAGTAGTGTCTTCCTCGTATGGTCCCAATGAAACCAGTCGTGCTTCAGGAGAAGTCAGGCACTATTCAGTGTGGGTATGGGCATGAGAATCTGGCCCTTTTTTTAGCAGCTGGGTTGAAGCTTACATGTATTCCTTTCAACTCACAGTATTTTTCCTCCCTCCTGTGTTTTAAACATGATCCTGACCTCTGTGATTTTCTCCCTGGGAGGTATCTGCTTGCGAAAGAAATGCATTAGTCACATAACCCCAGAAAAACTGCTCTGTAATAACCTGTAATTGTCTCTGCTCCTGAACCGTCTGCTGAGACTTGCCCTCTTGGCTTCAGGCTTTTTCTAACCCTAGCCACAGAAGATGTCATAATTGCAATAATGCCCTAAGAACAATAACCTAAGTATTACCCATTCTTCGTATGTATCCCCAGCATACAGTACGCATACCGCTCAGACACACATACCTTAGGGCATGGTTAGTTCTCCAGTACGTGCAGAACAGGTGGTTACCTCAGGCAACAAAATATTAGGGAAAGCAAAATGTTCAGTACCTTTTTGTGTGGGTGATTCAGGGTTGGTAAGATGAGAGATTTGCTTCTTTACCAAGAGCAACAGAATCTCCAGTTCCCAATGGGAGCAATGATCAGCTGCTTGGTTAAAGTCAGGAATACTCTTCGGGAGCACAGTTGACTATCTAATCAGACATCTGGTGGTACTTCAATACACTGCATGCCTGCTTTGGCCGCTATTTAGCTTTGATCACAGTACAGGTGTGGATGTTGTTGTGCCCCCTGCAGTACCCAACATGCAGTTTGGCAAGGACTTGTATGCTGTGAAGGAGAAGGAGGGGGTCCTGCACATTCCCATCATCCGCACCGGAGACCTGAGCTATGAGTCGTCTGTCAGGTGCTACACTCGCAGCCAGACAGCAGAAGTCATGGAGGACTTCGAGGAGAGGAGAAATGCAGAGGAGTCTCGCATCACGTTTTTGAAAGGAGAGAAGGCGAGTTAAACCTAACTGGGTTGGGGAAGGACCAAGAACAATCAGCAGAGTAGGTTTTGAAAAGCTGGATGTTCTCCTGGGCACTCTGTTGCTCAGAGGCTTTACCAGATGCCCTTTCTCAGAAGTAATACTTCAACTGCTTTGGATTAGCTATTGTTACCGTTCTGGAATTAAAAGATGAGTCCATGGAGAATCTGCATTTAACAATAAATATTAGTTAACACATAAAAAGCAAGTGTTGGGTATCAATAATACTTAGCATTACAGCTAGTGCTTTTTGATTAGAGCAGGGGTAGGCAACCTATGGCACGCGTGCCGAAGGCGGCACGCGAGCTGATTTTCAGTGGCACTCACACTGCCCAGGTCCTGGCCACCGGTCCAGGGGGCTCTGCATTTTAATTTAATTTTAAATGAAGCTTCTTAAACATTTTAAAAACCTTATTTACTTTACATACAACAATAGTTTAGTTCTATATTATAGACTTATAGAAAGAGACCTTCTAAAAACGTTAAAATGTGTTACTGGCACTCAAAACCTTAAATCAGAGTGAATAAATGAAGACTCGGCCACCACTTCTGAAAGGTTGCCGACCCCTGGATTAGATAGTCTCGGAGTACACATGAGGACCAGCTGTAGTGAGTAAGAAGTGCCATTTTTCCACAGCCACTTTTCATCATATAGCTGCACTTTGATGTCCATGCAGAGTTTCTAAGGCTTCTTTCATCATTTAATACACTGTGGTGTTAAATGCTAGTGTAACTTTAGCGCCCTCGTGGCCAAGATGGAGTCTGCTCTGCAGGCAGCTCTGGCCAAGAGAAGGCGCGCGCAGGAATGCAGCAGGAGAAATCCCTTCCACCCCAGGGGCACCTGTTCCAAACCCCCCTGAGTGAACACACCCACCCACAGGAAAAGTACAATGGATATAACAAAGGGAGATATTTATTTACAGAGGGATGAGAGGAGAAATACAACAAGGGGAAATATAGGGGGAGCAGTAGAACAGGGTTGCATTCAAACCCAGGCCCCACGGGCCCAGTGGTAGCACAGTGTGAATGGGCAGACACTGAGCAATGTGTCTGCACACAGAGTTCAGGAGTCCTCAGCAAAGTTCCAGTCCAGGGGTGAGTCTTGGGTGCTCCTGGTCGTCTTCGGCGCCAGTGAACTTTCCCCCAACAAACCCCTCCGGTGCCCTCTTCTGCCGCTCTCTGCAAAGCCACCCAGAGCGACCCCCTCCCCACTTAACTAGCTACAGCCGCCCTCCTTGTTCCCAGTGCAGAGTCCCAAGCCCCAGTACTCGCAGCTCTGGGCAGCCGTGATACTGGGTCCAGCTCCGGCCTGTCCTTCTCGGGCGATTCCTCCCTGGCACAGTGCTCCTCCCGGCTCCTGTCCTGGGCTGTCCCCGATCGGCCCTGTCCTTCCCAGGCTTCAGGCAGGTTCTCTCTGCTTCCTTTTCCAGGGCCTGTCAGCTGCTCTCCCCCTCTCCCTGGAGCTCCAGCGCTGCCCCCTGCAGTTTCCCTCCTTTTTTCTTACTCTCCCCTTCCCCCTAGGAAAAAAGATTTAAAGGGGCCATGCTCTCTGAACCCCAAAGGGGTTACACTAGGTAGTGAGGAAACACTAATCTTCCATTAAATTCAGAGGAATTGTTCGAGTTAGTTGCTAGTCTTTAATTGACGATGTACTTGGCTGTAGGTGAAGAACTGCACTGTCTATATCAATGATGACTCTGCATTTGAACCGGAGGAGCAATTCCGGATCTATCTCGGCAGTCCCCTTGGAAACCACTGGAGCGGAGCTAGAATCGGAAAGAATGACATGGCCACCATTACTGTCTCCAATGATGAAGATGGTAAGAGAGAATGGGCTACATTAGGAACTAGACGGAGCAGCTACAATTCCGGGGCAGTCAGTGGAATTTACACCAGGTCTGAATGTTAGTCATTTATATGTAAACTGCCTCAAATTAAACGATTGACTTGTTGATCAGCGCTCCATTACATTGTATTAACTCACACTTAAAGTTGATTCTGAATCTCATGTTAGTGGTACGCTGTGGCACATAAATAAAGGACCACTAATGCTAGACAAAACATAGAATTAGCGTATTTGGAAAGGTCAGGTAAGCCGGCCTACCTGGCTGCTGGAAGGGCAACCTGAAGGAATGAGTGCCAAGCTTATTGTGTGGCTCCTGGCCGCAGCAGAGTGTCAGAGAGCCGTGTCTAGGCTGTAGGCTCCGCCCCGTATGCCTCTCAAACTTCACTCTGATGTGCGGAGTAGTGCTGATGGGTTTTTAAAGGAGCTCCGTCAGTTCAGCCTTGGCGGCTGGAAAGCGTACTGTGATGCAAATTATTTTGAGGCTACTAGAGTTGCTGCAAATATGTGTTTCTGTTCTTCATACCATTTCTCTAGCACCCACCATTGAGTTTGAAGAGGCTGCATACCAAGTACGGGAGCCTCCAGGCCCTGAGGGCATTGCTATTCTAAACATCAAGGTGCTCAGAAGAGGGGACCAGAACAGGACCTCGAAGGTCCGCTGCAGCACCCGGGATGGCTCAGCCCAGTCCGGAGTCGATTACTATCCAAAGAGTCGAGTCCTCAAGTTTAGCCCTGGTAAAGGCTACTTGGAATTGAATTATGGGGTGGAGGGATTACGCAGTGACATTTAACACAGGCCAAAGCAAATTAAAATCAAAGGAAAATGTGCAAGTAATTTATACAACAATACTCCATGTGTGGGATTTTCAAAAGCATTTGGCATTGGCCCAACTCTGCTCCCATTGAAGTCATTGTGTGTGTCTTGTTTTTCGTGGGTGTGTGCTTTCACGTATAAGCAAAACCATGAGCTACTCCAACCCCCTCTACTGGATTGATGCTTTGAGCTTTGTTCTAGACACACACACTGCAGTCATATTTGATGCAGCATTTACAATCGGAAACACCTATGTAACCCCTTTCAATTATCTTTCACAGGGTGGGTTATATTTACTTTTCCCAAAGCAGTCGTAAGTCTCAGAGGAATTCTTTAAGTACGTTGGAGAGACCACAAAAAGCAGTCAAACATGACGTTTCGACAGAGCACACACTGGGGATGTCAGGGTTCTCGCCACTTCCCACTGCAGGCAGTTGAGAAAAATACAAATTGAAAACCAGTGGAGGTGGGGAATTGAGACTCCCCTTGGAGCGTAGCATCACTTTTCTGCGGGTGCCAAACCACGTTCCCCCTCACGCCCTTCTGCATACATTGGACAGTGTTTTGCTGACAGCAATGTTCATGCAGCCAGACAAAGTGGGAGTGAGCAGGGAGTGATGAGTGTAAGGAGACAGAAAGATGGCCTGGCCTGTGTGCTCACAGCGATTACCTGCCTTTGAACAGATTGGAAGGCCATCCCCAACCACAGCACCTTTCGTGTTTGGTACCATGGAGTCAGCGAATCTCATATTTCATCCCTTCACAACACCCTTGCTGGATGACGAGGGGTTTTTGTAATACGGACGCTCCCTGGGTTACGCAAACCCGACTTATGCAAATCCGCACTTATGGAAAACGTTCTGTAAGCTAGAAATAGATTTTGTGTGTGTGTGTGTGTGTGTAATGATCGGGTATACGTTTCCGACTTACACAAAATTCGAGTGACACAAGGCGTTCCGGAACGGAACGCTTGCGTAAGTCGGGGAGCGTCTGTGAACTGTAAATGTTCTGCGTAAGGTTTTAGCCAGGCAGTTGCCATTAAAGTCAGTAGGAATCCCCTGGCTACAACCCTGCCTTCTGCTATGGCCGTAATCCTGCTGTCTGAAAATGTAACCCTTCTTCCTGCTATGGTGATGAAGTCTGAGAGTGAGAGTGCTTGTAAGAGATAGAATATTGCCAGTTGATAGCTAACAATACAGACTCCTCCAAGAGCCTGTGTATACAGGAGTTCTGCAGAAACCCCTCAAGATCCTACAAGATAACTCAAACCATGCCCCACGGGTCCAACAGCAGTAACTCTGCATGTTAGAGCCAAAGAGTTAAAACAGAGACACTAGTAACAGGGATGGGATATATTTTGGATCATAGATTTTTATTACAGTCAGCTAATATAAGACAGGCACTATTAATCCTCATATAGCATCTGCTTGTAAGTCTGCCAGGTGATCAATCGGATCAGTCGTTTCAGCTGGAGTTTTATTTATGAAATGGACTCCTGGCTGGAACGGTGCTAAATCATTAGAGTACAGATAAAACCGGTAATGTGTATTTTATCATAATGTTTCAATGATCCTGACCTGAGGCAGCTCTGCCGTGTTTTATGGGAGCTGTTAGGGTAATGTCAGATGATATCTCAGGTTCTCTGTCTCTCTCGTGTTCATTCATGTAGGGGTGGACCACATCATATTTAAGGTGGAGATCATGTCTAACGAAGACCGGGAGTGGCATGAGTCCTTTTCTGTGGTGCTGGGTCCAGATGATCCAGTGGAAGCTGTTCTTGGGGATATCACCACTGCAGTAGTCACTATTCTGGATCAGGAAGCAGCAGGGAGCCTTATTTTACCAGCACCTCCCATTGTAAGTAGCAAAACGTGAATGATGTAAGGTAGTGGCATGGGAGAATCTATAGAAAAGCAGAGCACGCAACAAAGCACACTGGGCTTGTCTGCACTAGAACGTGCAGGCCTGTTAAGCCAAGCCTTTTAAAAAGCTGGTGTGGAGACTCCCAAATGCTTGATCCAGGTTACAAACACTTGAGGCTAGGCTGACCCCCTGTTCATGTGACCAGTTAACTCAAGGTTAAAACTCTAGTGTAGACATACCCTCTGTAGTCACAGCATTCCTCTTTGGACCAGCAGAGGCTCAGGGTAGATGGATCCTGGTATTCCAGGTGGTGTGGGAGGCAGGCAAGGCAGTGAATAGGTGAACAGGCTGCATAATGGTTCTTCACCCACTTCACAGAGGCATGGGCCCATGCTTTCCTGCCATTTGAACTGTGGCATGACTGAAGAGACACAGTTGCTTATATTAAGGTGAGAGGGGCTGTAGATTGCCAAGGCAAAAATGGCAGATAATAAGGAAGTAGCATGGGAAAGTCCCACTTAACTAAGCTATTTTCATAAGGTAGGAACCTTTCTAGTGGACAAATAGCATATAGATATCTGCGTCTGCTGCCACCTCCGAGCTAACGGAGCTTGTCCTTTTGCCTAAATTGTAGAGGCTTATGCTTTTACATCCAGAATTCCTGGGTTTATTTCCCTCAAACAGGGAAGTTGTTACATTGGCATTGCCCTTAGTTTGGGCAAAGGACGGTATATGCACTGGCATGTTCCTTGTATGCTTCAGCATCCAAAGTAATATCAAATATAATTATGTGGGTAGCATCCCACTCACCTTTTCCTGCAGAGGCCTAACTGATACCTGAGCTAGACTGCGAAGAGCTGGGCAGATGTAGGACTTGGGCTGTTTCTCTTCTGAGGGACACGGCTGCAATTCAGGAATTGGATGAATGTGTTCCATAATGTAGGACAGGAGTAGGCAACCTATGGCACGCGTGCCGAAGGCGGCATGCGAGCTGATTTTCAGTGGCACTCACACTGCCTGGGTCCTAGCCACCGATCCGGGGGGCTCTGCATTTTAATTTAATTTTAAATGAAGCTTCTTAAACATTTAAAAACCCTTATTTACTTTACATACAACAATAGTTTAGTTCTATATTATAGACTTATAGAAAGAGACCTTCTAAAAACGTTAAAATGTATTACTGGCACGCGAAATCTTAAATCAGAGTGAATAAATGAAGACTCAGCACAGCACTTCTGAAAGGTTGCCGACCCCTGATGTAGGATTTAGTATTTTAATAGCATAGGATGCTCCAACATGCTGGTAGCGCTGAGCATTCCTGCTGAGTCCACACACCTCTCTCCTTCCCTGTAATCCTCAGTGGGATTTATGAAGTAAAATAAACACAGTGCACCAGTAACAAGGTTTGGAAATTGAGGGAACAAGCAGCCCAGCCCCTTGCTTCCTGTCTCTTTCCCCCAGTCCCAGGTGAAAGCTGTTGTGTTGCATTGCTGCAGGTGGTCACCCTGGCAGACTATGACCATGTGGAGGAAGTAACCAAAGAGGGTGTAAAGAAATCCCCTTCTCCAGGCTACCCACTGATCTGTGTAACGCCTTGTGATCCTCACTTCCCCAAGTTCTTAGTCATGAAGGAGCGCTGCGATGAGGCCGGGATCAACCAGTCTTCAATACAGTTCAGCTGGGAGGTAGCAACCCCCACTGATGGGAATGGGGCCAGATCACCCTTTGAAACAATTACGGACAATACGCCGTTCACTAGCATCAACCACAGGGTACGTGACTGTGTACAGTAGCGCAAGAGGGTGTGGGTTGCACATAACAGTACATGGTGAGTGTTGTGGGGCTCAAAGTGCATCCTTGAAGCATTTGCTGTTTTGAGATTCTAGTTCAGTGGAATATCAGTTCTTGAAGAACCATTAACTAAGTTAAGTAATGTGCGTATATTTTACACCCACCCAGCCACCCACAAAGCCCCCAGCTTCATTAAGAGAACATTATTAAGGTTGCAAAGTCCAGCACACAAAAGTTAAGATGTGCCAGAAATAAGGTTGCCTGTGCAACCTTAATTCAGCCCCCTGGTGCATATGCATTATGATACAATCTTTAATGCCCTGATTGATAGGACCCCTGCCTCATTCGGTGCACAGGACGGATGGTGCTCACTGAATGAAAACCTATTCAATATTTTGTTGTATTCTGGTTAACGGGTGGCCCTAGGCATTATTTGCTGCACAGTATTCAAACCCTTCTCTCAAGACAATTATTAGTTTCCTTCCGGGCATTTCCATGGTGCTCCTCACAAGAGCATGAGAGTGCTTCACAAACATGAATAAATCTATTTTCTGTGAAGTGGGGGGGATGGCATTATCCCCGTTTTACAGAAGGGCTACTGAGGTAGAGAGAGATCAAGGTCAGAAGTTTCCACTAATTTTGCATGCCCAACTGAGAGCCCTAGGACCTGACTTTGAGAGTACTCAGCAGTACGTTGTAAGCCCTAGGGGACAGGGACCATCTCTTTGTTCTGTGTTTGTAGAACACCTAGGGCAATGGGGTCCTGCTCTATGGCTAGGAGCCTCAAGCACGACAGTAATATAAATAAATTGATAATAACAAGAGAACACTTGGTCTATTCAAACACAGCTCCCACTGACTTCATTGCAGCTGTGAGTGCTCAGCACTTTTGCAAATCAGCCCTTGCGTATTGGGGCGGGCCTGGCTTTGCTTTTTACACACATGCAGACCTCTCTCCTCATTTCTCCCAGGTGCTGGACAGCATTTACTTCAGCCGGCGGTTCCATGTGCGCTGTGTGGCAAAAGCCATAGACAAGGCCGGGCACGTGGGGACCCCGCTGAGAAGCAACATAGTTACCATCGGGACCGACAGTGCCATTTGTCATACTCCTGTGGTAGCTGGAACGGCCCGAGGATTCCAGGCTCAGTCATTCATTGCCACTCTGAAGTATCTGGATGTCAAACACAAGGAACATCCCAACAGGTATAAGCCTGGAAAGGCGCAATCACCTGACCCTGATTCTGGTCTTCCAGGGGTTTAACAGTTTAATTCATTTTTTTTACATACACAACAAACAGAACAGAAAAAGATGGATCTGTGTAAGAAATGAGGTCTCTTTCGTATATCATGAACTGGATCTCTCCCCCCCACACTCCTCATATTTAATACTGAAGGGATGCAGTGAGCATTCATATGATTTCCTCTGAAGTCATGCCTTACTCCTTGAGTTAGAAATACTGCAGTCAGTGGGTTTATTTCAAGGAATACAGTGCTACTCAACATCAGCGAGGAAATTCAGCCCTAAATAAATATAACACTAATGAACTCAAACTTGTACTATGAGCTGTGGACAAGACCTTAGCTATGTGCTGTGTAAACTGCTATAATACGCACCCCTTTTGTGAACAGTTTTTGCATAAACAGCTGTTTCTGTTTATTTATTCTGTCCCAGAATCCATATTTCAGTGCAAATCCCCCACCAGGATGGAATGCTGCCTCTCATCTCCACTATGCCTCTGCACAACCTGCACTTCCTCTTATCCGAGTCCATCTACAGACACCAGCATGTCTGCTCAAACCTGGTCACCATC
This sequence comes from Platysternon megacephalum, assembly GCA_003942145.1. Lineage (NCBI taxonomy): Eukaryota > Metazoa > Chordata > Testudines > Platysternidae > Platysternon > Platysternon megacephalum. The sequence continues at coordinate 892,999 of QXTE01000172.1, forward strand.
AGGGATCTGCAGGGCCTCTCAGGTAATCTTTAAAGCAAGCTATTGCTTTATAAATTAAAAAGGAAACCTGTACAGAGTGTAAGCTCTTTAAGGCAAGGTCCTAGCTAATATCTCTGTTAAAGTGCTATCAATATTCAGCAGAGTTGCTATATTTGAGGGAGATAAATGGGAAGGAATGCACTTAGCTGATCATTTCCCCTTTCTAGTATATGTTCTTTGGCAGGTCTTTATCAAGGTACATAGTGAGCCCCTGTGCCTCATTCTGCTGTGTGGCACAGAGAGCAGCATCAGCAAACGAATCATGTGGAAGGGCCGCCATGAGCCAAGGAAAAAATCCAAAACTTGTCTTTAAAAATTAGTTTAAGCTACCCTGGGACTGCAAACACTCTAATACACACGTCATAATTGTATGTTTATGTCACTATACTGTCACTATAGGGCAGAGTTAAGGTTGTTTGGATGCCCTAACTGTGCGTTTTCATACCTTAAAATGTTTGGATATTTTATAAGTTTAACCTTAGCCCTGAGTTTCCTGGCTTTGTAATGTTTTGTTTCTGGAATAAATGCAACATCCCTGTTACATTTTTACCTTTATGTTATTTATATGGACTCAGCCTTACCTCCAGTCTAATGTAGCGAAAAGTGCCTCTAAGCAGTACTGTAATAAAAATCATCATCTCAGTATATATCCGATACCTCATCTGATAATTAAAATGTTATGTCAGTACCTAGGCCAGAGTTCCTTAATTCACAGAGATACGTCTCCTTTTGTTTCCTAATTCCAGAAGCGGGATTCCTGGATGAAGTGACCTATGACAGCATCGTTCTGGGTCCTGGATATGACCGTCCATACCAGTTTGATCCCACCGTGAGAGAACCAAAGACAATCCAGCTCTACAAACACCTCAATCTGAAGAGCTGCATTTGGACCTTTGATGCTTACTATGACATGACAGAATTAATCGATGTCTGTGGGGGATCTGTAACTGCTGACTTCCAGGTGAGGGTTCATTTCCATAAGACTTGGGCCCAATCCAGACCTCTTTACTCAGGCAGAAGTCCTGTAGCAGTAAATATTCATTGGGCATGCCTTCCATCCCACGGAATCGGTACACATTTGATTTTCCCCTGGCTGTTACTTAAGGTAGAATAGTACATCATGAAATGTTCTTGGCTCTTTTATTTTGATAAACATGGTGTCGTTTTAATTATATTATTCCATGGTATGCTAGAGAATGTACTGTAAATGTTGTAAGTGCAATAATGTATTGGTAAGATGAAAATTCATGATTGTCTCTGCTATTAACTGTTTTGGACCAGATTCTCAGCTGGTGTAAATCAGGATTGAGTTCAGTGGATATATGTTGATTTACACCTGCTGAGAATGTTGCCCTCTGTGAATAGTGAAGTGAGCTCACAGGAATTGTTTGAGGTTTCTCAAATGTGCAGATTAACACAGTGAGGCTCAGCAATAATCTAGTATAAAATAATGGCTTGTGTGTATGAGCACCACTGCTCTCTACTGGTTGCAGTATGTATAACCAATATATCCTAATAACCCAGACTGGCTCGTGCGTTTAACTGTTCCTTCTACTGACTGAGCAAGCAGAGCTGCTCTTTTAATGCACTGAATGGAGACTTGCGTTTTTAGAGCTGAAATCATGATTCACAGTACCTCGTGCGCAGTTAGCTAATGTGTGTGGTTAGCTCATGTGGGCAGTTAGCGTATGTGGTGGAGCCCAGGTATTATAACAGACACACGGACCCATACATTTATAATGCACACAGAGCTAGGGTACATGCCATATAAAGATAAAGGCATGTTCGCAGACTCAGCTTTGACTAACACTAGTGTTTTCGGTGGGGGAGGAACAGCTTTGTATTTACACAATGTTCTTTCAGCAGAATGGGGGAGGGAGGTATTTTTCATTTCTCAAATGCTAATCGGGAAAAGACTGTCTTTATTCACATTGGCAAACTCATTCATCATTTTAGTGACAGTTACTTTTATTCCAATCGTTTTTGAAAACCAGCAACGTCGGTGATGATCCACTGAGTTGTTATCTTTATACGTGCCCATTTCATGTATTGAAATCCAGTTATCAGGAGGTCTTGAATAGTTCGTAGGCTTTCAGCTGACCCTTTGCACATCACCCAATTTGCCTGCTTTAGACAATTACAGTGAGATTTTTAACAGCAATAAGAGCTGACCTAGCTCTGTTCCCATTTAAGTCAATGGATCAATTACCATTGACTTCAGGGAGAACAGAGAGAGGCCAACATTGCGCATTTATCAAAATCCTGGCTTTAATAATTAGAAATGCTACTTATTTCTTTATCATGCAAATCAAGAAAACTATTTGTCTGTTAAACTCTTGTCAAACTTTTTTTAATCTGTAAGTATTTTCTTACTGCCTGAAAATCTTAAATAAGATTCTAGACAAATTACAATATTTGCTTTTTTCAAAACATCTGCTGTAATCAATGCTTCAAGCACTTGAAAAAGAGCTTTCATCAACTCCACCTGAGTACATTTGCCTCCGTACTATGAATTGGTAAACAAAGAAAAATACCTATTTAACCCTACACCAGAATGGCAGAGTGTGCAAGAAGATGTACTGTGAGGAGAGAAAAAATGGCTTTGTGTAAAGATACAATCTATGAAATGGGCATGTGTAAAGATAGGTATAATATGATAGCTTTATACTTCGCCCATTTCATATACAAATATCCAGTTACCAGGGTGTCTTGTATGGTTTGTAGGCACACTATAATTATCTGTGCTCCAGGAGGGAGGACTAGACAAGCTTCCCTCCTCCCAACCATACTTGTTCATTAATCAGCAATAATCATAGAAATGCAGGACTGGAAGGGACCTCAGAAGGTCATCTAGTCCAGTCCCCTGCATTAATGCACGATTAAGTGTTATCTAGACCAGCTTTTCTCAAAGTAGGGTCCGCGGGCCCCACTAATCAACTCCTCCCTCTCCCTCCCTCAACTCCTCCCCCTCCCTCCCAGTGCCTCCTGCACGCTAAAAGTCTGGCGGTACAGCGAGGCGAAGGCAGGCTTCCTACCTGCCCCGGCTCCGTGCTGCTCCCAGAAGCAGCCAGCAGGTCCCTGAGGCCCGGGAGGGGGGCAGGGGGCCTCTGTGCGCTGCCCCCGCCCCGAGCACTGACGCCGCAGCTCCCATTGGCCGGGAACTGCGGCCAATGGGAGCTGCAGGGGCAGCGTGCGGAGACCCCCTGGTCCCTCTGCCTAGGAGTCGCTGCCAGAGGGATGTGCCAGTTGTTTCTGGGAACCGCCCGAGGTAAGTGCCGCCCGGCCGGAGCCCTCACCCCCTCCCACACTCTAACCCTCTGCCCCAGCTCAGAGCCCCCTCCTACACTCCCATTCAGAGCCCACACACCTCCCTCCCTCACCCGAACCCCCTGCCCCAGCCCAGAGCCTGCACCCAAACTCCCTCCCAGACCCCTCATCCCCTCCCACTCCCAAACTCCCTCGCAGAGCCCGCACCCTGCATCCACTCCTGTACCCCAACCCCCTGCCCCAGCCTGGTGAAAGTGAGTGAGGGTGGGGGAGAGTGAGCGATGGCGGGAGGATGGATGGAGTGAGCGGGGGCAGGGCTTCCGAAGGGGCGAGGCAAGGGCTGAGCGGGGGGGAGGGTGTCTTGGGGGTCCCTGAAAATTTTTAAATCAAAATGCGGGTCCTCAGGTTGTTAAAGTTTTGAGAACCGCTGATCTACACCATCCCTGACAGGTGTTTGTCTAACCTGTTCTTAAAAACCTCTAATGACAGATGCCACAGCACCCCTAGATAATTTGTTCCAGTGCTTAACCACCCTTACAGGTAGGAAGTTTTTGCTAATGTTTAATCTAAATCTCCCTTGCTGCAATTTAAGTCCATTGCTTCTTGTCCTGTCCCTATTGGATAAGGAGAACAATTTATCACTCTCCTCTTTATAACAACCTTTTATGTATTTGAAGACTGTTTTCATGTCCCCCCTCAGTCCTCTTTTCCAGACTAAACACAGTTTTTTCAATCTTTCCTTATAAGGTCATATTTTCTAGCCCTTTAATCATTTTTGTTGCTCTCCTCTGGACTTTCTCCGACTTGTCCACATCTTTCCTGGAATGTGGCGCCCAGAACTGGACACAATACTCCAGTTGAGGCCTTATCAGTGCTGAGTAAAGTAGAAGAATTACTTCTTGCGTCTCGCTTACAAGATCCTGCTAATGCATCCCAGAATGATGTTTGCTTTTTTTGCAGCAGCATTACATTGTTGACTCATCTTTAGTTTGCGATCCACTATAACCTCCAGACCCTTTTCTGCAGTACTCCTGCCTAGGCAGTCATTTCCCATTTTGTATTTCTGCAATTGATTATTCCCAATGTATGACCATTGGGGTGGGGTGGGGGAAGCAAGACCTTACAATGCCTTAGAAATACTGCATCCTTCCCTTTGTACATCCTACATGTAGGACATCCATGATTCTCCTTGTGGAACGAGGTAGCTTGGCATCCACGTGACACAAGATCCAGACCTATGGGAGTAGAATTCTATGAATGCTGCTCTGACTTTTTGCTATTTCTGTGGCAGAATCTGAACTGCTCTGAGTGTATAGGGTTTACTAGTTACAGTAAATCTACAAAGCATTGTTATGAACTGGTGCCAGTATCTTTCACCCCCCCCCCAAAAAAAACCCATAACCGTCTTTTTGTTTGATTGACAGGTGCGAGATTCTGCCCAATCCTTCCTGACAGTCCATGTCCCTCTCTATGTGTCCTACATTTATGTGACCGCACCAAGAGGCTGGGCTTCTCTCGAACATCACACAGAGATGGAATTTTCCTTCTTCTACGACACTGTTCTCTGGAGAACAGGTAGACTGGCACATTTTTCCTCTTTTCTCAACTGTTACTGCAGTCCTCACTTTGGACACAACTTGCTGAAGCACGTGGGAGTTCTGTCTGAGTTAGGACAAATGGGATCAGACCCTTAAATTGTAAATATTTAGCCAGGAGAGTCGTCCTTCACCTTCTAAGCTCTGTCCGTTAACAAATGAAACTGCCTTCACTGAGTCGTAGAAATTGTAGCTGGAAAAGACGTATTGGGTCATCTAGCCCTTTCACTGTCCTGGCAAGATTGTTCACTGGGATATACCTTTTAGTGCTTTCTCCAGCTCTCTTCAAAATTATTCAAATGTTGGTGCTTCCTACCACAGTCTGACAGAACTCACCATTTGGAATTTTTTCCCAATAGTTGGTCCAAACTGACTTTTGTTCAGTTACTGTCAGGTATAAACTCTGCACAGTCTCTCTCCTTTTTTGATGATTACACCAAAGAACCAACACCTACACCTGTCTGTGGTCAGCTTGTGTGTGAGCCCCCATCCTTTCTACTTAGTCAAGCTGTCCGTATTCCTTTTAATTTCCCTCCAGTTTCCCCCTCTCGAACCCTGGGCTTGTGGTGAGTAGGGCAAGAATTCTGTTTTGCAAAACATATTGAGGTTTCAGAATTTGTTTTCATTCTGCGCCAGAACAAAACCAAGAACTTTCTAAAAAAAAATTTTAAAACCCATGAGAGCGCACGCCACTGCAGAATAGCCAGTGCTCTGAATTAAGCTGAGCAGGGACTTGTATCTGCATCTCCCACATCCCAGGTGAGTCCTCTAACCATGGGACTGCAGGCTATTCTGGGCTGTGTCTCTCTCATTTTGACCAGAAAGTCCATCCTGATGTGTTTAGACAAATAGGAATTTTCCAATAAGAAACGTTTCATCCAAAGTTCCTTCTAATTTTTTACATCCATGTGCAGAATGAATTCTGTTATGTGCACCAATATGGAGGTGAAGTGTGGTGGGGATGGGGCCGAGGGGGTTCAGAGTGTGGGAGGGGGCTCAGGGCTGGGGCAGAGGGTTGGTGTGCGGGGGGTGAGGGCTCTGGGGTGGGGCAGGGGATGAGAGGCTTGGGGTGCGGGAGGAGGCTCAGGGCTGGGGCAGAGGGTTGGGGTGCGGGGGGTGAGGGCTGTGGGGTGGGGCAGGGGATGAAGGGTTTGGGGTGCGGGAGGAGGCTCAGGGCTGGGGCAGAGGGTTGGGGTGCGGGGTGAGGGCTCTGGGGTGGGGCAGAGGGTTGGGGTGCAGGAGGAGGCTCAGGGTTGGGGCAGAGGGTTGGGGTGCAGGCTCTGGGGTGGGGCCGGGGATGAAGAGTTTGGAGTGCAGGCTACCCCAGGACTGCAGCAGGGAGAGAGGACTCCCTCCCGCCCTCTCTCGCCACAGCAGCCCAAGGCTGGAGGAGAGGCACCCCTCCCCGGCTGCGGCAGCTCCGAGGCTGGGGCCGGGGGAGAGGTGCCTCTCCCGGTCTGCCTGACCCTTGATAGCCTGCTGCATGGCCGCATAGCTTAGAGGTAACTTAGGTTTCATCGATAAATTCCCGACCAGCTGAAGCTGAGACCCCAACCTTGCAGCCGTCCCAGGAGTAGTCTCGCTACTCACATTGAGTAAGAGCTGCAAGGATTGGGCCCTGGGTGGGTATTGTCAGTTTCTCTACCTCTGGAATTCATGCTGGTGGTGTAAATTCGTTCATTGCAAGCAGATGCTCTAGACAGTCCCCTTGCTGTTACATTCACTTTCTCCTCCATCTGCCCATGCAGGGATTCAGACGGACAGCGTTCTCTCCGCCAGGCTGCAGATAATAAGGATCTACATCCGAGAGGATGGCCGGCTGGTTATTGAGTTCAAGACCCATGCCAAATTCAGAGGTAAGAGTGTCAGCTTTGCTTTAGAACATCATACAAATATTGATTGGTCCTGAGGACAGTGATGATAAAGTTCTAGGATTGTTGTATATGGCTGAGGACAATGTTCACGTTCAAAGAATGTATTTATTTTTACCCACAGGCCAATTTGCTTCTCTCCTGTTACCCTCTTGGCTGGTTGCTGTTTGTTTGATTCATTCCCTGGGTTTATTTGCACCATAATTCACCTGTATTGGGAAGGACTTGTGGTATTCTGTCTGCCTTACTCCTTTTCCACTTGTTCGTGCCCAGGGCAGGCCAGCTGTGCTCTCTGCCTTCAGGCGCCAGTGCTCTAAGGAACAGGACATCAGAGCAAGCACAGTTTAATGCCAGGTATTGGGGACTCCCGACGCCAGCAGTGAAAGTGTCGGCATTAATGGTAGGCAGCTGGATGGAGTGAGGTTCCTATACTCCAGAGTTTGCTGGCTGCCATTAGAGTCCGCTGGTCTTTGCAGGAGACTACTTTTGTCATGGACGTGTCTAGACTAATGACTTTCTGAAATCCTCTGATGGTACTGCACTGGTGCTAGAGCAACAATCACGGCTAGCAACAGTGGGAATGCTACTGTACATCAGCTGCCAGTGTTTTACCATTGTGTTGTTTGTAAATCTTTCTTAGGGCAGGCTTGATCCTGACTCACACAAGTTACCATTACTCACATGAGTTATCCCACTGAGTTCCAAGTTCTTGAGATCCAAGATTGGATCTTTTCATATTTTGTTTTATTTTAAACCTTTCATGGAACATTAGATATTCTACTGACCACCTCTCCAGCATGTGACTTCAAGACAAGAAGGCTAGATACAAGTAAAAATATGTCTCTATAGGTGACGTATTTGTATTCCTCCATACAGGGCATTTTGTGATGGAGCACCACACTCTGCCAGATGTGAAGTCTTTTATAATGACTCCAGACCACCTAGGAGGGATTGAGTTTGATCTGCAGCTTTTGTGGAGTGCACAGACTTTTGACTCCCCCTATCAGCTGTGGAGGGCAACCAGCTCCTATAACAGGTGAGGAAGAAGGACTGTGGGTACAGCTGGCTTTATAGCTTCCATCAGCAGAATGGTGTTTGTGCATGCTGAGAATGCCAGTCTTAACAGCATCCTGGAGCGAAGTGTCCAGTTCAGTCATACTAGCACTTACTTTCTCTCTCTGCTGTTATGGCATTAGCCACTAGCATGAAACTTTATTTCTGTTTGTCTCTTGGGTGGCCTTGATAAATCCTCTAATCTGTTTGGATCTTGCATAAGCAGAAAGGCTCTTTTGGGCATAGGATATAAGAATGGAGGTATAATAAGTGAATGGCAACAGTCTCATCTCTCAGATGTCCTGAACACATGATCAGGGCTTTTTTTTTTTTTATATGCTCATAAATTTTTTACTCTCCAAGAACTTCTCACCATATTAACAGCCTATCATTTGTAGGGGCTTGGCTAGGTCAGGGGATTGGTAATGGGATATGGAGTCTTTGGGCCTGATTTTCGGTTGCCCTCTACCTGTCACTCTGGGGTAAATGATTGCACAAGGTGCAAGGCAACTGAGAATAAGGTTTCCATTCGCTTCTATGGCAACAGCTGAATTAAACCCTGGTTGGTGGGTAGCCCCACATTTTGTTATTATCTGGTGGCTCCTTTGCCTTCCTCCTCCAGCTATGCTCTGTATCATCTTATATAAATGACACCTCTTCAAAACCCCTCCTTCTCTTTATCCAGTTGCCTCCTCTCCTCTTCTTGATGTCCTATCTTCTGTTTGTTTACCTGAAATTGTAGGTCCTTTACAGCAGGGAATGTGTCTTACCTATGGGTCTGATTCTGATACCCTCACTCAGTGGGACTACTTGTAGAATGAAATACCTTTACTCAGCCAGTAAAGTAGTATTAGAATCTGGCCCTATGTTAGTAAGCACTATATACCTTTATGGCAGTACCTATATGGTTCCTCATAACAAGGATTGTTGGTGGCCTATGTAAAATGAATTCAGTGGCCTCAAGTCCAGTCATCACTATCTGCCTGGTGGGCAGGCTCAGCAAAGGGAGCTAGAATTGAATGGCATATGGAACCTGCATTACCTCAAGGGTTTGGGAGGAGGCACATAGGAGGGCAGCTTTCACTGCTACAGCCGATGCTGTGTCTGTCATGTGAATAAAGGAAGAGCTTAATCTCCAGGGCTGTCAATCCAGTTCCTTTCAAGTGTACTGAATTCATTTTGATGGGGGAGGGACAAAACATCTGTGTAAGTAGCATGGAGGTATTGGTAGTGAGTTCATTCCTAAGGGCGCATTGAGATTTGCCCTTTAAAGCAGGATTTCAATCCCTGTGTTTCACAGTTTAATTAAAATTAAGGCTATCCTTGATATAAATACTTACGCTATGATCCAGAAATATCTTCCTTCACTCTGCTTTTCTTGCTATCATTTCAGTAAATGATCCCTTGTCTCTCATCCAGCTGTGTTCGTGCACACAGGCAAACAGAGCATCTTTAAACATTGCGGACCAAATTCTCATCCCTGCTGTAACTCCACTGGAATTGATGGACTTACACCTGGTGGTGGTGGTTCAAAACTTTTATCTTCCGTATTCGAATAGTGCAACAGGCATGGATAATCATTTGTACTAATGAGAAAATGCTGGATGCAAAAAGCTATGCAACTGCCCATCTGATCAATGTTTCCAGGCAGGTAAACAACTCCCAGATTAATACGGTAACCATGGCATCTCCCGTCTGTTTCCAGGAAGGACTATTCTGGAGAGTACACAATCTACTTAATCCCCTGTACTGTGCAGCCCACGCAGCCGTGGATTGACCCAGGAGACAAGCCATTGGCATGTACTGCTCATGCCCCAGAAAGGTGAGGAGAGGCGCTATTCTCCTGTTCCACGGCTCACTCAGACCCCAAGGCCTGCGCTCAGAGTTGGTACAAATGGGTTAACCTCAAGGGAGTGGAGCGTATGAGTAACTGATAGTTTGTGGAGTCGGAAATGAAGAACCCTCCAATGAAAGAGATCGAAGTGTGTGGATATAGGAATGAGGTATAGTTATATTGAGATGTGAATGTGGTTGGGGCACACAAATTTCATAGATATTCAAGTAAGTTGTTCAAACTGAAGGTGTGCAGTGGAATATGCCCCCAGAGGACACAGCACCACAAATGGCTTAGATCACAGTGTTGACTTTGTGCTAGCTTTACAAGGACACAGTCTGTCTGCTCGCATCATTTGCATGGACACAGCAGGCATCTGACATGAGCTATAACAACAGCAGAAACGAGAGGGGAGAAAACTCTCTATTGGCTTTGGATTCTAGCAGTGAATGAGATTGTCCTCCATCAAAATAGGAGAACAGGGCTCCCTCAACATTAAATCTATACTTTGACTGGAGCCCCTCAGAATGGTATGTGACATGGCTAGTTTCACTACGTCTGAGCACTTGGCTTGGATGTCAGCAAAAAATGGTCAGAAAGGCAGAGGAAAGCATGATATCTTTTTTTGTTTCCTTTTGCTTCTGTCAAAGACAATCTGTGGAGTTACATAGGCCTGATTGTCACAGGTGCTGAATATCAGTGGCTCCAGTGGGAGCTGCAGTACTCAGGACATCTGAAAATCAGAACCACATTGTTCCTGTTCTCCTTTTGGGGTGAAGTTCACTGCCCCCACCCACATACACTCAGACAGAGCAACTGGGCTGCGTGCAGGGTACTAAGCAGGAGTTGGGTTGTGGAAGATTAAATTTACTGTCTTAATCTCTGGCTCTTCTGTGATCGCTACTAAAGGTGGGTTAGTGGCCACTGTCTTTCTCCATCCCCTATGGGGCATTTGGGTATATGAAACTCATGCTCGTTCCCTTGGCCTGCCTGCAAACCCCAGATCAATGCTGGCTTAGTCAGTCCCAGTTCCGGGGCTTGCAGGGATGCAGAAGCTAATCTGCCTGCTCCCCCCTGATCAGAAGTTGATCCAGTAAAAGATATTACTTCACCCACCTTGTGTCTCTGCTCCCCACTGGACAGCCCTGCCCCTAGGCTTAAATAGTGTGCAGTAGCCCTCTTCAACTGAGAAAATTTCACTCTTGATGCATAGCCTTTATACCAGGTAACAGCTATTTGTTATTAATGAGTGTTGTGCCCCATATGCTCCAGTTTGAGCATATAAACAGTAGGAAATAAAGCTCCAAAGTGTCAAACAATAGTACCACAGCTGCTGGGTTCTTCTATAGACTCCCATGCTCTCACCAGATGCTGCATCTCTGGAGGAAAACGCTGACTTGTGACAGCTGCAGCACAGGGGAAGATAGGGATCTAAGGTCTAGTCTACACACAGATTTTGTAGAACTGTGTTGGTTAGAGGGTGCGATTTTCAGTCTAGTGTAGATGGCAATAAGCTAAACCAGCATAAGTACCTTTATATCAATATAACTGTGTCCATTCTAGGATGGTGTGTACCGATTTAACTATATGGGTATGTTTAAAGTGGCATAACTTATGTGTGTGGACAAGTCCAAGCTGCATTTCCTTCTTTTCTTCTTTGAGTGCTTGCTCGTGTCCATTCCATATTAGGTGTGTGTGCTTGCCACATGCACCGGTGCCGGAAGTTTTTCCCTCAGCAGTATCCTTAGGGGGCGCCAGAGCCCATCCCCTGGAGTGGCGCCCGTATGGCACGGTATAAGGGGCGTGGCCGGCTCCCCCCACCCTCATTTCCTTCTTGCCACCAGTGATGGTGCTGGAACATCTGCTGCTTCGACTAGCGTTGTTTCGTTTTCTGTTCTTGTGAACTTTGAAAACCTGTAGTATAGTTGTATATAGTTAGTGGTTTCTTAGTTACCCTTAGTAGTAGTTCTCAACTTTTCGTTAGTCCCAAATGGGACTCAGCTGGGGGACGGGGCATGCCCTGGTCCCCAGGCTTTAAGCCCTGCAATCGCTGCAAACAGCCTATGCCAGTCAGCGATCCACATACCAGCTGCCTAAGGTGCTTAGGCGAAGGGCACAGAAGTGACAAGTGCCATATCTGCAAGTCCTTTAAAGCTAGGACGAAGAAGGAGTGCGATATCCATCTGAAAGCGCTCCTAATGGAGTCGGCACCCACTCTGGCAATGGAGCAGCGGTTCGACTCTGCACCGAGCACCACGGCCTTCATGCGCAGTGCTCCGCCGGTGCCATCCATGAGCCGGCACCAGTCCCACTCCATGACTCTGGGGAAGAAACCGAAAATACTGGGAGGGGAAGCCCCCAGTAAGGGACAGGAGAGGGCTGGGGGGTGAGTCACAACCCGTGCCAGGCAGCTCAACACCCCCTTCGGGAAGTCGGGACCCAGCTCAAGTCGAGCAGTACAGCTCGACCCATGCTTCGCCTGTGACCCTGGATAGCGGTGCAGGCCCAGGCCAGCTTCAGGTGCCGTCGACATCCGAAGCTCTTCGAGCGACTCAGGAGAGTCTGACATTCCCGGTGCCGCCCACATTGGCTCCCGTGGTACCTCGGTCTTGGGGAAAACCCGCGTTGGGACCTATGCATGTGTCCCAGCCTCAGCAGTACCAATCCACATCGAGAGGGACGTCCTGCCAGTGTTCACCCACCCGAAGCCGTCATGCCTCAGGACTGGAGAGGCAGGCTCAGCGGAGCCCTCTTTGGTCCCCACACCAGGGGCACTGATCAAGAGACTAGAGGTGTACCTCTCCGGTAGATTGGCGCAGACCCTCTGAGGCATGCGCCACCCGACAAGAACTCTGGGACCGGCCCCGACCGTCTCCAAGGGCCCGGGACTGATCCTGGGACTGATCGGACACCAGAAACCGCCAATCACTGGGCCATCATCGCCTGTCTCCAAGAAGGAGATCGCCCTTTTGGCAGTTAACCACAAGGAGAGGCAAGGACAACCTGGAGCCAACCCCAAAAATAAAGACTCGAGGAGACTTGATCTCATTGGACATAAGGTTTATTCGTCTTCCAGTCTTCAGCTGAAAGTGGCCAACCACCAAGCCCTCCCTTGCCCATATGACTTTAATATGTGGCAAGCCATGGCCAAGTTTGAAGGGTCACTTTCCAAGGCTTCCAAGGAGTTCCGAGTGATCCTCAATGAGGGCATGACTGCAGCCAGGGCGACCCTCCAGGCAGCGTCAGAGCTGTGGACGCTGCTGCCCGCACCATGGCTTCCGCTATCTCCATGCGGTGAGTTTCTTGGCTGCTCCTCTCTGGGTTGTCCACCGAGGCCCAGCAGTCATTGCAGGATCTGCCCTTTGACAGCAGGGCCCTATTTACGGACCAAACAGATAGTAAGTTGCAGGGCCAGGGGAGCCAGCCTCGGCAGGACCAGCCCCATAAACAAGCCACGGGTTACAAGTGCCGCCCGAGCCACCCGCCTCTACTCTCGGCAGTCAGGCTCTACCTGAAATAAGCAGAGGGCCAAACAATTGTTTTGAGGGTGTGCACGAGGGCGACCTACCAGATTATTCCCTGGATCCATCTTTCCCAGTGTTCTTCAACCGCCTTTCCTCCCAGCGTGGACCACTATAACTTCGGACCGCTGGGTCCTCAGCACAGTGGAAGGGGGTTATACTCTCCAGTTCCTTTCTCCCCCACCCTCTTCACATCCGCCTTCCCCGTCCCTCTTCAGGGACCCCTCTCACGAGAGTCTCCTCGCGCAGGAGATAAAGGGGTTGCTACAGCTGGGTGCAGTGGAAGAAGTTCCTCTTGAGTACAGGAACAAGGGGTTCTATTCCCAGTACTTTTTAATCCCAAAGGCCAAGGGCGGTCTGCTGGCCATCCTGGACCTGCGAGACCTCAACAAGTATCTACAGAAGCTAAAGTTCCACATGGTCTCTCTGGCTTCTATTATCTCCTCCCTGGATCCGAGAGACTGGTATGCTGCCCTCAACTTGAAGGACACATACTTCCACATAGCGATCTTTCGAGGACACAGACACTTCCTCTGGTTTATGGTGAGGCCCCACCACTACCAGTTTATGGTCCTTCCGTTCGGCCTGGCGACAGCACCGAGAGTGTTTACCAAGTGCCTGTCGGTGGTGGCAGCTTACTTCAGGCACCGGGGTATCCAGCTCCACCCGTATCTCAATGACTGGCTCGTCAAGGGCGGCTCCAGATCTCAAGTCCAAAGGGATGGTGCTTCAAGCCCCGTTCCACTCTCTGGGCTTACTGGTGAACAACAAAAAGTCAACGTTCGTGCCAGGGCAGAGGATAAAGTTCATCGGAGTGGTCCTTGACTCGACCTGCACCAGAGCGTTCCTGCCGCTGGAAAGATTCCACACGATGGCAAACCTCATCGCAGAAGTCTCAGCGTCCCCTCTTGCTCCTCTTCCTCTGCCTACAGCCTGGGTCTGCCTGCGCCTGCTGGGCCACATGACAGCATGCACTTACATGGTCCGCCATGCCAGACTCCAGATGCAACCCCTGCAACAATGGCTGGTGACGGTCTATTCCCAGTCCCGAGACTTCCTGGAAAAGATCGTTACCATTCCCCAGGCGATACTTACCTCACTGCGATGGTGGACTTGACCGCTGGACAGTCCTGGAAGGGGTTCCATTCGACAACCCCCCTCACTCCATCAAGTTGGTGTCAGACACCTCGGACCTCGGCTGGGGGGGCACATCTCGGCAACCTCCAGACACAGGGGATGTGGTGCCCGAAGGAGGCGTGGTTACACATAAACGTCAAAGAGCTCTGAGCAGTCCGGCTGGCATGTGGAGTCTTCTTGCCCCACCTGTCGGGCAAGGTGGTACGAGTCCTGACGGACAACACAGCCTCGATGTTCTACATCAACAGGCAAGGGGGAGCGTGCTCGTCGGCTCTCTGTCAGGAGGCCCGTGAACTCCTACCCATCTCCAGGGGTACTGCTTTGGAGTCACCTAATATGGAATGGACATGAGCAAGCACTTGAAGAAGAAAAGACAGTTACCTTTTCCGTAACTGGTGTTCTTCAAGATGTGTTGCTCATGTCCATTCCATGACCCGCCCTCCTTCCCCACTGTCGGAGTTTCCGGCAAGAAGGAACTGAGGGTTAGGGGAGCTGGCGGCGCCCCTTATACCACGCCATGCGGGCGCCACTCCAGGGAGTGCCAGAGCTGGTCCCCTACGGATACTGCTGAGGGAAGAACTTCCGGCACAGGTGCATGTGGCGAGCACACACACCTAATATGGAATGGACATGAGCAACACATCTCGAAGAACACCAGTTACGGAAAAGGTAACTGTCTTTTTTTCTCCTCCCAAATTTAGATTTTTGATCCCAATTGCCTTCCAGCAGACAAACCGCCCAGTTCCTGTCGTATACTCTCTGAACACAGAGTTTCAGCTCTGTAACAATGAGAAAGTATTTTTGATGGATCCCACTAAATCCGAAATGTCTTTGGCAGAAATGGATTACAAAGGAGCTTTTTCAAAGGGTAAGACCTTTTCCTTCGCCTTGTTAATTTACTTTAGCTAAAGGGTCCATCTGTGCAGCCTCTATTATTGTGTAAGAGAAATGATGTGATATCGGAGATTCGTCTTGCCTATGTGAGCATGCTATGTTACAGATCATGCTACAACCCTGTCAGACCATGACTATAACGGTTGTATAATACAGTCATACCACAATATGGCACCATCTACATAGGCAACTCTAAACCCTGTCATAATACTATTCCCCAGCCTGGTTGATTTGGCTGTGTAGGTGGTCTCTTTAGTCTTTCTGAATTGCTCCTCTTCCTCCCATGAATATAAATATGACTATTATTCTCTCAACCTTCTCAGGTCAAATCCTATATGGCCGTGTGCTTTGGAATCCCGAACAAAATCTAAATGCTGCCTACAAACTGCAGCTGGAAAAAGTCTATCTCTGTACTGGCAAGGATGGTTACGTGCCTTTCTTTGACCCTACTGGAACAATCTATAATGAGGGGCCACAGTATGGCTGTATTCAACCCAACAAGCACCTAAAACACAGATTTCTGCTACTGGTAGGTTGTACACTGGACAAAATTGTGACACGGAATTGTGGCAGCTGTGGAGTTGTGGGTAGTTATGTCAGGGCAGATTCTGGAACCATCTCTTTGCTAAACTGTGTGAGAATCCGTGACAGGAACACTTTGTATTTCTGATACTGCCTTTGGTCTGATAAAATTCCATGGAGAGCCAGTGAGGTTGAGCAAATCTCAAAGACACAGTTCACATCAAAAAATTACTGAATGGAGATGGAGACGAAACTACTTTCTAACCCAGGTCAGGGGTGAGGCCCAATGAGGCCCATTCCAGATGAGGAAAATGAGCCATTTAGCAAGCACAATAGCTAACACATCGTAAATAGCATGTTTTAAACAGCACCTCGTTTAGACAAAGGCAGTGACGTTGAAACACACTTTAGCTTGTCGTGGGTAACACTACGGTCCCTGTGTTTAGCTAACGTCTTGCGAAATGGCACCACATTTTCCTAGTGTAGACAGGCCCTGACTGGACAGGAGGGGAAGCTTGCCCAGCTGTTGTGCACATTCTGTGTATAAAACAACCTCATGTTCTAGGGTTGTTGATCCAGCATCTTTCATGAGCATTAAATTCGCTTTCTCTTCTTCACAGACACCCTGTAACTTATAAACCCAGGCTGTTTGTTGTTCCATAGCTCACATTTTTTAGTTTAGTCTGCTCAATCACTCTCCTCAGGCCTTGTCTACACCAGGCTTTTTTGTCTCCAAGTTTGCAGCATGGTTCCCAGTGCAGGTAGACAGACAATAGCAGTGTGATCATGGCAGATCAGGCTAGCCACCCGAGTATGTACCCAGGGATCAGGCAGGTTTGTACTAGGGTTGCTAGCCTGAGCTGCACACTTCAGTTGTTAGCATGCTAGCTAAAGGGATCCCCTGGAGGCAGCCTTACACCTGTGTGCCTCAGTGCCAGCACTTGGGGAATCCTCCCTTGGCTGGATACAAGGCCTTTCGGGCTCTTTTATGCCACTCTAGCCCATTTATGCGGCATAAGTGGGCTGGAGCAGGGGTGAGGTTCTCACCTGTAGTGTAGACACACCTTGAGTTCTGTGTGCTTTCACTGAAATATTTGCCTACGGTGCTGTCTGTATCCCACTTTTTCTTATATGTTCCTAATGCAAGCAGCATCTTACTGCACAGCTATGTGAAAGGCAGGAGGGGGTGGGGGTTTTATAGCATATTAAATATAAATCCAAATCCTGTGGACCTTACCCATCGTTTCCTCACTCCTTATTCAGACACCTTCCCATTGGTCTGAGGACTAGGAAAAATTGTGATTTGGACCCTCATTTTTAATGTAGGAAGGGCTATACAAATATATTTGTACCAACAGCCCCCTCCGCATATAGAAGGACATTTACTCATCGATTTAACAAAAATCCTCTTTCATTGTATGAAATAGTGACTAGTGCACATCACATGTTTAACTGTAAGTGCAGACTTTGAAATTAACATTTCCCAGGGTCCTGGATGGCAGCCATGCTACCATTCAGCAGCATAATAAAAGGTACCCTTAGTATTCTCACTACATTTTCATGCATCTATGTATTAGGCTGGTTACGCTCAGCACTGGGGTGTTTAGTTTAATAAACCTAATCTAGGGATGATCTATTACAAACAAAATATCAAATGCTGTAAATCAAATTGCAATTATAATTATTTCCTGTGCTGTGAAATGCACTATATTAAAAATTATTCTTTCCTAAGTCCTGGGAGTTGGCACTTTGCACAACCACTTGCATGGACCTGGGACTTGGGTTTGACTTTTGGCTGAGAGATGTGGAGCATTATTCTTGGACCTGGATTCTTGCTTCCCCTCTGAGAGCTCTGCAGAGGTGACATGCTTAGCCTCAGGTGGCTGTGGTTGATGTATTGAGCCCCAGACACATACCCGCATGGATCTCAACATTGTATTAGGGCCTCAGTGCTCATTTTTATGTTTGATTGAGCACCGCTTGATGATGTCTTTTTTAGTGAAGTCCTCCCGAGTCTAGTTCAGCAGGGAATTGTTGGCTGTGGCTTGGTCTTTGCAGGAAGAAGGGAAGCTGAAGTAAGAAACTGGGAGAGTAGCAGGACTCTAACAGGAGCACAGAAGTCTCTCTCTGGGGAAAATAACGGCAACTGTATAATTTATGAAAAAAAACTGGTTTAAATTTCTCTTGGGGGAAAAATGAAAGGAAAAAATTAGGAATACGGACACTTATGTCTTTGGATTAGCACCAGGAGTTAAGGAAGGAGTGTGTTTTAAGGAAGTTTTTGACTCGAGAGGATGCACAAGATGCACAAGAAGAGAGTGGAAGAGGGCCGTGCTGGGTCAGCATGGAAGGAGACACAAAGACATGAGTGAGAGATGCTCTTCTTGTGTCCTTTTGCTGCTTCCTATAACACATTAACCAAAAAGTCAGCTTTGACAAATCTCAGTTGTCATGTAGCTGTTGGTCGCCAGTTTGTTACTAATGTATGTGTCACCATTTCTTCAGTACATATTGCTTTCTGTACATTCCAGGACCGAAACCAACCTGAAGTAACTGATAAGTACTTCCACGATGTACCTTTTGATGCCCACTTTGTCTCTGAATTGTCTGATTTCCACTTGGTGAGCAGCATGCCAGGAGTGGATGGATTTACTATGAAAGTGGATGCTCTCTACAAGGTGTGTTGCATGAGATGCACAGTAACACAAAACAAACTTTGTTATACAGACAGTCCAAGATACTTTGTGCTTTACAGACTCTAGGCCTGACCCTGCATGTGTAGAAGTCCAACACACACTAGGGCAAGCCTTGCAGTCTTATCTAATTTTCTGTGGACAAAGACAGCACATATTTCCTAGTGCCAGAAACACTCTTCAACAATTTAGGGTCCTAATTCTGTATTGGGATCCACTAGCACAAGTCTCTGTATCCATGCAGAGTCTCATTGAACCCAGCTCGTATTCACTTCCTTTAATGCTAATCTTCAGGTAGGAAGAGGATTTCAGAATTCCAGCCCAGGGCCTTCGTGTTCTGTCTGTGAATGTGCTGAGTCCCTTTAACTGATCCTGAAGTCAGAAGGAATTTACAGTACTTAGCAGTTCTCCCTGGATCAAACCACTCAGTTACAAAGGTGGAATTCCTAGAAGGTGGGTGCTGTCTCTGCACAGTTACCCAGCAAGATATGACTTAATGAGCAAGTCTAGAATATAGGTAAGACCTACATTGTCAACAGCTACATGAAGGAAGCTATCTATCAGTGGGTTTTACACGAGCTGTATGTTAATCAATTTGAAGGTTCCTATTGACTCCAGTGCACATTGATTCAGCTCTTTAGTCAGCACATGATCACACTTTTGCCATGGTGGGCTCTCAGACAAGGAACTTGCTCTACCCTGAGATCCATCTCAGCTCACCTTAAAATCATCATATGTTGAAACAAGAGGCATTAGATGGGAGAATTTTATAAATATGTATTATCTTCCCCTCCCCTACACTTTTCCCACATTTTCCCATTGAACTCAATTTGGATTTAGGGCTCCCCAGCACTCTTCAGGATCAGACCTTAAATTAGACAATGAATACTGTTCAGACAAACTCCAGCACATAAACCGGAGATCAGAAATTCAGTTCAGCTCCCCGAATGGATTTATTTGTTTGACCTTTCCTAAGACAGTGCTGTATTTAGTTTTTAAAATATATTTGTAATTAAATATTTGTAATGACAGTTAGTTCTCCAAGCCATTCAGCAAAGAGTCTCTTAAAATAGTTATTATTTATGAATAATTTATTAGTATTATCATCATAGTTATCAGAGCTGGTCCAAAACAGTAAACAAATTTATAAAAACAATTTGACTGTTCTTTCAAAAAAATATGAAATGTTGATTAATTTTTTTCAAAAATCAAAAACTGTCAAACTTTCAGAAGTTAAAAATGGAAAAAATTATGAATTTTGGGGGGTCAGACAAATAATGTTGACACAAAATGTCATTAAAAAAGGAATTTTTTAAAAATCCAACCAGCTATGTATTATTACTGTTTCTAGAACTGGACAGAACATTTAAAAATGATTAACACTGAAACAAAATATTGACACAATATTCTGGGCAATATTTGCCCCCATTTTTTGATCAGCTCAAATTGTTAATATATTGCTATTGGTCACCAAAGTATGTGATAGTGTGATGGCTTCCATCGTGGTCAATGCATGGAGAACTGAATGGGCACCTCCAGAGCTAAAGCTACAGCTTGAGCTAAAGCTCCCCGAGGACTGTAGGGTGACCAGATAGCAAGTGTGAAAAAATCAGGACAGGGGATGGAGGGTAATAGGTGCCTATGTAAGAAAAAGCTCCAAAAATCAGGACTGTCCCTATAAAATTGGGACATCTGGTCACACTAGAGGACTGTAACAGACCCATATCATCTGTGAATCAGGCACAGACAGGCACCTATAACGTGCACTTGTCCCTGGCTTATAGAGTAGCACTTTGCCCATTTCCATCTCCTTTGAACAGAATTCTAGCATCACTTTAGCTAAAGTCCCAGAGTAAAGTCTCTTGTGTGTATGTTCTGTCATAAAGGTGGAAGCTGGACACCAGTGGTACCTTCAGGTGATCTATATAATTGGCCCAGAAACCATTGCAGGGCCCCGTGTTCAACGGTCTCTCACTCACTACCTGAAACGCAGCCGCAGGGACCTGGTGGACAACAACGGCAGACTGATTCTGGATGACTCGTTGATCTATGACAATGAAGGCGACCAAGTCAAGAATGGCACCAACATGAAATCGCTGAGCCTGGAGGTTCAGGAAGCAGTAGCAGCTGCTTCCTTATCACAAACAGGGGCTTCCATAGGAAGTGCATTTGCTGCCATCATGCTGCTGCTGCTTGTGCTCCTGTTAGTTTGCTTCATAACCAGGAAATGTCGAAAGCAGAAGAAGAAGAAAAAGCCTGCCAAAGATATCATGGAGGAATATCCTCTCAACACCAAGATAGAAGTACCCAAGAAAAACACAGAAAGGGCAGAGAAGAACGTAAACAGACAATACTGCACTGTGAGGAATATCAATATATTAAGTGACAATGAGGGTGCCTACAAGGTCAAAGGTGCTAAGGTCAAACAAGTGAACTTAGAGGTCAAAGTTCACAACAATTTACATGATGGAACAGAAGTTTGAGAGTGCACATTTTTTTGTAAAAGCTTTTTATAAATTGTAAAAAAAAAAAAAATTAAAAATTTACTGGTATTTTAATAATCTGGTGGAAAAGGGAAGAATATAGCTTTGAGTGGTGGACAGCAATGCATCCTCCCATGCTTCAACTCACAACTGAGCTACCTCATTCAAAGCAAGATTGTGTGACACACCCAGGGCAGAAAACATTGAAACTTTCATGTGGTATCTCTACCAACACTCAGTTCTATTTTACGCTGTACCGCTTTCGTAACAGAATTCCTGGCAGCCAAATATTTACATAAGCTCTACAGTGATTCTAATAAGAACAGTTCATTCTAATGGGGTTTAATAATGCTGGAAGATCAACAGGCTAGTACAGTATCCTTAGATCAGACACAGTGTTTAGCAAAGATCCTTAGAAGAGCTGGAATCTATTCAATTCCACTCTATACTGCTTTCCTTGCTCTTCCTTTTTGCTGGAAGACATCATGCAGAACAGGACAGTTTTGGCTCAAGCATACAGGCACACACAGCCAGTTCTGAAACTAATGCCAGTATCTTCTCAATGGATGATCTGCATGGGAGTGAAAATCACCCCAGGCAGAGGGCCCACACATAGCAGCGGGTATCACTTAAGCCCCATGTTAAAGGGGAATTAAGTTGTGCCCAGGACCTTCTGCACTGGAGTGATTGTCACTCACAAATGAGTGTGAATCTTCTCGTTCTCTGTCCTGGAGATTTAGGGTGAAATCCTGGTCCCATTAAAGTCAATGGCAAAACTCCCATTGACTTCACTCTGACTCTTTGAACCGCCAATCCCACCACGTATCCTTCCAACTCAGTGAAGTTTGGAACCCAAAATCATCTCTGTTTGGTCTCCCAGTCAGTAGCAGCAGCACCAGCAGATTTCTCTACTATGTTATAAGATTGAAACACCTTTCATTGAGAACACTCCACGAAGTCAATGCAAAGAACTATTTGGAGCCGTCTAGATGAGGGGGTTGTCAGCTTCGGGGTTGCAGACAGTTGGTTGTGGGTCACAATATTGTTAAATGGGATGGAGTCCCAGCTATATGGGAGGAGAGTCCTAGTATTGAAAAGAGTGAGAACCATTGATAAGGATAAGCAGTTGAAATGTTCTAACTTTTGCTTACAATGATCTGAGCACTTTTGTACTGTAGTGTGTTACATTTTCATGGTGCTATACAGACATTAATGAACCTCTTAGCATTATTCCAAACTGATATTTGATTTTGATGAGATACCAAACCTTTTCTCCCTCACCCTCAATCACATACAGTACAAATGGAACAGTTGCTCTACTGCATGATGCACTAGAAAATAGTGTGCACAAGCACGCCAGGCCTGTTATTTATTAAATAATATTGCCTTATCTGCACTGATTTCCGAACTCATCAGTAACCTTTACACTCCTGGGTGCACTGTAAACTGCATGAAGTCTGGAACACACTCATCCCCCAGGCTTTGAGTTGCAGCTTTGTGCAAACTGGAAATAAAGCAGCTGGTACGCTCTATTGCCTGCAAATTTTAGGGTTTTAGGTTTCCCACATCATTACAAAAACCCACAGAACAACATGTGTCTTAGTTTTTAAGAAGGTTCTCCTCATTTTAAAATATATTATTTTTTAAAATGGAGGGACAAAAAATCCAAAACTTGTTCTGACCGCAGTAGAGCAACTGCAACTCTGGTGCCTAATGATTCCATTCACACTTTATAGTAAGGTTCCATTTATAAATAGTTTACAAATCCATAGATGTTTTAGTAAATAATAATAATAATGAAGGAGGTCAATTTCATTAGCCCTTTTTATAGTTGGGGAAATTGAGGCACAGAGAAGAGAACTGACTTGCCCAACAGACCCCAGTGGCAGAGCCAGGAATAGTCTCCTGAGTCTGAGGGGACAGTTCACTAGCCACTAGGCTACAATGGTTAATCAATTGTTATAGAGGCCAAGAGTTTGTTTATAATCATTTGACACATTCTACTGATGTGCTGATAAACATCTGTATCTTATGGATGCAACAGGCTTATAACATCACTGCTCATGTATTAACCCTTTTCAAACTGTTTATAAATGGAACATCACTATGAAGTGTGACTGTGATTCCTTTAGCTGCGTCCCCCATCTCTATTATTATGTTTCCTGATGTGGCACCATTTCAGGTTTGTTTCTGGTAGCTCAGGCACTTGGTTTACCACTACATACTCATACCAAGGTCACACAGACATACCTAAACAAGCAATATTTTGGGTTGTCAAAGATCTGATATTACTTTTCTGGGTCTATTAGGCATTTGGCCAGAGGATATTTGTTTGTTTGTTTTCCCACAGATTCAACAGCAACTGGATAATATGTGTAAATATAATATGTAATGTGCACTTTCTGAGTGGAGGTGAGATCTGATTATTCAGCTTAAATATTTAAGGGGTGTCTGTTCTCCCTGTGATGCATGCAGACTGCTCCCATTGGTGATTGTTTTAGACTGTAAGCTCTGCATGGCAAGGACTGTCTGCTTTGTGTCCTGAACAGCACGGAGTTGTCAGTGCCTAGCACCAGATCTATCCTAGTGTTAAATGGGAGTTTTATGCATATGTTTATGGAAGCTGAGAGGTGGAAAGCGGCAGTAGAGCCATCTGATTTCACACAACACTGTGTAATAATAGAGCCTGGGATCCCTCCTGTGTAATGTTCACAAAATAAATACAGGAACTACCCCTGGCAGATTAATTATGACAACCTCACAATAGTGACTTGCCTATGGAAAATTAAAAAGCCTGCAAAATTTGGGGTGTTCCTTGTCAATATCCGATCTGTTAGACGTACACTTAAAATGAAAGTGTTGAAGCTTTGAACTTGTGACTTAATCATTTTATTCACAATTGCCAGCTGTGTTTTATATATGTTGATCAAAGAATGTGGGTGGTATTTCATTTCATTCAGATATGTAGCACCCACATAGTCTCAGCTTCTGCAGTTTGCTTGTTAATGCATTATAAATCCTACTGTATTTTTAAAGTGTTGAAATTAGTACAAATAAAACCTTGGAACTTCATTTTCTCTTGTGTATTATGGTGCTGTATAAATAAAAACAGAGCCAAGGTGCAATGTTACAGTTCTCCATATTTGTACAACTGTTTTAACCTGACGACACTGGGGACATTATATATTTCTGCTCCTGAGAAATAATAATGTTGAGACAGGCTTACGTATGACTGCATTTTTCTGACCTTGTGTGTGCATATGTTTTGATATCCTTCACTTATTTTACTGTGCATTGCACCCCCCCTGTGAAGACCGTCTGATATGATCTGAATATATCACTTGTGGTGCTGTCAACCTGTTTTCTTGAATCTCATTATAATTTATGTATTTTGAATATCACTCTATTTGTTATGGAGTTAATGGTGGGTTTTTTTCATGCAGTACAACATGTCACAATACAATTTTTTTTGCTAATAAACAACATTTTGGTTACTTTTTGATACAAGCTTTCAATTTATTTAATTCTTCATGACACACATGAAGCACCCGAATCACTCTGGAGTCAGTGCTTTGAAGAAAGATGTCTTAAGAGTTGAACACACACAGTGTTATCCAAAAGTTCAGTTATACCCTAATTTATTTCCCATTAAATTAGCAATAATGTTATGGTTGTTCAACATTAAATTAAAAATAATTACCTCATATCTAGCTAAACTCCAAAGGCTATCAGTGTCTCCTCAGTCATTTTACAAGAACTATTTAGAAACAGACTTCAGGAATTTAGGTGGGGTTACTCACCACCACCGATTACTACTTCCTCATCCCAATTTGTGAATCCCAGACAAGAGACTGATTCCTGGACAGTCCCACTATGTTTTACTTTCTTTTTCTTTTTTATTTAAAATTCTTCTCAAAATTTTGTTTCTTTTTTAATATTGAAATCTGGGATTTTTTCCTTCCAACATCCTTTCTTTCTTCTCTTATCTATATTTTTATAGACTTTAAGGTCAAAAGGGATCATCATGATAATCTGACCATTCTCACATTGCAGGCCACAGAACCTCACCCACTCACTCCTGTGATAGACCCCTAACCTCTGCCTGAGTTCCTGAAGTCCTCAAATCATAGTTTAAAGACTTCAAGTTACAGAAAAGCCATCATTTACACTAGTTTAAACCTGCAAGTGACCCGTGCCCAATGCTGCAGAGGAAGGCGAAAAACCCTCAGGGTCTCTGCCAATCTGACCCAGGGGAAAATTCCTTCCCGACCCCAAATTTGACGATCAGTTAGACCCTGAGCATGTGGACAAGTCCCACCAGCCAGACACCTGGGAAAAAATGCTCTGTAGTACCTCAGAGCTGTGAAAGTCACCAAGTGATTTCCCTTCCCTGAGAAAACCCCTATGGCAATTTGTATTAGTGGCCACTAGGGGAAAGCAGAAGCCACACTAAGAACAAAACCCTGAACTTTTCAACTATGTTTTTTCTGATCCCTTGAGCCAGGAGATGCTGGTTCCAAACTAGTTTTCACTGACCAGATAGTAGAAGCACAGGGTCTGGAACCCCAATCAAGTGTTACCACGGCAAGGGCCTCTATCTGAATGTGTATAAAGGATCTGTGAAACTTGTGTGAGTTAGAGTCTTTGTACCAAGGTGCAAGGCTCTCCTTTATTTTGCAAATAAAGTCTCTCTTTCCTTATCTCTGCCTATCTGTATTTGGCTCTCAGCTAGGTGGACCCGATATTTCGGTAACAGAGCCCTCCCTATCTAGTGTCCCATCACTTTTCTTCTTTTCATTTTCTTATTTCCACAGAAAAACTATGGACTGCCACTTAAAATTCCAGCCATTACACATATCACTTATCACCATTTCCTGAAAAAAAGCTAAACTTTGCAAGTTGGGTGTAACAGGGAAATCTCAATCCTCCTCATTGAAATGAATGACTCTCCTAAGGGCTTGTCTACACTACTGCGTGGGGTTGATCTAAGATACGCAACTTCAGCTACGTGAATACCATAGCTGAAGTCGATGTACTTAGATCTACTTACCACGGTGTCTTCACTGCGGTAAATCGACAGCTGATGCTCTCCCGTCGATTCTGCTTGCTCTCCTCGTTCTGGTGGAGTACCAGAGTTGACGGGCGAGCACTCAGCAGTTGATTTATCGCGTCTATACTAGACATGATAAATCGACCCCCGCTGGATCGATCGCTGCCCGCCGATTCGGCGGGTAGTGTAGACAAGCCCTTAGTCTGGTTTCTTGCCCCCCCCCCCGGCCCCCAGAGAAGAACTCAGTACCACAGGGAAAGACAAAGAAACTTCACAAGCATTACAATTCATAGTGCAAATTGCACTAGTGTCAATCAGACACCTTCAAATGGCCTCTACTGGTTTTGCAGTCCTCTTAACCCTTTCTCTGAATTATTTCAACTCTCAAAATTACATAATCTGTCAGTCTTCTTGTGCAGATGCAAAATCTTCCAGATCCCATGGAGCTCCTAATCTTCACAATAAGAAAAAAAAATGTCATAGTCATTACAAATCCTGAGTACAAGAAGCAACAGACTCTACCCGATCCTTCAATTGACTTCTGTCACTTTAATAATTTTTTTCATTTCAATTTAAATGTTCTGGAGCCACATTAGAAGAGCCCATCAAAATCTTTCCTCTTGTTGATATTAGATCAAAACCAATAGAAGCCCTTTGAAAACTCTGAGGAAATAACTACATGTGATCATGCATTGTCTGATCTCCCCTTTAAGACACACAAAGACTCACCTTCTGATAGGCCAGTATTCCAATAAGTGCAGAAAGCAGTGGGGTGTTTCACTTCTCCCTCTGAGTTGCTTAGTTCCTTCCGGAACAAAATAGACTCTTTCAGCCAGTGAAATCAGATCAGCCATGGAATGCTGCAATCTGCTCCCGACTTGATAGTCTTCCCGTCTCCAAATGGAGAGGAGAAACATTGCCTCATGCCCAGCTCCATATTCTTAGTTGGAAAAATGCCATTTGCCCCCAGTGTGGTAAATGTGTCCTCTTTCAAGTCTGTCTTGGAATTGTCTCAGCTCCTTTCACAGGACAGACCATTTCTCCTTCCAAATACAAACCTGACTTTGAAGCCATTATTTTCTTTCTCTGCAAGAATGGAAGCACAGAAAGTCGAGCTTCCTAAAACATCCACAGGACAAAAGGATGGGCAAACACCATCTGCCCAGGAATTCCCGACTGGGTTGATTTTCAGCCCTGAAGCAACTCTATCCAAATTGCATGAAGTGATGTGTGAGGCCTAACTGGACACCAAGGACCAGTCTCCAGAGCCCATCAGTGTCTCCTCAGTCACATTAGAAGAGACATTTAGGCAAAGACTTGAGGAATGTACTACAGAACTTGCTAGGAAAGGGGCTCCTTGTCCCCAACTGGGATTCCCAGACAAGACACAGTTTCCTCCAATGCTCCAGTAAGTCTTACTTTCTTTTCTCCCTTCTTGTTCTTTTCAAATGCTTCCCCCCCACACACTAATTCCCTGATTTTCAACCCCTCTCATTTCATTTCTTCACTTTTACATCTATGCTTTCTTCTCTTTTCCTATTCCTTCTCTTTTCTTTCATTTCCTTCCATCCACTGCCAAACATCGACCTACCACCGTGCTATCTACCCATTCCACTCCTCACCAGTTTTTGGCTTGAGCCCTTAATTCCTACTCATGTGCTGAAATCCACACTGGGAAGAGCAACCTCACTCCTCTCACACAACAACTAGCTTTCCTGGAGCTGGTTGCCAGGCTTCCAGCTCCCACAGATCTGTTCAGCGGCACAGAGATAAAATTTTTTACAATCCTATAAATAACACTGCAAGTTGCAGCAGGCTCCACTAGATCCTTCAACCTGCATCTGTTGGTTGAACATTCCTCCTTTCCTTCCACTTGAATGTTGTGCAACCTCAGAAACAAAAAGTCCATCAGCCGCTTTCCTCCTCTTGAGTTTTGATTGAAACAGTTGGAAGCCCTTTTGCAAAATGTCAAAAGAAATTTCTACTTGCGGTGGTGCGGCCTCCCATCTCCCCTTTTCACCGCCATTAGCCTCTCCCACTGATTGAAGGGGCCACACTCTTCATTCCGAGACGCTAACAAGTGCAGGAGGCAGTGGGGAGCTTCACTTCTCTCTTTCAGTTGCTTAATTCCTTCCATAGAACACTTTAATTAGAAGATCAGCTGTGGAATGCTGCAAGTAGCTCCCAACGTGACGGTCAGTCTCCAAGTGGGGACGAGGAACACTGCCTCATGCTCAGCTCCTTATTCCTAGTTGGAAAAATGCCATTTGACCCGTGTGGTAAATGTGCCTGCTTTCAAGTCTTACCTGGGCTCAGAATTTTCTCAGCTCGCTTTTGTGGGATAAACCTTTCCTCCTTCAAAATACAAACCTCACATTGAACTGAAGCTATGATTTTCTTTCTCTAACACACCACCAAGGACTGTCCAAGTGGGTTAATTTCAGCCTTAAGCAACTCCATCCAAAGTGCCTGGGCAAGTCCTAACCAGATGCGAAGGACCAATCTCCAGCACCCATCAGTGTCTCCTCAATCACCTTTAAAGAGACAATTAGGCAAAGACTTGAGGAGCTTTTATATTGACTTACTATTTTACAGCTCTTATCTCCCGCCCAACCCGGTTTTGCTGATTGAAGGGGCCACGCTCCCCTTTCCAAGAAGCTGGTAACTGCAAGAGGCAGTGGGGAGCTTCACTGCTCCCTTTGAGATGCTTAGTTCCTTATTGGAGGTAGACATTCTGTTTCCTACACGTAAATGAAAATAGGAGCGATGTAATGGTGTAAGCTCTTTCAAAAATCATTGGTCTTCCAACGTATCTGAAGGGAAGGTATTAACTACTGCAGTGGGCGAAAGAGCTGCACTTACTGTTTTCTGCAAATAAAATCACTGAAAAATGCATTTTTCTTACAAATTGGCTGAATAATTTCCCCTTCACGTTTTCTGGTGGGAATGAGATTTTGTTCACTAAATAGCTGGAGGAGAATAAGTTAGTAGTGTTTTCTCTATTATAATGCTTAGCTCCGTTTTTAGCACAGGTTTGGTGGAATAAGTGAATCTTACTCCTCCCTTTGAACTGATTAGAACTGGAAGTTGTTTCCAATCTTTAATCTCCCACAGAGCTGTGAATTCCAGAGAGAGAGAATCCTCAAATCATTGAAATTCCAGTTGTGAATTGCAGTTGTCTCTATTAGCTCCCTTCTAGTGGCCTTTATTTCTTCTGCTTTCCTCTTTTCCTTTCATTTGTATGGACACAAATGCTCCGCAACTTTCAAAACAGAAGCCTTCTGCACTGGCACAGTTGGTGTCCAACTAGAACACATATTAGCCATGTCTAGATTTCAAGTAATATATTCTTTGTAATAATGCAGCCTTCCATCGCTCCTTCTAGCTGTCACAGTTCTCTCCTGGTGGTTGCAGGTACTGCACTGAGCACAGAAAATGCCAGCTTTTCAAAATAGCTCTAAATTAGATTTTCAGTTTCTCAAGATGCATAATTGGGGCCACATTTTCAAAAGTGCTTAGCACCGATTAGTTCCTAGTGTGATACTTTGGGTCAGACATTTAAAAGAGCTCGGGAGTCACTTGCAGATATATTTTGTAAATCTGGTCTTCTAGTTCTTCTTCGAGTGCTTGCTCATATCGATTCCAATTAGGTGTGCGCGCACCGCGTGCACAATCGTCGGAAGATTTTTACCCTAGCAACACTCGGTCGGTCGGCTGAGGCGCCCCCTGGAGTGGCGCCTTTACGGCGCCGGATATATACCCCAGCCGACCCAGCGCCCCCTCAGTTCCTTCTTACCGCCTGTGATGGTCGTTGGAACTGTGGAGCGCGGCTTAGCTGATCTCCACTCCCCTAGCTTCTAGCTCGTTTATAGTTGTAAATAGTTTTTAAAGAGTAGTTGTTATTAGCTTTCTAGTTGTAGTTAATAGTTGTTAGTGTAAATAGTAATTGGGGGTAAGAGGCTTCTCCCCTTCCCTCCCTCCCGGTACCCGGGCTCATGCCTAGGTCTCCGGGTTTCAAACCATGCTCGGCCTGCCTTAAGCCGATGCCTACGGGAGACCCCCATGACTCCTGTTTGAAGTGCCTGGGGGAATCCCATCAGTCAGATAAGTGCCACATTTGTAAGGCATTCAAGCCTCGGACTAAAAAGGAGCAGGACTTTCGCTTGAAGCAGCTCCTTATGGAAGCGGCACTTAGCCCGATGTCCTCGGCTCCGCGTCGAGACCCGGCACCGACCCCATCGGTCTGAAGCGTGCCTCCGGCACCAGAAGCAACGGCTTCACGTCCTGGCATCGGCAAAAACTCCCGGCACCGGACGTCTCCGGCACCTCTACCAGCGTGGCACCGCTCGCTGTCTCCGGGACCCAAGAAGCAGCACAAACAACCTGCTGCTCCTTTGCAGTTGCCGGCACCGCCTGTGCCTCCCTTGGAGCCGCGTCCCATGCTGGACCGCCCCGCAAAGGCTCCAACTCCGGCACCGTTGAGTCCAGTGCATGTAAGCTCCCCGGTGCGTACCGCAGTCAAGCTCGGCCTGCCTTCCACCCCAGAGACTTTCTCCACGGCACGCGACCTGATTGCGCTCACTGAGCCGAGACCGTCGCAACCTTCGGTACCGCCGGTACGGGCTGTTCCCTCAAAAGGAAAGCCCTCCATGATGCGCCCTCCGTCGCAGAGCAAGACAGGACGGTACCGATCCCGGTCCCAGTCACGATCCCAATCCAGACGCTGGTCTCGTCCACGGCACCGCTCGCAGTCCTGGCTCCGATCACCATCTCAGCGCCGGTCACACTCGCGGCGGCGCTCCACCTCGTGAAGATCTTCTTCCCGGTACGGTCAGTACTGGTCCAGCTCCCGGCACCGATCCCGGCGCCGGTCTACTCGGAGTCGATCCCAGGCAGAAAGTGGCTACCATGTCAAGGACCAAGATGCGGATGGTGCTAGCCAATGGCATGACGAGGGGCAGGATCCTGGTCAGGGACCTCCACAATAGTCCTTTTGGACCCCTTGGGCATACCATCAGGCCCAAGGTGTCCCCTCGGGGGCTTGTCGCTCTGCCCACTTGGAACCCTGGGTACCGGAGGCCACTGTGAGTCGCCCTCCCCTGGGGGGTTCGGAGGCGACAGCCCTGCCCTCAGCTCAGGCCCATGCCCCCAGCATGGTGGACCTAGGGCAGCCGGACCCTCCCCAGCAAGACTTGCCCCAGGACCCGTTAGTCCCTGGAGTATCCTCCTCGTCTTCGCCTGATGAGGCGGTGGCGGATACGTCCTCCTCTGGCCCCCCACCTATAGACCTCCGTGCACACCAAGAGTTGCTTCGCAGGGTGGCACAAAACATGAGCCTCCAAATGGAGGAGGTGGTGGAGGTCGAGGATCCGGTAGTGGACATTCTGTCTGCCGATACCCCGACACGTATAGCCTTGCCGTTTATTCGGACCATCCAGGCTAATGCCAATACGATCTGGCAATCTCCAGCCTCTATTCCTCCCACTGCCAAGGGGGTGGAGAGGAAGTACTTGATCCCCTCCAAAGACTACGAATACTTGTATATTCACCCCCAACCATGCTCCCTCGTTGTACAGTCCGTTAATGAGAGGGAAAGACACGGCCAACAAGCTCCTGCTCCTAAATCCAAGGACGCTAGACGCCTGGATTTGTTCGGGCGCAAGATGTATTCTACCGGCGGCTTACAACTCAAAGTGGCTAACCAGCAGGCCCTCTTGAGTCACTACAATCATAATACCTGGAACTCAATGGGAAAGTTCAAAGAGCTTATTTCTCAGGAGTCCAGGGAGGAGTTCGAGGCCCTACTAGAGGGCAAGAAAGTAGCCAGGACATCTTTGCAGGCCTCAATAGATGCAGCAGACTCGGCGGCTAGGACTCTAGCCTCAGGCGTAGCTATGCGCCGCATCTCGTGGCTGCAGGTCTCCGGTCTCCCACCGGAACTCCAGCAGACTATTCAGGACCGGCCCTTTGATGGCCATGGTCTGTTTACGGACAAGACTGACTCCAGACTCATGCGTTCCATCAGGAGTTCCGGGCCATCATGCGTTCATTGGGCATGCATACCCCGGTGACACAACGTAGGCCCTTCTGACCCCAACCACAGCGCACCTACCCTAATCCCCGGCCGAGACAGGACTTCTCTAGAAGACGCGGCCGGGGTGGTAGGAAGAGACAGTCTGGTCCTCAGACGGGCCTGAACCAGGGCCCCTCCAAACCTTCGGCGGGGTCCAAACAAAACTTTTGAAGGTGCACCCGAGGGTAGAGCACCAGTCTCCTACCAGGATCCTTCCCCACCTTTCACCAACCGCCTCTCCTATTTCCTCCCTGCGTGGTCCCGCATAACATCAGACCGCTGGGTCCTACGTACGGTGGAAACTGGATACTGCCTTCAATTTGTTTTGTCCCCTCCCCGTCCCTCTTCAGGGACCCCTCTCACGAGCAACTCCTCCTACAGGAGGTGCAAACGCTCCTAGCTATCGGAGCTATAGAGGAGGTTCCAAGGGAACTGAGGGGCAGGGGGTTTTACTCCCGTTATTTCCTAATCTCCAAGGCAAAGGGGGGGCTACGGCCCATCCTGGACCTGCGCGGACTCAACAAGTTCATGGTAAGGTTGAAGTTCCGCATGGTTTCCCTGGGGACCATTATTCCTTCCCTGGAGACTGGTACGCCGCCCTCGACATGAAGGACGCATACTTCCACATAACGATTTACCCGCCGCACAGGCGTTTCCTTCGCTTTGTGGTCAGCCACCAGCACTTCCAATTTACCGTCCTTCCCTTCGGCCTATCCACGGCACCAAGGGTCTTTACAAAGTGTATGGCCGTCGTGGCTGCCTCACTCCGTCGACATCGGATCCAGGTGTTTCCGTACCTCGACGACTGGCTCATTCGGGGTTGTTCCAGGAACCAAGTGCAATCTCATGTGCAGTTCACCATGAGCTTGTTCAGACAGCTGGGCCTGCTGCTCAATGTCGAAAAGTCCACTTTGGAACTGACCCAAAGAATAGACTTAATCAGAGCAGTCCTAGATTTGAGACACGCCCGTGCGTGCCTACCGCACCCCCGCTTTCTGGCCATGGCGACCATTATCCACGGCCTGCAAAGCTTCCTGACATGCCTCGGTCTCCTGGGACACATGTCAACTTGTACCTTCGTGACCAGACACGCCAGATTGCGCCTCCGTCCTCTTCAGGCTTGGCTCTCAACCATGTACCGCCCAGGCTGGGACAATATGGACACAGTGGTCACGGTACCGACGGAAGTCTTAACCTCCCTGGTCTGGTGGCTGAACCCCAACTCGATATGCGAAGGGGTGCCATTGCATGCCCCGCAGCCCTCCCTGGTCCTAGCCACGGACGCATCATCTTTGGGTTGGGGCGCTCACCTCGCGGACCTTCGCACACAGGGCCTTTGGTCCACACAAGAGATATCCCTGCACATCAACGTACGTGGACGAGCAGTACGCCTGGCGTGTCAGGTGTTCCGCGAACACCTTCAGGGCTGTTGTGTTGCAGTTTTCACAGACAACACAACGGCCATGTTTTATATCAACAAACAAGGGGGAGCGTGATCGTCCCCCCTCTGCCAGGAAGCCATTCGCCTGTGGGAATTCTGCATAGCCCTGGTGGCGTCGTTTCTCCCAGGAGTCCAAAACACCTTGGCAGATCGCCTCAGCAGATCCTTTCTGGCTCACGAGTGGTCAATTCACCCGGACGTTATCCATTCTGTTTTCCGGAAGTGGAGGTTTCCCCAGATAGACCTTTTCGCCTCTCGCGAGAATCGGAAGTGGCAGGTGTTCTGCTCTCTCCAGGGGCGCTCCCCGGGTTCCCTATCGGACGCCTTCCTGATACCGTGGCGAGACCGCCTGTACTACGCCTTTCCTCCATTCCCGTTAGTCCACAAGGTCCTTCTCAAGTGGCGTAGACACAGGGCCCGCTTAATCTTGATCGCCCTGGCGTGGCCCAGGCAGCATTGGTATACCACTCTCCTCGATCTGTCGGTGACCACTCCAATTCCACTGTTGTGGCCGGACCTGATCACTCAGGAACACGGCCAACTCTGTCATCCGGACCTGCAATCCCTCCACCTCACAGCATGGATGCTGCATGGCTAACTCAATCTGAGCTACATTGCTCCCGCTCGGTGCAGCAGGTACTTTTGGGTAGCAGAAAGCCCTCTACTAGGTCCACGTATTTGGCCAAGTGGAAGCGTTTTTCCTGCTGGTGTGCTCTGAGCAATACTGCCCCTCTGGAGGCGCCAGTACCTACCATCTTAGACTATCTCTTGTCCTTGAAACAGCAGGGCCTAGCAGTTTCATCCAAGATTTCGGCCTTCCACCCGGGCGAAAATGGGCACTCGGTCTTCTCCAATCCCATGGTCAGCAGGTTCCTCAAGGGACTGGAATATCTGTACCCGCAAATTCGGCATCCGGCCCCTACGTGGGACCTCAACCTGGTCCTATCCAGACTCATGGGTGCCCTGTTCGAGCCGATGGCCACTTGCTCGCTCCTGTACCTTTCCTGGAAATCAGCTTTCCTCGTCGCTATCACCTCGGCTAGATGTGTGTCGGAGCTTAGAGCCCTTACGTCAGACCCACCGTATATGGTGTTTCATAAGGACAAGGTACAGCTGCGACCACACCCTGCCTTCCTTCCTAAGGTGATGTCTGCCTTCCATGTCAACCAAGATATCTTCCTCCCGGTCTTCTATCCGAAGCCGCACGCTTCTCGACGAGAACAACAGCTGCATTCTCTAGACGTTCGCAGGGCCCTCGCCTTTTACATCGAACGAACTAAACCTTTTAGGAGGACGACCCAGCTGTTCGTAGCTGTGGCAGACCAGATGAAGGGCCTCCCGGTCTCCACCCAGCGCATCTTGTCCTGGATCACATCTTGCATCCGTGCGGGCTATGGCTTGGCCGGCGTGCCAACTACGCACCTTACTGCCCATTCCACTCGGGCTCAAGCTTCGTCCTCCACCTTCCTGGCTCATGTACCCATACAGGAGATATGTAGGGCAGCAACCTGGTCATCGGTCATACCTTTGCTTCCCACTACGCGATTGTTCAACAATCAAGGGGTGATGCGGCATTTGGCTCAGCAGTTCTCCACTCTGCAACGTCTCACTCCGACCCCACCGCCTAGGTAAGGCTTGGGAGTCACCTAATTGGAATCGATATGAGCAAGCACTCGAAGAAGAAAAGACGGTTACTCACCTTTGTAACTGTTGTTCTTCGAGATGTGTTGCTCATATCCATTCCAAACCCGCCCTCCTTCCCCTCTGTCGGAGTAGCCGGCAAGAAGGAACTGAGGGGGCGCTGGGTCAGCTGGGGTATATATCCGGCGCCATAAAGGCGCCACTCCAGGGGGCTCCTCAGCCGACCCACCGAGTGTTGCTAGGGTAAAAATCTTCCAATGATCGTGCACGCGGCGCGCGCACACCTAATTGGAATCGATATGAGCAACACATCTCGAAGAACAACAGTTACAAAGGTGAGTAACCGTCTTTTTTCCTACAAATGTAAGCTAAACAATTTTGCAAATCTGGTCCCAAGATGTTAAAATCTGCAGGAGGAAGTGTCAAGCTTCATCTCCCTTTGCGCTAATAAGTTCCTTATAATGAGGGAGACAGACTTTTTGTATTATGAAAAGAGGAGTTCAGCGGGGGGATTGTGGAAAAAGCTCTAACAATTATTAACTGCCCAGGTCTCTATAAGGAAGAGGTTCATTGTCTCTTTTCCATCTCCTCCAAACTGAGGGGTTAAAAGTCCTCACCAGATTTTGAGTCAAACATCATAAATATTTTGTAAATTAGGTAACTTATGAATGTTTTACTGAGCATCAGCAATGTTGTGATGTGAATGAGAATCACTGCACCCTCATCAGGCATGAAACTATTATCTGAGCAGGTCTTAGATGGCCTCTTAGATGAATTGACTCACTCTGGAACTGTACACATACAAAACCTCACAGTATCACAAAAGTGCTTGAAGTCACCAGTCCCAGGACCCATAAGAAAAATCTCATTAAACTGCTATTTTGATATCTCACAGCCAACACTGCCTTCTAAAGCTCCAAGAACCTCTTTTGAAGCAAATAAGCAAGGGCCCTTCTAGACTCCACAAGAGCCCCTAAAAATGTCAGAAGCTCAGTAGGATTCAGATGCAACTCTCCCACTTCCAGCCTCAACTACACAATGTTTAAGATGGAGTATGATAGTTGGAGGGTGATTGTCTGATGTTCTTTTAGGCCAATTATCTCAAAGTTATATCTGTGAAATCTGGCAATGATGGTGTGTAGACACCAATGTCAGACACTTGATGAACCTTCTTGAGGGTGCCACCAGCCCAGAAAGGATTACTTTGTTGAAAATGGTCCCTGCTTCCCAGCCTTTTCATGACCAAGATGTGGATTATTTCATTGCATAAAGCAAGGAGTAGGCAAAGAGCATTGGATTCTGGAGTGGTTTCAAATTCTCAAAACTCCAGAGAACATAATGCAGTCTTGGACACGATGCTGGAAAACAACTGCAAATGTTGGAAGCTATGTAAAAGCTTCTTCTTCCTAAAGGACAGATGGTGCTGAAAGAGAGTGAGCCCATAACTTTCTTATGGGTTCCAGAATCTCCACAAGAAACAGGAGGAGAAGATAATATCAGAACTGAATCACCTAGTGACATGTATGATAAAGTAAACTTCTGGAGATTATTCCTCAACTGAGTTCCAGAGCTCATTACACAGCAAAATGTATCATACAGTATCTTCAAGAGGGGTTTCACTCTCTACCCTTGAACACTTATGTTGAAGGGGTCTGATGAAACAAGCCTAGACTCACACAACCCATCCATTCATCTAGCATCTTAAGAATAAAAGTCCAAAGAAATCTTTGTGCAAATTGGCCAAAACTACCATGGTATACAAAGAAAAAAACTCTTTCTATCCATCCATCACTCCTTTCCTCCCTTATTATACAACTATTACTTGTCCATCTCTCGGTCTCTCTTTTGACCTACATTGCACACTGTCCTCCTCACCATGGTGCCTGGGCACTTCTGGTACTGAAACTATTAAAATAACACTCTCATAGCATTCTCATGTCTCCAATATGCTCCATGGGTCTAGCCAGCCCTGCTTCACTGGATGGAGGATTCAAAATACTATGCTGTGGTTGCTAGGCACCTCAACTTGACATAACCAATGACAGGAGTAACATCGGTATATCATAGTATGAGTGATGAATATGCAATTGTAGTGTCAGAGCCAAACTGTCTCCTCTCTGCCCCCATCATACCTTGGTCTCTCACTCTCTCAAGTCCAATATCCATATGTATATTTCAGAATCAAAAACACAAACCTAAATAATAAATAGGATTAAATAGAAGACAATCTGGTTGCGGTCCATAGCAGTTAGAGCTTTAGAGAACATCCTGGAAGTCCTTGGGATTCTGTCCATTGGTTTGAAATGGATGTGATTTAGATACTTTAATGCCAAGTTAATGAGAAAAAAATTAAGAAAATGTTCTAGGAAATAAATTCTTTTCCCAAAAGGGTTGTCCTGTGATATCCCTTTGCAGGCATGAATACTTGTTAGGGGTCTTAGGGATTTTATTTCTGATACTGAAACCAGAAACTCACAAATAACAATTCTCCTCCTAAACAAGAGAGGGTAGATCAAAAGTTGTGCTACTTTTTTCTCTTACATTTCTTAGAATTTTTAAAAATTTTACTACTATTCCTTCTCTCAGTAGATTTTCCTTTTTTCATATTTGCCTTTCCTTTTATCCATTCTTTTTCTTTCCTTCTTGCTTCCTCTTCAGTCCCTTTTTCTTTTGATTCCATTGACTTACAAAATATGGCTGCTGGTGTCATTTCCTGGCAAGTACACTCCACACCAGATACCGAACCAAACCATCTCACTTCTGCAGGGATGATGAACTCCACAAGTTGGAGCAAACTGAGGAATTCACTCATCCTTTTGAACTGACTAGCTCTCCTAGGAAAGTAAAGAAGCTTGACAAGCATTAAAATTCCCAGTGCAAACTGCAATAATCTCTATCAGATCCCTTCAACTGGTCTCTAGCAGTTTCAACTCTTCTTTATTTCATTTCATTTCATTGCTGTACTGCTTCAGAATTAGATCCATCAGACACTTTCCTCCACTGCCAAACTTAGTATTGAACTGAAACTTGTAATAGCCATTTGGAAAATGCTAAATGAAATTTTCACTTGGATGATGTGGCCTCCCATCTCCCCTTCCAGCTGCCCCCACCACACAAGAAATCACTTATTCAGAAGAGCCAGATTTTCATCACAACTTGTCATAAGTAATGACAGAAGCAAAGCAGTTGCATCACTATATGTGTGATGAATATGCACATGCTGTGTCCAAACTAAACTATCTTGCTCGCTCTCTCATCCAATATCCAAATATTTATTTCACTATCAGAAACATAAGACCCTTCATAATAAATCTGATTAAACAAATGTCAAATTGGGTGAAGTCCCTATGGAGGGAGTCACCTGCCGAGCTTCATGTTTTAATCTGGAAAGCCTCCCTTTGACTCCTGTGTGGGAAACATACCCTGTTTCAATTCTTAACTGGCCTCTGAATTTTGCCAGGTGCCCTTCATAGGGCCATCCACTCTCTCCTGACACAGACCTAATTGTTAAATCATGATTTTCCATCCAGGCACAACGGTGTAAACACAAATTATTATTTTACAAAATATGACCTGGACACTGTACAGCCAAAAATGCATCTCCTCTCCATGATAATTACACTGGACCAATTTCAGCCCTGAAAATAACTCTGTCAAAAGGCAATGAATCCGTGACAATTGAGGCCTAGAGATACTCTGAGGACCAATCTCCAAAGATTATCAATATCTCCTCAGTCATATTGGAAGAAACATTTACACAAAGACTCTGGGAATTCTGCTAATCTACTGACCTGCACAGGTAACTTGACACTTCTCCCATATAATGCTTCCCCATTAAAGGAATCATTATTAAAAGTCCTGACCACTAATTGTGCTACCCTTCGGAAGTGGTACATATGGAACTTTTCTATTGTAAGGTAACCTTTGAAGATTCACTTCAGTGAACCAGTCACTCTCTCCCTCCACACAGAATCCCATTCTACCACATCTCCTCAGTTGTCCATTAGTAGGTTGACCTTCAATAAGCTGTCTATGACATACCAATTGCCCTTGCATATATGTGATTTTTAATATCTCTGTGAGTGTTTGTAAGGGAAAGTTTTGCCAAGAAGTATCCCATGGCACTAAATAGTATTTTCACCTTATAAATGTTGCATTTCAAAATATCAGTAATTCCAGGATACATAAAACATAGCATATTATATAGAAAATATTTCTTCCACTCTGAGAAAAGGTTGCTTACTTATTAATGGAGTTGTCCTGCAACATTGCAGAGGCTGATCTTCTCCTATGACTTTTGTGTCCTACTGTTGAAAAGCTACAATACCACTGAAATTAGTAAAAACTGTTTGGAGTGCATGTAATGCCTTTTGAAAACAAGGGTATAAAAGCCTTAGACCATTTCCAAATTATCATCCCAGTGTTAGATGCTAATTAAAATTACTAGAAAATGGTACAGAAGTTAGTGTAGATCTGCAGAAAATTTTAAAGAATCGGGTCTCTTTCAGGTGTTTCAAATTGGATGCCCAAACACTCATGCACTCAGAATCACCAGTTTCTTTTGAAAATCTTGGTCAATATATTTTGAGAACTTTCTCTTTCATAACATTCCCTCTGCCAATCCCCAGTATAGGAGGTTAGTAAGCATTAACAATCTGTGAAGAGAAAAAGACCGCAGAAGGTATCACCTCAGAAGTGAATCTTTGATCTTCTGAGCAGGGACTATAGCAAGTCTGAATTTCTCAGGTGCAAAGTGAGTTAACCCTATCCTAAAGTGCACGCAAGCAAATCTTCACAACAGTGCTTGAAGCAACCAGTCCCAGTAACCCATACAAAAAATTTCATCAAATGGCTGCTTCAACACCTCACAGATAGCATTGCCTCCTAAAGATTAAATCTCTCTTGAAGCAGACAAACAAGAGCCCATCTGGAATCCAAAAAAGCCTCTAAAAACGTCAGAAGCTGAGCAGGATTCAGAACTGACTTTTCTACTTTCATCCCCAACACCAAATCACTGAAGACCGCGTGCAATATTTTCAAGGTGACGAGTACAGTTTGATCAGATCATATTCTTTCAAGCAAGCCTTTGTTTAAAGGTACATCTGTAAAGTCTAACAATGAAAGTGTGCAGCCACCACTGTCAGACACTTAGTGAACCTCCTTGACAATCTCAGCAACCCAGAAGGGTGCACATTGTACTGAAAATATTCTATCTAGACCTGACCCTGCAGTATTTCCTGTGCGTTTTCATTATCAAGATGTGGAATTGTGCATAGCAAAGATTAACAGATGAACAAGGGTCTGGAGTGGTTTCAAACTCTACAAAGCTGCAGAATCTAAAAGGGAAGTTGGGATAGGATGATGGGAAAAAATGCAACCCCGTCTTTAGGGACAGATGGCAGTGAAACAGAGTGAGCCCATATCTCTCTCAGGTTCCAGATACTCTACATTAATAGGGAGGGCGACTCGTTTCTTTTCCCTTTGTTCAGGAATGTCAACTCACGCAGGAGGCTTGGTTTGAACTGAGGAATAAAAAGGTATGTTCCCCTAAAATTGGGTCGTCTGACTCAGCTTATTCGTGAAAAGCTCTCCGATACTCTGAAAACTGAATCATCTGGTGATGTAGAAGATGAAGAAAGAACTTCTGGAGACTGTTCCTCCTGTGAATGCCATTGTTCCTCCCTCAGCAAATGAATTCTGTAGAATCCTTACGAAGGGCAGAAGTTTCATTCTCTATCCTTCAACAGGCTCACACTCACTGACCATCCATTCCTCCAACAATTTCCAAAAGGAAAACATCACCCCTGGAAGAAGAGGCCAAAAAATCATTGCCCAAGAGGGTCAAAAATACATGATCTGTCAACCACCTATAACTTATCTATCTCCCCATTCTTCTACTTTCCTGACTGCTTACATTGTGCTCATCACCATATTATCTGACCACTTCTGGTATTAAAATTATTTAAACAGTGCTGTTGATGAGCTATAAGATCTCAAATATACTCAGTCTCTGACTTTTCCTGGTTCACTGGCCTGCAGGGTTCAAAATGCTATGGTAATACCACTTGACACAAACAATGACATCAGAAAGATTGTTACACACCATATGCATAGTGAATGGGCAGTTTCAGTGTCCAAGCCAAGTTATTCCTCCCCTGCTCCAGTTATACCTTGCTTGCTCTCTTCCAAGTCCAGTATCTCTTCAAAATATTATTTCAGAACCAGAAGTACAAGTACCTAAATGATTAAACAAAAGCCAAATAGGCAGCAGATATGAACAGTCGGGGCTGATTGAAAGCCCACTGAAGTCTATGACAAAAATTTCTTGGAAAGAAATTAATTTCCCAAAGTTACTGGTCAGTGCCACCACTTTCAAGACATGAATAAAGGTGACTGTTTAAGAGGTTATTGGATTATACTTCTGTCACTTGGGCCCATAACCTGGATGTCATCTTCAACTCTGGGTTTTCTCTAGGTCCCCACATCCAGAGTATGTCTAAATGTTGCAGATTTTTTTTTATTTTTTTTTTTGCAGAACACCTCTAAGACATGGCCTTTTCTATCCATCCACACAGCTAACACTTTTATCCAGGCTCTCATCCCCTCATGACTTGATTATTGCAACATCCTTTTCTCTGGCATGGTGGGATGATCTCCTGGGGTACCCAGAATTGTGAGTTACTGTGTTACCGCTCTCAGCCTCAGCAAGTGAGAGCTTTGCTACTGCTAAGCTACGAGTCAGCTCCCTGACACACCAACTTGTCTGCTCTGCCAGCAAATTCTTCAGGACTTTGCCAGTCCAAACCTTGCATAGAAGGTAACAATTAGTAAATCCCAAGTCCTAAATTCCTCAGAGAAATCTTTCTGCCATGCACAGCTCCTTCTTACTGTAACACTCACAAAACCTTATCAAATTTGTTGCTCCGTTGAAGAGACAGTACACAGCAGCTTATTATCTTACCTAGGGTTAACAAACACTCTATCTCAATCAAAGCACTGAGTTGGTTATAGTAAAAGTAAATTTCATTAAAAAGACATAGGTTTAAGTGATATCAAGCATAAGGAATAATGATAGAAATGGGTACAAGCCAACAAAAATAAGAATGCGTCTAAGACCTCAATATAACTTTGTCCTTTGTTCAAAGATGTTTTTCTTACCATTTGTCCAACATGGCTGACCAGTTTTTAGCCAGGGCCCTTCACAGAGCTCAAAGTCCTTGGTTTCTTTGTTTCCTCACATGAAGGATAATTTAGGAGTTGGCTCCTCCTTTCATGATAGTCCAGTAAACCTTTGAATTGTATTCTTTTGAAGGGTATCCCCATATAAAGTTCCTTTCCCCTGCCGGGTGTAAACACCTTGCCAGTTCCTCCCCCGCTGATTATTTTTACAATGCTAATGATCTCTTCCTGCAACCTCTGATACAAATGAATAGCCCATTGAACTTATCCACACATGGTCTGAGGTGTTGACCTCTTTTCTTTGTCTGGAGAAAACTTGTTTATTAATTCCCTCTAATCTGTCTGGTTCAAATATATTTTAGTCACATATTTACAGCACATCTGTAAAGTTCTTTGTGGTTAACTTTACATGCATCCCACAAGAATATTAATGATCAGTGAGTTATTAGTTTTCCAGTGAGATGTTACATGCCACTTTTTGGGTATATATCATGACAACAGTGCACCATCTGGCACTGGGGTACTCTTAAGGTCACACCTTGACAAAGACAAGCTTGCCTGCTCATATTTATTCAGATTGCTGCAGCAAAGATCATTTTTGTAGCCCATCACTTTGATCATGTCCTCTCTCTCTGTGTCCCTCTTCTGTCTGCCCCTTCTCTATTGCATCAACTATCAGCTGCCTATTTTCATTTTCAAGCTCCTTTGTGGCCTATCCCCATCTTTTCTATCATCTCTTATTCACTATCAAAATGCTGACTCCAGCCTCCATCACCCACCTGTCACATTTTCAAACAAGCACCTTTATGCTTTCTCCCATGCAGCCCCTCACGCTTGGGAGGAGCTCCCCATAAACATCCACAAAGATACTTCATTATCTTCCTTCAAATCCCTCCTTAAACACTCCTTTGCTCTAATGCCTACAAAAAAATTGACAAGAGTTAAGTTGCTGGTGCCCTGATACCACTACCTATCAGGTGGGAAAAGGGCATTTTTTTATTCCAATAGAAAAATCCCGACCAGCTCCAATCATAGGTACTTATATGGCCCCCATTACCGTGGTATCTGAACGCCCCATAATCTTTAGTGTATTTATCCTCACGACACCCCTGTGAGGTAGGGAAGTGCTATAGGGAACCAAGGCACAAAGATGATAAGTGGTCCCACAGGAAGTCTGTGGCAGAACATGGAGTCCCAGGTTAGCACCCTAATTATAGGACCATCCTTCCTCAACTGTACACACTTCAAGCCCTCAATGCTCTTTTCTTCCTTTCAGGTCTCCTAAGCTACAGCCAGCGCGTTCTCTCAGAGACCATCACTCCGACTGTGTTGCCTTAATCTACCCACACAGTCAACAGCCTCCTTGAGTCTCCTAAGCTACAGCCAGCGCGTTCTCGCAGCAAGGAAAACCCTCTTCTGTCCTGAAGGGATAACAGGTCCCGTGCCCTAGAGCAGGGAGTGTGAAACCTGGTGATGCTGGATTTGTCGGGACATTAGGCAATGCCCAGCAGCCCCCTCAGTGCTATGAGACTCCTGGTCAGCTTGGGAGAGGCAATGGGACTCTAGGTCTCCCCTCTCTGTCCTGTACTGCCCAACTGTCACTCCCAACTGCCATGGAATCTTAGGATACAAACATTCCATCTGACAGGTATCCAAACAGCAAGGTTAAGGCCCTGTTGGTGGTCTTTCCTCTTAGTCACCCCATGGGTCACCTGGGGCCAGTGCCAAGCGGGGGGCAGAAGGGAAGGGAAGTACCATCACTGAGGCCTGAATCACTCTTCCACTGAAATGTTCATTAAGGGAGGTGGGGCAGTAAATACCATCAGAGAGAGGACAGACATTTTGCCTCTCCCCCAACCATGGACCATCCAGAGTTCTATCCCAGAGCTCATGTATCCTGTGGGATCAGTGGGAGACTAGGAGTGTGGGTTATTCATAGTGTGTCACCAGGCCAGCACCAGGAACTCCTGCCCTCCCACGGCTCCCTGACAATGTAGCTGTGTTGTCAGGTCTTTCCTTAGCCATTGTTGTCTAGAAGCCCACTGTGGTAAAGTGGTTTTCCTAGCACAAAGGGAGCTATATAAGAGAACATGCTGTCCTAACATGCACGTCCACAAGGCTGGGGCTAGTGGGAAATGTGTATGTCCCACTCGGGCAGTGTATGTCCCCTTTTCACATTAGCTCATCCTCACCGTGGCCACAGTTTACTAATCCTGAGCCCTCTGTCCGGTCCAACACAAGGGGGCAAAGTGCTGCAGAGGCAGCTGACCCCTTTCCCACAGCAAGGGGGACTCTCCATATAGCTAACACTGGCTGCCTGATCTGGTTCCTGGAAGGGCCCGCATACCCCATGAATAAATAAAGCCTTGCTGGCATTTGATTTCACACTAGGGCCTTGTCTCTGTCCCAGCCCAGCCCTCACTGGTGACTGTCC
Source organism: Platysternon megacephalum (assembly GCA_003942145.1). Classification (NCBI taxonomy): domain Eukaryota; kingdom Metazoa; phylum Chordata; order Testudines; family Platysternidae; genus Platysternon; species Platysternon megacephalum. Next base: position 937,726 of record QXTE01000172.1, read on the forward strand.
AGAATATTTTCCTCTGGGCTCCCAACTGGATGACGCTAAAGTTGATTCCTTTTATTCACAGTCCCTTATTTCAATTTTTTAATTCAAAGGCACACACATTTTTGTAAACAGTGTAAGTTTACAATTTTAGAAAGTTTCCCAAAACAAATTAAGTTTATAAGCTATACAGTCATGCCTTTAAAAATACACTTTTATGAGCTGCAGGAGAGAACCCAATCCCAAACGGTGAGATTGCCTCTGAATTTGATTAAGCAAAAGATTTGAGGACATATAAATGGCAAAATACTTCTCAAGACACCCCCAGGTGACGTGTTCCTGCCACCACTGCACCTTTCTGAAATAGCTGGGACATGCCACTCCGCAAACCAAAGCTTTATAGCTGCAGAATATTCTGCCACACATCACCCACCCACCCCGCCTTCTAATCTGCAAATGGTGCTTGCGTCAAGTCAGTGGGCTGTGACTGGCCAGGGTGACAAAAGACTTCTTAGCCAGCCCAGTCGCTGCCAGTGTTGCACCCACCGTTCCACACTGCACTTTCTTTGTGAGTGATCACACCATGAACCTCCACAGAGCAACCAAACCCCAACATTTCAATCAATTTGTTGCCAGTCCAGCTGTGGTGTTTTCACAGCCATTCTATTCACAAATGCAGAAGAGAGAGAAAATCTGCCTTGGCTTTAGGCCATCTAAGGGTGGGGGGGGGGGGGGAAAATGACTCAATTCAACACATCTGTGTTCAATTTTGTTAGGAAGGTTAAAATATATATTTAAATTCAGCTTCAGGCGCTTGCCCAGGGACTGCAAGAAGGAGAGAGCAGGTACCCTAAGACTGGAGGAGCCTGGAAGGAAGCAGCCCTGGGAGCAAGGGCAAGAGGCAGGAAAGGGAGCTGCTGGGATGGGGTGGAGCAGTGGGGAGGGTTTTCCACCTACCCTTGCTGGGCAGGTGGAGCCTGCGCTGGGGGCGGGTCAGGGCGGTGCCCGCTCCTCTGCCTGCTGCTCCGGGCGCCGTTTGCAGCTGCTCTCGCCGCGGGTGGTTTGCGGGGACTTCCAGGTACGTGTCTCCGGGGGGGGCTGAGCCCGCCTCGGGCTGCCCCAGGCGCCGCTCGCCTCCCCCGCTGTGTCAGGCGCTGCCGAAGACGTGGGTGGGGGGAGCGACTGCGCTTGCCCTGCAGAGCTGCCCCAGGCCCCGGAGCCGCTGCTCGGTTCCCGCTGCCGGGGGGGGGGAGTTTCTGGGTCTCTGCCCCTGTCCCGTCCCAGTCCGCTTGCACCAGCGGGTGAGAGTGAAATCTGTGCCGGGGGGCAGCTGGCAGCCGATGAGCCCCCCCGCTGAACTTCGGAAGTGTTTGGTGGCAAGCCAAGCCACCCCCCTGCCTTTACAGAGCCCGAGATTTGAACCCACTGCTGGCCTAAATTAAACCGTATTCACTAGGTGTTTGGGCACTACGTGTCCTTAACCCTCTCTTGGATAGCCGTCAGGCTTCTCCGCTCCATTAGCATCTTCCCTTCTGGGCCACAGCTTGTCTCATTGGCAAGTGAATAGCCGCTCAGCAATGATGTACCTGGAACAATATTAAGGGAGTGTTTTAATATGTATTTTAGCTTCTTTTTTTTATATGATCAGGGAGCTGGAAACAAGGAGGAACGGCCAGTGCTTTGTGATCAACCAGTTGGCCATAGATTACCACCACGTGTTCTGTGAATTTAGGCCCCAAACCCACAAGTAGTTTTGGAACCGCTGGACTATTCAGTTTCATTTTCAGGGGTAGCTTGTAAGTACAGCCTTGGTGTGTGGGACTTGCAAACACTGAAAGAGAAATACTTCCTGAACGCATTTGTAGTAACAGTAGATTTTATTTTTTTAAATCAGTTTTTAAAATAAAACCTACATTGAGGAAACAAGCTGCCTGGCAGTGTTCTTTTAAAGAAATTGCTTAAAAACAGGATTTCACATAGTGGAGGTGATCCTTCATGTGGGATTCACTGAATTTAACTGATAGCATTTGTCATTTGGTTTTCTGATGCTTGATAGTAGTTCAGATAAGTAGACGAATGTGCAACAGGGGATGGATCACTTGATGATTACCTGTTCTGTTCATTCCCTCTGGGGCCCCTGGCATTAGCCACTGTCAGCAGACAGGATACTGGGCTAGATGGACCTTTGGTCTGACCCAGTATGGCCGTTCTTATGACCAAAAGGGTCCAAGGATTCCAGCCAGTAGATGGACAAGGCTAAAATCCACTGGCTTTGATAAAAATACAAAATAAAAATATGCAGTCTTAAGTAAATAGACCAGACTTTTATTTATAAGAAACTTCCAACTTCATATCTTTAAACTACAAAATGAAGTCATAAAAATCTCAAACTTCTTCTTGGGGTGATGCAGAATCTTGGAGGAACCTAGAAATGCCCGATGAAAAGGTTGTTACGCTCTCCTGTGTGTGAATGGAATTTTACTGTAGGATGAAATAAGTGTGGTGAAAGAAACGGATATGTTTCAGCATTAGTCATGTATATCTGAAGCAATATAAATAAACCAATGAACAAATTCAAAACTCCTATTAGAGTGAGGAACCAGTTAACTTAGGACTGAGTCCTGCAATCTTTACTCATGAGTAATTCTCCTGTAAGAAGTGCCATTGAAATCAATGGGGTTGTTCAGAAAGGTAAAGCTGTAAGGGGAAAGGGCCCAAGATGTGTAACTCATTTCAAAAGATAGTCCACGTCCTGTCATCATAAAATGTTCCTGCCAATGGAGGTTACAGACTGTTTTGATTCAGACCACCAGGATTCAGTTCAGCCACTTTGAATCTAATTCAGCAAAGAAAACTCAGTTTGCAGGAGGAGGTGAAATCAGTTAATAAACCTGGCTATCCCAGTCAGGGTAGAAGGTGATGGACAAGTGCACAAACCAGATCTGATAAGGGGGGAGGAGAAGGAGGGAGAGGAGTCTGCCAACTGTTAAGACATTTTTCCAGATTTTTGTTTTTATAATATCAGGAAAGGCGGGAGGATTTCTTTTAAACAAAACAATGAGCTGAGCGAGTATGTTTAAACAGTGTGTTTGCCAAATGGAAAAAAATCCATGTAAGGTTCTGTCTTCAGACTCCAAAACTCTGTATTGTATTTGTGCTCTGACAGCATATAAAGTATGATCCAAGACTCAACAGAGCTTTATAGTTTCCTGAGAGAATTTAGCTTATTTATTTTAATCCTTATAAACTTTTACCTTCGCTCTCAGTAAAAGGTGCTTTAAAATAAATTCTGCTATGTTGTTTTTAAACATTGGAAGGTTGATAACTGTTTTTTACTATCAATAAATATAAATTAGCACAATGTCTTATTCTATTAATATCTGATTGTTTTTCAGGTTTTCAGTGAAACAATCAAATCATGGCATCAGTTTGGGTGANCATGTTGTTTTTAAACATTGGAAGGTTGATAACTTTGTTTTTTACTATCAGTAAATATTAATAGAATAAGACATTGTGCTAATTTATATCTGATTGTTTTTCAGGTTTTCAGTGAAACAATCAAATCATGGCATCAGTTTGGGTGAGTTTTAAAAAAAAAAAATTCTTAAAGATAACTTCTGGAAAGTCCTGTGATTTTTATTTCCCCTTCCAAACCTTCCACAAAAAGAGTATCACTGTGGGAAAGAAACAAGATCAAACTTTTTCAAACACAGATGTTTCTCACTTCTAATGATCGCTAGAAGGTCAGTTAGAGCTTCTGGATATTTGTTGCTTTTGAAAAACAGGCCAGTTTTTATAGGCACCTAAATATGGATTTAGGATCCTACTTTAGGACACCCATTTTTGAAAAATCCTGGCCTAGATGCACACGTCACCTTTTTGATTTGTTTCCAGATCTATGATACCCAGCGCCCTTGAGAAATAGCTGTGAGGTGAAAGAGAACTCCCTCTCTTCCTTACAAGAAGTATCCCTCTGTGCTTTTTATGGATGTGTAAAATAAATACTGAGGAAGCTTGGGAAAGGAAGTCTGCCTGGGAATTGTTTGGCGCAGACTATTGGGAATTAGGATTTCTGAGGTTCTGTTCGAGTTTTCCATTGACCCCATGTGAACTTAAGCAAGTCTGTCTTTCTAGTGTGCTTTGAATATAAGAACAATGGAAAGGTATCTCCATTTCTATAAACTTCATACACTATACACTTTCGCCTCATACAATACTTAGCTCTATCTACCCCAGGCCGGGTACCTGAAACTTTCTGATTAGCCTTGACAGGAACCAACTGGGTTGCTATTCTGTCCTGGAACAGCCCCGCTTCAGTTTTAAAAGATGCACATAACCCTCCTCATCTGCACACTTTCTGAAGGGCCCTGAGTCCTTGCTTCGACCACCTGGATTCAGTGACATGTGAAAGCTGTTGTGTTCAGGCATTACTTGCTTGAGCATGAGAGCAACGACTCCCACAGGGCGACTTCATCTGGGAGGGAGAAGTGCTATGCCATTGAATTAATGGCATATAGAATTGAGAGACAGAACATTTTACGTTGTTTTAATGTTTCTAAGTGGGACAGTGCCCCAGTGGGTAGATTCATCTTACTGACCTAATTCAAGTAAACCCTGTTTGGAGACTACAGAGTTCTGTTTTATATACATTCTTATACAGTCCTCTTCACTGTAAAGACCTGAACTCTGATCCCTGCACGTTTCCCTACTCCAGATGTACATAAATGACACATCTGTGCTGAAAGATTGCTGTAGAATAAGCTTTCAAACACATGGATTCGCTGTCTCATGCGTGCCAGTGTTAGAACATATTTTATAATTGCAATACTAATCCAATGGCTGGAACTTGAGGCAAGACCAATTCAGACTGGAAATAAGGCATAAATTAACAGTGAGGGTAATTAAATTGTTCCAATGGTTACCATGGGATGTGGTAGATTCTTAAAAATTGTCAGTGATGAAATCACAATTTGATCTTTTTCCTAAAAAATCTGCTCTCAAATAATTCCTAAGGCAGTTCTGTGACCTGTTATACAGGAGGTTAGACTAGATGATCACAACGGTCCCTTCACAGATTCCAAGGCCAGACTCTAGCTGGAGGTGTTTCCATTGACCAAGATGTCCTGGGAAGAGAACCATCAACTCCAACATCCTAGTCCTCCTTCAGTAAATATTGACACAGAAGGCGGCTCCAAACAATGGCATGAAAAGCAAACAGAAAAGAAAAGTATGTTAGATGTGGATTTCAAAGCTAGGAAAATTGTTTCAGCCAGAAAGCTGGGGGAGAAACTTTGAGTTAAGGGAAAGTATTTCTAAATATGTCTGCAATGAGGATGAGAAGTGCTTAACCACTTACTCAGAACTAAATAGAAATGAAAGTAAACCTGGTTGATGCCACTCTCTGCAATGACAATTTGAAGAAGTAATTACACACTGCAGTGTAGATGAAGTAAAATCCTCTAAACAGAAAACTAACAAGAAGGAGAGTGTTAAATTATGGCTTAAAAGGGTTGTTGTATGATAAGAGTTGTTAAAACAACAGATTCTTTCTTTTTAAGATGTTTATTAGGGGTAGTTATACAAAATGCTTCCATCACCAAAAGAGCAGGATCTTTTTCTGGAGCTCTTCAGGCTCTGGGTATGAATCAACTTTGAAAATTCCTCCTCTGAAATTATACCACTTTTGTCTTTGTAGGCCCTTCATAAAAATATGAATTTTGGCTATTCCAAGCAAACTCTCTTCCTAAAGCTTTATGTAATTTGATGAACCTGCCTACAGAGGTCATGAGGTAGCATTGCCTGTCTTTGAGATACTTCAGCTCTGTAGAGGACTTAATATCTCATAACCATTCACTGCTAGCTCACTATTGGATAACTAGACTAGAGCATTAATAGAGAGATGGTCCAAACCAAAACCCAGATTCAAACAGCTTGAGCTTTGGGAAAGTCCAGATCCAAACTTTAAGTCTGTCTTATTGCTAGTGATGAAATGTAGTTATTTGACAGCAGTTTGGCCTGTGCAAAGGGGTGGCAGTCCAGTTCTAACCTAGCTATTCACATCGCATGTGGAAGCCTCATTAGCACTCAGAGGCCAAAGATTGTTAAATTGGTATTTTGTTTGTGGAGTAAAAATTGACTTCCATCTCCATAGTAGCCAATAGATCCTTGTCTTACCCTTGTCACCTGATGCAGCCTTCCCATCCTTCTGCACCTAACTGACTTCATGTCTGTCTTGAGATCCTCTGTCTTGTCCATGACCCTTTTTCCCCTCTCCCCCCATAATCCTTTCTCTCATGAAACTAAGTCAAATCCCCATTCCCTGTCCTTCTGTTTTCAGGCTGATCATTTGTTCTTCCCATAACTCAGCAAATAGATCGATGCTCCCTGTAGCATATGAAGTATTGCACCCTGCTGCATTTCTGATGACCATTTATCATACAAACAATAGTCAGGTTCTTTTTAAACTTTTGAGTACGAGAGGTTTTATACGACCATTGTATTTACCTCTGTAGTAAGGTAGTGTCAAAGCATTGCATTGATGAATGATTTCTTGAGTACCTATGCAACTTCATGTGTCATGGAACGAAAGCTGGTGTTGCCAGGAAAGGATTGGTAGCATAAGGGACGCTGAGGGGCTACAGTTGCCAAAAGTGGGCTTTAGGTTGAATGGGCGAGAGAATAGATTCATTTCCATGCCTATAGAGGTGGTCTCACCAAGACAGGGTTGAGGCAAGTTAGCAGTGCATGGGCGGGGAAGCTCGTATTACTGCTGTGCATGCTGTACCTGTTCTTTGGATAAATAGAGGCCATCAGGCTCTAGGGAAATCAGTCTGGCACCATTAAATATTCAAATTAACTTTTGAGGAAGAAAGAGCTCCCAGAAGGGAGAGATTGTCAGACCTAATAAACTAGTCACAGGTGTGCAGTGACTCAGAATGTAGCTTGGAATGCATGGAAGGGAATGAGTTTGAGCTACTCAAGTCTGTTGCAATTCAGCAGTGGAGGTTTCTGGGAGAGTGGTTGTGATCTTGGAGACAGCACCGTTACTGGTGGTGCTTGCCCTGGACTTAACCCCTGTGGATAAATGGTCAGAGGTGATGTGATGTGGGAAAGGCATTTAAAAACAATCTTCCAGGATGTTGGTTCTTCCAGGACCCCTGACTGCTTTCCCCACAGTTCGAAATGGGTTGAATGAAGCTCATTGGACTTCATCCTGTTAACTGGAAAGTGGAGTGAAAGCATATTATTTTGGAAAAGGGCTGCTAACTGTTGTGATTTATATCCCAGTTGGGATAATAAACAGCTGTGAGATCTCAAGGATAGACTGCTAGGTGCCTTAGATGTCCCTAGCCCTGAAGTCTCTAGGTCAGGTTGGGTTCAGAGCTCCTCCTTGCTTAACTCCGTAAACCCAGTGACCTTCAGCTACTTTCTATTCCATCTCTCGTCTCTCACCAGTTCTTAACACAGCTGCAGCCAGGTCTGTTCTCCTATCTCTGCTCTGCTCAGCAGGCCTTCTCGGCTTGAATCAGGAACTGCCCTTCTCTGGGACTTACTAGCTGGCCTCTGAGCCCCCACCTTGCACAGGGTGCAGAGTTGCTGTTGCTTTCTTTCAACAGCAGGTTCTTGCAACATGAATGCATTTTGTCGCAGCTATAAGTCACCATGTTGCTGGTTTGCATTTCAAATGTCCTTCTTGACTAGGATGGAGACCTTCTAAATACACCTCTACCCCGATATAACGCTGTCGTCGGGAGCCAAAAAAATCTTACCGTGTTCTAGGTGAAACCGCGTTATATCGAACTTGCTTTGATCCGCTGGAGTGCGCAGCCCGCCCCCCCGGAGCACTGCTTTACTGTGTTATATCCGAATTCGTGTTATATCAGGTCGTGTTATATTGGGGTAGAGGTGTAACAAGTATAACCTTTGAATGAAGGGAATACAGGGGAGTCGCATCTTACATGGGGGTTAGGTTTTGAAGTCAGCGCGAAGGTGAAAATCGCGTATAGTCAAATGCTCATTGAGTGGCATGGTGGGCGGAATCGCCCACACTACAGGTACAGTATTTAAATTGTTTTCCTCCTTTTTTTGTTTTGTTTTTTGCCGAGTGCGTATAGTTAAAATCGCATAAGTTAAATGCGCCTATGATGCGACTCCACTGTAGTGCATATGAAATAAGGGAAAAGGTGGTGGAGTGGAAGGTTTTAAGATGTAAAGGATTAATGTTTGATTTAGGGCGTGGCAGAGTATTTACTGTGCAAGGAAAGCATGAGGCCTCAAGTGATTTCATCTCAGGCCAAATCTCAAATATTCATACTTATTTCATGCATTCATTAAAAAAGATATGGGGGGGTGGGTGGAGGCAGGTTTTCTGGCTGGAGAAGGAAAGGTTCTAGAATCATTCTCTAATGTTACTGTCATACTTTTGAGCCTAGTATTTTTCCTGATAAGAGCCAACACTGTCTAATGTGAAGTACTCTCAGATCTCTTCAGTTGACATCTGTTAGCCTGTGGTTTCAAAACTCTTGTTTTACCCTGGCAGTTTTGCAATACCCCACGAATTCTCAGTTTTGCTGCATCAGAACTTCGGCAAATCTTCAACTGTGAGGAAATGCTCCTTGAGGCAGTGTCAGTTACTTGTAAAATAGTCACTTTACAAGGTGTGGCTTCATCTGTCCCATTCACACTCCTGCCTTGTAATCCCAGGTGGTTAGTGAGTCTGGTTACCCTTCTGGCTTACCATATTGTCCTCCTCCCTCCCCCCCCCTCCCCCCCCCGTTGCTGGAAAAAACAGATTGTAGATTCCATACTTGGCTACAGTTTTTCAATCTATCTTTCGCTTTATTAAAATAAATGGAGATTTGTATAACATCAGACGCTTATGAAACTTGAACACAGGAATTGCCATACTGGGTCAGCCTGGAGTCCAGTGTCCTGTCTGAGGGAAGATCTACACTTAAAATGCTGCATTGGCACAGCTGGAGCACTTAAATGAAGGCGTTCCCACGCCAACGGGGGAGAGTTCGCCCATCAGCATAGTTAATCCACCTCCCCGAGAGGCAGTACTGTAACTATGTCAATGGGAGAAGCTCTCCTGTCAACATAGCGTGCTCTACACAGGCAGTTAGGTCGGTATAACTTTGTCGCTCGTGGGGTGTGGATTTTTCACACCCCTGAGCAATGTAGGTAGACCACACCTGAGTCTCGGTGTTCAGTGTGTTAGGTGAAGATGCAAGAATCCCAATCAAGGACAATTATGGACAGTTTTCCAGCTCTGGAGGTCTTAGCCAGCCATGCAGATTGACCAAATAACTACCAAGGCTGTAAAGATAGGAGCTGGTTGTAGAGCAACTTTCCCACCGGCTCTCAAAATGCTGAAAGTGAGATTTAGTTAGATATTTTTTTTTAAAGGTTTATTACTCTAGCAGGCTGGACTGACACATTTATAGTCTACAGCAGTAGCTTATGTGATGAAACTTTAGAAATAAACAAGAATATTTGTCTGTAACTTTTTTTTTGCCTGGATAAACTAGTGAAAGATGCAAAACTAGAGTAATTTTGGTAGCAAAAATAATTGGTCATTGAATTTCAAGAGTTCCAATTCAACCTGAACTTATCTCCCTGTTAGAAGCACTGCACTCTGCCTCCTCTAGTCTGGACATCTATTCTGCATGATTAGGCGCTCTCCCTGCAATTGATAGCACGTGGGTACCATTGCACCCACCCAGAGCCCCACAGAAGTCAGTGACTCCATGTGGGTGCAGCAATCCATCTATGCACCGGCGCTCTGGAGAGTAGACTTTTGCTAATTCACACACACAACTGGGAGACACATTACCAAGTAAGCGAGCAAACAATTTTAAAAAATGGGGTATTGAATCACAAAATGGACTTCATTTATTTTATCACCGTTTTCTCTCAAGTCTAAGTTTCTGGTACATCATAGTATACTGGTAAAAATTATCAGTTTATTTTCGAAGATTTCACTAATTTTTTAGGAGATCCTACAACCCTTACCTTTTAATGTAATGCAGCAACTTTTTAAAATTGGTTTTAATTGGCGTTTTTTCCCCATCATTGACTCTGTAGAGGAAATATTAAAAACGCACTTAAAGGTACATCCACACTGCAGTCCGAGGCTACCAATAGCAGCATGAGCTAGTCATGTCTCTGGCAGGCTTGTATTTGAACAGCAGCTGGCACTGCTCTGGCTTCACTTCTGTTGGAACCCGAAATAGCGAGAGATTCCAGCTAGCTCAGGTATGTCTACACATGCTGAAATCACACCTCTGATTGCACTGAGGACGTACCCTAAATGAGTTAGGAGCAGAAGTCCCATTCACCTGCTGTGGGACTTCTGCTCCTAACTCACTTAAATGCTTTTTAAAATCCTGCCCCCTGGTTTTATCATTATATCATTCATAGGTATTCCTAGCCAAAATCTGATTGATTTTTGGGGTGCTTAATCTGCTTGTAGGCAGATGGCTTTCTTGTTTTGTTTGTTTGTGGGAGAGGAAGGGATGAGGAAGAGAAACTTGGCTCAGCACTGCAGTCCGCATGTAAGGGAAAAGTTCCACTGAAGCCAAAAGAAGCCTTGCCTGGGTCTGGGATGCAAGATCACACCCTTTTGGTTACTTCCCTTGATTTAGTTTCTGCCTGCATTCAACTACGCTTCCTCAGGACAAGCAGAGGGTTATCTGAATAAAGTGGATGTGTGCTAAAAATATCCCGAAGACCAAGTCTCTGCTAACTGTTGGTACAGTGCACCACTATACTGGCAATGCAGTGTTGGTGGGAACAATCTCAGGAATGTGCTAGCCATGTATACTTACTGTTTCTGTCAAAGCTTTGAGCCCAAACATGTCCAGAACAGTGGAACAGATAGGAGTTCAGAATCAGGACAATGCACATTTTTTAAATGATGTAACTAAGTCAACATTCCTGAAAGACTGAGGTCATAGCCTGTTTGCTTTTTTTTCCCTCCACACCCACAAGGAGATATCCCTGTTTCCCCATTTAAATAACTTAAATACAAGCAGGGCAAGAAAATTAAATAGGATTCTGGTTATGGATTTCCTGTCTTGTAGAGCTGATCTGTGCATTTTTCAATTCTTGTCCAGTTTCTTCCCAAGATTGTTCACTAGCACTGCCTTACAGTAACCCTTCAGTGGGAGGAACTGAAATATCCTCGATCCAGTGCTCTTTCAGCAGACGGCCATTAGCTTTTCTAGTTCTTTATTTTATTAGTTGCATTACAACAGTGCCTACAGGCTGCAGCTGAGACCAGGGTTCTGTTCTGCTAGGCTCTGTACAAAGTCCCAGTCACAGAGAGCTTACAATCTAAATAGCCAGTTCAATTATGTTGACTAATCAGATGCAGCTGGGAAGGGGATAAGTCTTGCCTGTAAAGTGTGTGTGGAGCTGGAGCTGCACTATAGGAAGGGAAGTCTCCTGCAATAGACCCTGCAGGAAAGAAACTCAGGTAGGAAGCCTTGGGAGTTGTGGCTGGGTAGAGAGCCCCCCGCTGGAAGTTTTGTTTTTTATTTTGTGAGTTTGATTGTTTGGACAACAAATGGAGCCTGGAGGTAAGGGCTGAAGACTAATCTGGGCATGGCTGATAATTCGTCTGGCTGGTGAGGAAAGTTGCCAGCTTCCATGCCAATTGTGAGAGAGCACCAAAAAGTGGGGGAAAGACCGTGTTGGTATTGCCATTTTTATAGATGTAGGGAGTTGAAGCACAGAGGAGCTAAGTGACTTGGCCAAGTCATCACAGGAAGTTTGTGGCAGATGGAAATTAACAGACCTTCTGAATCCCAGTCCAGTGTCGTCATCATATACAAGGCCATGCTTGCTTTAAAGCATAAACATGCTGGCAGAAATGGAGATGGCTGACCAATGTCTGTTTCCCTGCTTAGTGTCTCAACGTGGATACATGTTGGGCCAAATTCATTGACTGTGGTGAGCTTACATGGGAGAGAATTTGGCCCTTTGTGCCTACTGTGTACAATGGGTTTAAGACGCTTATTTTTATCTCCCATTCAATTTAACTCTGCTGAATCTGTCACTTCTTAGCAATATTTTTCTATTTTTAAACTGACTGCTAGTTAATATTTGGATTTCAATTTTATTGAATCCCCCTCTGCTGCACTGTGCCCCCCACCCCCAAATAAAGCTAGAATGGGGCGAGGGGGAAGACAGAACAAAAAGGGAATCAGAGGAGAGGAGAGCAACATCTTAGTTTCCTTCTGCTAGGAGTTAATCAAAGATTTTTTTTACAAAGTTAGACCAAAGCTTTTCACCTTTTGTCTAAGGTTCCTCTGCTCCAAAATGTTACCCGCTCTTTAGTGGTCAGGTCAGCCAAGTGGCAGTGCCAAGCCTATATCCCTGGAGGCAGTCTGCTCTTCCATCCAAGAAGGATGAGTTGTTTAGCTACAAGCACTTGAGAAATCTTTAAGACTTAAATCCAAAGAAGTGTTTCATGGACTACGTTACCAAAGTCCCCCCTATCAGACAGTATTTTGTTGTCCTTTTCTGCAAACATTGATCAGATAATCTTGTCATTTACCAGGTTTAGTTAGTTAATCTGTACCTAATCTCAGGCTAGTTACCAGTGGAAATGCACAATGCTTGACTATCTCAGCAGAGACCCCCTACGATAGAGTGGACATGGAGACTGAGCTCTGTCTCCAACCTGGCTCAGGGACAGGGTTGAGGAACACTGTTGGAGCAGTGCAAGGAAGCTGGCATTCTGGGTCAGTCTGAGACTGAATATTTAGAACTACAAAATCTTACCGCTGCTGTTGTTGTTTCAAAGTACATCTTTCCTGTTTATGTATTTCATTAAGGTAGCCACAGTGGACAGTATTTTTGTCAGCAGGCAATAATTCACAAGATGTACATTAGTAGTTGGGGAATAACTTGCTTGTTTGACATGTGTTCACCAAGGAGTGCATTAACTTTTGTGGGAACAAGGTGTGGAGAAGGAGTCCATGATGAAGGCAGTTGTACAATAATGTTGCAACATATCCTGGTATTAAACAATACTCCAGGACTTGCCAAACCGCCTATACGGGGAACCTTACTGCTATAACGTTTAAACCTGAGGAAGTTTCACTTTCAGATCTGTATCTAAACTAATGTTAACACTTTTTTTTGCTCTTTAATTCTGTAATTATATATAGCAATCCTTTGAGTGTAGCAGCACTTGGTTAATCATAACGCCCCAAAAATGTATTACTTCTTGGGGGGGGGGGGGAAGCAGGGCCGGCTCTAGGCACCAGCAAACCAAGCAGCTGCTTGGGGCAGCACATTTGCAGGGGGCGGCATTCGGGCCATCCTTGTTTGTTTTTTTAACTCACTTCTTCCCCTCTCACAACCCTGCAGAAGCGGAGCCACGGAGCCATGGAGCAGTCCAGCATGGCTGCTGAGAACCCACGGGACCCTGGGAGCTGTAGTTCCTTGGCTAGCTCCCTGCCTAGAGAGCCAGCCCTGGAGCAGGGAAAGAACTACATTTCCCAGCAATCCCTTGGCCGCTATCAACAGGAAAGGGAGGGGGAAGGAGTGACGTAGCTGAGCCATGCTGTAGCTTGCTGTGAGTTGAAAGGGGTGGCCCTGTGAATGGGGAACAAGTGTGCCCAGCCCAAGGGGTAGGCGGCTTTGGTGCAGAGATCCCCTTCAGAAGACTTCCCCAGACTGGATTAGGGATACTGGTGTAACCTCACCTTGCAGCCCCCAAAGAAGGAACTGGGTGGACTAAATGGACAATGTACCTCTGTATCTGAAGCCTAGCAAGGGAGGTACGTGGATCCCACTAGAATTTAAAATGAAAACTGAAAGAGGGGAAGCTCTACTAGAGGACTTGGGCAGCTTTAGATACAGTACCAGGCACGTAGGAGGATTTCCACTTCTGAACCATGGAAGCAGAAATTGGCTTTTCCTTTCTAGATTTAGCTAATATTCAGAAAGGGAATCTAGCACCTGCCCTCCAGATTTGAACACCCTCAAAATTCAGGAGTGCTCACGCTCAATTTGGGCAGCTGTTACTTCATTTCTCCCAAATCAAATATACTGATCCACTGTAACTTGCTGTAGATAAAGTAGGATAAAATTGAGCAAGAAACGCTTCCCAGTGGTTATTAGGACTGGAATTGCTATTTTCAACAGCCATTGCTTTTTTTTTTTTTAGTTTTATTTGTTTAAAAGGAAGACAGTGATATTGCATTGGCAAATTCCCCATAGAAACAAAGAGTGGAGCAAAAGAATAATAAAGGCACCTCAACTGTTCCTCATTTATGTAGGACTGTCTTATAATATGCATCCAGATATCCTCCAATCACACAAGCTGAAAATTGTTTCACTTTACTGCAGTTCTGTAACTATATGGGAACCAATCCTGTCTGTGTTCTGTGCACATCCAAAATTCCTGCTGAATGACCCGCCCTGGGAGCGAGTTACCAGTGACCCAGGGCTGGGACAGCAGGAGGGTGCAGGTTGGGGGGGAGAGCCCAGGGCTGGGGCAGCAGGGGGGTGGGTGGGTAGGTGAGGGGGGAGCCCAGCGCTGGGGCGGCAGGGGGTGTGGGTGGGTAGGTGAGGGGGGAGCCCAGCGCTGGGGCGGCAGGGGGTGTGGGTGGGAGCCCAGGGCTGGGGTGGGGGGCAGCCAAAAATGTTTTTGCTTGGGGCAGCAAAAAACCTAGAGCCGGCCCTGGGGGGAAGCAAACTTCAAAAGTGTTAAACTTGCAAAGTTTCCTAATACAGGGTGATCATTGTGCGCCATTCAGTTAGTAAAGACAAAATCAAGTGTCTATGAAAACAATGTTAAACACTTCAGGAAATTAAAATCAAACTGTCATACAACTCAATGGAGCCTGTATTACAATGTGAGAGAGGGGAAAAAATCAGGTCAGTGTCAATCTAGGGAGAGAAGAGATTGGAAGGTAAGTAAAACGGTCTCTGTATGTAACAACATACACTGTAAAAACAGAGTGAAAACTTCACAGAGCAGCATCTTGTGGGATTTTTACTTGTCATTGTTTGCAATGCCCACCTGAAAGCTTGAAAATAAAATTTTTCATTGAGTTTGTAACATCCAGTTAGCAAATACATTTTGGTTTGTATTTCTAATGGTACTTAAAATCGACAGTGTAGCACTTTTCATTTACCTCCTTGTAATTGACATGAGAGGTCTGTGACAGATATGGCAATTTCTTGCCATATCTTTGTGAGATCTTATTGAATTAAGTTTAAATAGCTTTGGAGTCCACTGGACTTTAAATGCAAAGTTAATGTATTGTGAGCATGTGTAAACTCTCTAGGAGGGAGATGTGCCCAGTGTAAACTCGGAAGTGTTATGAGCTTCAGAAGACTATTTTAAACAATGTGCCAGACAAGAAGGAACTCTTGGGACAAAGTTGTGAGTTTCATAAGCAATACTGGGGGGAGATGAATGCAAAGTCCCACCTTCTGAAGCTATCCCTGAGAAGAGAATCAGCCTGACTGAGAGAGGGTGTCTGAAGATCAAAGACTCCAAGTGTATAAAGGAAAGGTTAACTTATGCATAAGTGTGCTTGTTCAGAGCTAAGGCAGTTATGAATTTGATTCAGTTTGAAGGAGTGATCATCTACCAGAGCGCTTGTTTTAATTTGTTCTCTGTAATGCTTTCACCTTAAGAATAAATCTGCTTGTGGAGAAAGGGCTGTGCGGTAACTTGTAACTGTGGGCAGTTAGGCTGTTTGCATTGTCCTCGGTGGCTGTAAAGAGCAGACACAGGCCTGTGTAGGCAGTCTGATGTGTTAGAGAACACAGTGCAGGCTGCACAATTCCTTGCCTCCAAAAACCCTGATCAGGAGGAAGAGACGCAGGTGTCTGCCCAAGAAAGGTGAGGGCTGATGAGCCAGGATCCGCAAGCAGGTGCCCTTGCTGGACCATGAGGGGGGGGGGAACACAGGTGCAGTTTCCCAGAGCTGTGACACTGTCTGTGTAGCCTTGGAAATAACTACAACTGCTGCTGCAAAAGAAGCTCAGTGTCGTGTCTCTCTGTGCAATATGTGGTTTTAATCTTTCTGTGGCCAGTGGCTCTTAACTTTAATAAGATCATTAACATGCATAGAGTCCTTTGTACCAGGTTTCAGTAACTTTAAAGCAGGTCAGAGTTAAGGCTTAAACCAAACTATTAACTGAATTATTTTAATATAAAGGTTTGTGCTAAGGCACTGAGTGGAACTAGCTAGAGTATGAGAAGGGGAGGGGGTGTAAAGCTTTTCAACATCTGTGGATTCACTTGAGTCCTGACCTGTGCAACCCCTTCTGTTTCCATCCTGGACTTCTCTTGGAGTGACTGCTAACCATACTGTGGTGTGATACATTAGTGATGTGTACACGTGCAAACAAATCTTTGAAAGTTGCCACGGATTGCAGTGGTGCCATTTTTGGGGTGCCCAGTTTGATACACCAAGGGCCTGAATCTCATTAGATGAACTACATGCAGCTCCCATAGAGTTCAGCTGGATTGGTGGTTGCTCATCACTTCTGAAGATCAAGCCTAGGGTGGTTCAGTTTGGTCCCCATCAAAAAATTGACATGAAATTGACACATCCAAAATCAGGTTCCACTTTGAAAAATTTTGGCTATCCCAGCTAAGATGAAAGTATCAAACTCGCTTTCCCTTTTATCCCCCAGCAGTTGAATTTAGGTCATTTTATGTGAACCACTAATCCACTACCCTAATGCACCATCCACCAATGAGTCAATAACCCTTTTACTTCAGATACATTTTTGCTGATATCCTGCACAATTTGGGTGTAGTGGGGAAAGAGGATTATATTGTTTATATAAAGCAGTGTTTGTACCGTTCTCTAACAATGTAAAAGCTCTTCGATCAAAAGCCTGAATTATTAAAAAAATGTAGCTGATGTCCATTGTGAATTAGATCTATTTAACCATAAATTGTATTCAGCAACACTATGCATATCCAATTACTTTTCCCTATTACCACCCAGACCTAATTTTGCTTGCTTTAAAAATGATCATCTTCCCTCTGGCACATTGGTGTTTACGGGGAAAGCAATGCCATTATGATTGAGATTAAGCTAACTTGCATTGCTGTAATTTGATTATTTTTGTTTTTGTTTGAAATTTTATATTCCAGTCATGCCCAGAGGCCCCACTGAAAGATATTTCAATATTTAGAATTTCAAGCCTGTGCATTCGCCATTTCCCCTGTGTGTCCATGCCAGAGCTAGAATTTTCCTTCAATTTAATACAAAGGGTTATCCTGGCATGAAACTCTTTAATTTAATTTAAAAAAAGGGGGAAGGGGACAAATATCGCCATCACTACTCGAGACTGAATACTTCAAAAAGCCTGTAAACAGGGGATATATTGGCACCAACCTTCCTGGTGAATCTGCCAAAAATGAATGTTTTGCTACAGAAATAAGTTTGAAAAAACAAATGTCAACATGGCTGCTTAAATCATTGTGCATCTGTAACCCACTGGTGAGTATGTATTATCATATTCCCAGAGGATCTGAGATGTTAGTCTCCAGCTACAGCATCTGGACTTTGAGCTGCTGCAGCTTGCGTTATGCTTTTTGAACTGGGGACCTATGGAGCTCTCCTTTTATGGATGGGGAAACTGAGGCAAGGTTGCATAAGGCAGTGAGAGTTGATATCAGAGCTGTGATTAAAATGTGGGAAATCTACACTCCCAGCCCTGAGCTCAATTAAATTTTAAACACTAGTTTATTGTTGCCATGGTGAAAATATGAAGCAGATGGAAACAATTTGTCAAACTTTTAACCTAAAACTCTTTGGGGATTTTTGTTGCTGTTAGATCTCAAAATGTTGTTTTGATCTCTAGGTTGGAAGCAGAGGAACCGTTCGAGATTACACAGGATTTAATGCTTCCAAGGATGCTGAAAGTGTTCGGAAGGCAATCAGAGGAATTGGTAAATATGCATCTAACTTTCACTCCTATATTGTTACAGAAAAGCAGATATGGTATTCTGTGTGTTGGGCTTAGCACAAAAATGTTGGAATTCTGTGTGCCATAAAAACGGCCATACTGGGTCAGACCAATGGTTCATCTAACCCAGTATCCTATCTTCTGACAGTGGCCAATGCCAGGTGCTTGAGAGGGAACAAACAGAACAGGTGATCATCAAGTGATACATCCTGTGTCCTCTACTCCCAGCTTCTGGCATTCAGAGGCTGGGGACACCTAGATCGTGGGATTGCATCCCTGACCATCTTGGCTAATAGCCATTGATGGACCTATCCTCCATGAATTTACCTAATTCTTTTTTGAACCCTGTTATACTGTTAGCCTTCACAATCTCCCCTGGCAACAAGTTCCACAGGTTGACTGAAATATTTCCTTCTGTTTGTTTTAAACATGCTGAATATTAATTTCATTGGGTGAACGCTTAAATATTTCCTTATTCACTTTCTTCACAAGAGTCATGGTTTTATAGACGTCTATCATATCCCCTCTTAGTCGTCTTTTCCCAGTCGAGATGTCCTGGTCTCTTTAATCTCTCTTCTCCTAGGGAAGCTGTTCTATACCCTTAATCATTTTTGTTGCCCTTCTCTGTACCGTCTCAAAAAAAGATATATTAGAATTGGAAATGTGGTGGCCAGAGCTGCACACAGTATTCAAGGTGTAATGCCTCCATGCAATCAGTAACTATGACGATTGGGCAAGGTCACACTTTTGACAAGGGGGTACTACTACAACCACCTGAAACCCCCTGACACTAAGATAATATCTGCCTAAGTCTCATCTCCATTTGAAGGTATCTTTGCCGTTCTCATTTTCTGTTTGCTTTCAGCAAGTGTTCGTGATGGGGATAGCTTCAGAACAAATTGACAAATAGGCGAGGACAACTTGGTTACTAAAATGCCTCCTTGCTGAAGTACAAAAGTGAATAATCTTCTTTTCCCAGTGAATTAAAACTAGTTTGAATAACTCGTTTTAGTTTCAGTGCATTAGGAGTTTTGTTGGGTTGTGTAAAACTGGGAGTTGAACAACCCTGAGTTAAATGATTTTCTTTCAGGGACGGATGAGAAAACGCTGATCAACATCCTCACTGAGAGATCAAATGCTCAGCGGCAGCTGATTGCTAAGGAGTACAGGGCAGCTTCAGGAAAGGTACAGCTTGGGGAGGATAACTGACAGTAAAAATATTATCCTGTAGCATCTTCATTATGCAAAACTAACCTGTATATGCACAAACCCTAATCGATCTTGATTATCAGACAGGATCTGAGAAATTAATGCATCTAAGTAACTCCATTTGAATTTATAGCCAGCTCTGAGGACAGAGAAGGAACGCTTTGATTAAGGGAAAAAATAACTCTACAAACTCTTTTCAATGCACCATGAAGCATGTTCTAAACAAGGGGAACCAAACCTATGCTACTGTTGCAGTGTGGACTAGGCACTGTAAATAAAGTAACTCTTACCATTTATTTTTGGGAAGATGACAAATGAGTTAAGGCTGGGAGTTAAAAGGCCCCTTTTCCAGCATCTGCATAGGGTGACCAGATGTCCTGATTTTATAGGGACAGTCCTGATTTTTGGGTCTCTTTCTTATATAGGCCCCATTACCCCCCACCCAGTCCTGACTTCTTACACTTGCTATCTGGTCACCCTACATCTGCAGTTACCGTTTACTGGACCAACTAACAAATGAATCTGATTCTCTGCCTTCTCCACTTTCTCTTGAGAATCAGTATCTACATTTCTGTGATCTTTTTTTAAAGACATACAGTGGGCTGACCTACATTTGGCCTTAATTTTGAATGGGGCCTACTCAAAGAGTGGAATTAGCTTTCTAAATAATAGTAGTTTTTTGGGAAGGAAACATCAAAAAGCGACACAGCCATGAGCAAGATGCTTCTGAAAGTAGAAATGATTGAGGAGAAGCGGGGTGGAATTATTCCAGTAGCAACAACTAAACTCCCTAAACTGCCATTTCATCTGGAAATAATGTGATCTGTGCAAGTGCAAGCTAATCACCCTGGGTCTTCCCTGTTTGTTTAGGACCTGAAAGATGACTTGAAGAGTGATCTCTCGGGCAATCTGGAGCATGTTATGGTTGCACTTGTAACACCACCAGCTGTGTTTGATGCTAAACAGCTTAAGAAATCCATGAAAGTAAGTCTGCAATCAAATTTTTCATTCTTTTGTTTTAGAGCCAGTTTGAAAGAAGGTAAATATATTTTGTAAAAATTGTCAAAGGAAATGAAAATACTTCTTGTTTAAAATTTTCCATTACATTTTTTTCCCAAATGAAAAGATATATTTAGTGTCAGTAGGAAGAGGAAAAATACTAAAACTTTTTTACTTCGGGGGAGAAAATATATTGGAGTGGGGAAGTGAGGGTTCCACACATCTGAAATGACCTCTTTCAAAATATTTCGAAAAAGTTTAATTGGAAAACAAAGACAAAAAGTGACCAGAACTGAATTTTCACTGAAATTTTTGTTTTGGTCAAAATGGAATTTCTTTAAAACAAAGATGAAATTGTTCATCTATCTCTACTCCTTAGTGTGCTATGCAAAATATCAGGGTGATGGAAAAATTAGTCCATTTTTCAGATAGCGTATTGGTGGGCTATGACACTTTTCTAGTGCTTGAGTTATAAGGCGGCAGGGGAAACGATACCACAATTTATTAGCTATTCATTGCTGGAAACTCTTTTCAAATCCTGACTTTGTTGTAAGTGGGGATCTGAGTGTTGTGTTCTGCTGCCTAGTTCTATTTCAGGTCACTAAAACAACACTTAATTTGGCATGTCTGCTCTGTGCTCAAGAGTCCTGAGATTAGAACGTCAATGTGTTGAAATGTAGGAGTGACCTGCGTTCTCAGAGCTGCGTGTGGATTCTAGCAGAACCTGGTCTCTATTATCACTGGCTCATTCTGTTAAAGCTAATGAGTCATCTCTTGATAGGCTCAAATAACTTTTCATTTCAGTAATTGAATCTTTTCACAAACTTTATTTCCTTGCTAATGTGAATTGTCTGAATTTTGATATTTGAAATCACAGTATTTTGGGTTGGTTTTTATTTGCAATGTGTGATGTTTATAATTCTTTCAGGTCACTTGAAACTAATCCCTAAACAACCTCTCTAAAAACTGCATTTTTTCCTTGTAATAAACTGTATGTGGTGGTTTGTTTTTGTTTTTTTTAAGGGTAGTGGAACTAACGAAAATGCACTGATAGAAATTCTAGCCTCCAGGAGCAGTAAGCAAATGAAAGAGGTATCCCAGGCATACTATACAGGTAATGCTTTCTCAAACATATATGTATATTAATACTATTACCTGATTGCATCCTATCCAGTGCTCGATAGTCACTTTTCATAGATCATTTCAAGTAGGTTATTTTTAATTTGGAAAGTTGAGCTTTCGTTAGAAATTTTTTTGCAATAATTGCAGTTTTTACAAAAGATTCAGTGTACTATGCTGTTAGCAGACACATGCACTCCCATGAGGTGATTCAGCATGTAGTACCACTCCAGGACCTACAGGACAGAATTCCATATTTGGGAACAAATTTGCTTTTTAAGTACACACACTGCAGGCAGCTCCTATTGAAATTAGGGCCGCGTGCAAGCATCTGAGGGCAAAGTTTTACCCTTGCAGCCAAATTCCAGTTTCAGATGCATGACTTGGCCAGTAATGGATTTTTTCCCTTAAGGAATGTGGTGAGGTGATCCTTTATATCTTGCATATTAGGTTTTTTCCCTTTAGAGTTGTGTATGTAATTACTTTAAAGTGCACAGTACAAACAGCAACTAATAGGAATGACTTTAAGATTTGTCACTTTTTTTTTTTTTTCATTATAAGCTCCGCTTTCAGGGGCAAATGACTCAGCCATGCAAACTCTTTGCGAACAAACTTGGCATATGAGTCTGGGAGAATTATTTTAACAAGTGATGCACTTCTGAATCGTGTGTATTTACCTAACAGCATGTCTGTACGTACCTAATATAAAGTTTAAGATGCTGTGGGGGAGGGTGCTGGTTTCTGAAAACTTTTTGGGTCAGATGCTCCTCTGCGTTCTGGCCCCTTTGTGCCATCAGAGCAGCGCAAATGGGCCAGTAAAGCCACTGGCTCTACCCAGGTGAAGATTACTCCAGTGTCCCAGTAGTGAAGACCTAGCATAGTTGGCTCCTATGCCACCCTGTCCTGCAGCATAGGAATATTGAGGGGGCGTGGCCAGAGCACTCCTGTTACTCCAATTTACCATACTTGCTCCTATGGGATAGAACCATCCGAAGTAACTTAGAGTATATCTCAGGCTGGTATTTTGTTACACCAGGATTGGCATAGAACCAGCTCCATAATATGGGAGCTTCAAACAGCACCTTTGGGGCTGCTGCTCCAGTTGTACCCAGTGGATACCAGAGAATCCAGTCCATTATTTTTAGTGATTTGGAAAAATGCACAGAACAGATTACGAAGCATTGCACTATGGCTACATCTACGTTGTGAGCTAGGGGTGTGATTGCCATCTTGCCTACAGGTAGCCAGGCTAGCTCAATGAGCGCTAGTGTGATAACTAGCAGTGTAGCTGCAGTAGCATGGGCAGCAGTAAGGCCAAGTGTAAACCTGCCTGAACCTCGCAGGTACGTACTCAGGGCAGGTAAGCCAATGCCACTGCAGCAACACTACTCCTTCTACTCCCACTAGTTCTCATTGAGCTAACGCGTGTATGTGCGCACGAATTGGGACTCGTTCCCCCCCAGCTCATAGCATAGCCGGTGTGATTCCCCGGAAGAGATGTTTCTTTGGCATGCATAGCATCCAGTAACCTAATGGGCTCATAGGTGTTAATTCTAGGATAGACTGATGTTTCCAAGTAAATATTTCTCAATGTGTATTTGCCAGACACCTTCTCTGAGCAATTCATTGTCCTGATAGTTGAAAAATACTGTCCGTTTCAAGCCGAAACACATCGTCCAAAGGCTCTTGACAGCACTGCAGTAACTTTCTTGCACCTCTCATTTTAAATGTTCAGGTACCAGAACATGTGGTTTTCGTCACTCTGTGTGTACATAATTACAGGAAAACTTAAGATTTTTATTGCTGCTTTTCCATGGTAACTGGCAACAATTCTGCTCCTTTCCCAGGAGATTAATTGCCTGGCAGTATAGCAGGTGAGGTTGATTTGAACATTAGAAGAGCAAACTGGAAGCATATGCTTGGAACAGATACACCTAATGTGGGGTACAGCCTTGTTTGGATTCATACCTAGGAGATTTATAGTTTCTTGTGTGGTAGGCTAGTTAAAGTACCATATAAGGAGCACTTTGAGTTGCCAACTGTAAGGCATTCTAGAATCTTCCACAGGAAGCTTTGCAAACTGAAGGCAGGAGGTAAAACAAATGAAAAGCAAAAAAAGTTCCCTTTAATGAAAATGTCACTGTGGTGGTGGTTAGTCTGTTGGCACGGAAAAGCCGGTGGAGACAGAAGTATGGTGTACATGAATAGGGTACTAGAATCAGAGCTGGGTTCAATTCCTACCTCAGACGCACACTTTCTTTGTGACCTCGGACAAGTTGCTTAATTTAGGTCCTGTCCAAGATAGAGATAAAATTTCCCTCCTCCCCGAGGTGTTGCAAGGATAAAATTCACAAATGTCTGAGACTCTCTTGCATACTACAGTTACGAGGGTATATCAATGGCACCATCGCTCTTTACAGAGCATGGGGCATGCGCTGATGAGTTCTTTGACTGCTCAGTCCGATGCATGAGTAACAGTCCTGTCCACCGCGCACACCCACGCACTAGCAATGCTCTGAATCCAAGCAGCAGATTCTTTCCTCCTCTGACACCAGTCATCACAAATCTTGATCCAATCTGCCTCATAATCCCTCGCTCCATCTACAAGTTGAGTCCACCAACCAGAGTGGCATTCTGCACTGCCTTCCCAGGTTCTAAAGCAGTGGTTCTCAAACTTTTGTACTGGTGACCCCTTTCATATAGCAAGCCTCTGAGTGTGACCCCTTATAACTTAAAAACACCTTTTAATATGTTTAACACCATTATAAATGCTGGAGGCAAAGCGGGGTTTGGGGTGGAGGCTGACAGCTCGTGACCCCCCATGTAATAACCTCACAACTCCCTGAGGGGTCCCAACCTCCAGTTTGAGAACCCTGTTCTAAAGGATACTAAATCATCTTTGCAAGCATCCTCCGAAATCTATGCAGTGGTCTGCCTTTTTCTAGACCCTTTGCAAGCTTCAGAGTACAGCACACTCTTCAGGATCCTGTAATCTGGCATTCGCTTGACCTGTCCGAGCCACCTGAGTCTCTTCTTACTAATCAACAGTCCCATGAATGACATAGCAGCATGATTTAACACTTCCACATTTGTCACTCTGTCTTGCTTGTGTAAAATTCTTCTAAGTAGTTGGCATCTGATATGCCAAAATATCAGAAGACTAAACAGTTTTCATGAGTTGTCCATGTTTTTTATCCACTCTTCTGTATGGCTCAGACACGTGTCTTCTGAATATGGATTTTCACTTTAGTTGACAATTTGATGTTCCAGGCTGTCTTCTAAAAGACCAAAGTTTCTGGCTGCTCTGCCAATTGTACTAATAAGCTCAGCATCAGGATCTACATTGCTGGTAACAATAGCGCCATGGTAGCAAAATTGGTCAACGGCATCTAGACTAATACCATCTAAGATGATATCTGGAACTGGTTCTGAAGAGGCTTGGTGCATGATAATAGTCTTTTTCAAGCTTATTGCTAGCACCAAGATTTTGTATGAGTCAGAAAATTTGGTACAGTAACTCCTCACTTAAAGTCGTCCCGGTTAATGTTTCATTGTTACGTTGCTGATCAATTAGGGAACATGCTCGTTTAAAGTTGTGCAATGCTCCCTTATAACGTTGTTTGGCAGCCGCCTGCTTTGTCCACTGCTTGTAGGAAGAGCAGCCTGTTGGAGCTAGCTGGTGGGGGCTTGGAACCAGGGTGGACCAGCAGCTCCCTTAAGTTCCCTGTGCTGCAGCCGCCCAGCAGGCTATCAATTGCCAGCAGTTCAGCTGTCCCCCCCCGCACTGCCATGTGCTGCTCCTGCCCTCTGCCTGGGGGGTGGGGGGGGGGGGGGGAGGGGTGCTGTCTCCCCACTCCTGTACCCCATCTCCATAGAGTGGGGGGGATGCTACAGGGCTCAGGACAGAGAGCTTGCTGGCAGCAGCTGCTGTCTCCACTTGCTGATCTACTTAAAAAGGCAATGTACTTAGAGTTGGGTCAGCGTACTTAAAGGGGCAATGCGCCTCTCTCTCTCTCTCTCTCACAGGGTGTGTCTGTCTCTCTCTCTCTGCCATGCTGTCTCCCCTCCCTCCATTCATGCTGCCTTGTAGAGTGTGAGACTACATTAACAATGTGTTAACCCTTGAGGGCTCAGCCGAGTGCTAGTTCATCATTTAGCAATCGCTTCTCGGCTCTTTGAGCTGGGAGGTGAAAACATTATCTACTATCTGTTCTTATCAGTTTGATATCTGATAGGTCCTTTATTTAAGGCATTCCCTAGGAAATATCCCACTCTCTGACTCCACCACCTCAGCCAAACTTCACAATCATCATTGCTGTGTATAGTATTAAATTGTTTAACGCTTATTGTGTGTGGCAAATAAAATTTCCCTGGAACCTACCCCCCGCCCCCCATTTACATTAATTCTTATGGAGAAATTGGATTCGCTTAACATCGTTTCGCTTAAAGTAGCATTTTTCAGGAACCTAATTACAACATTAGCGAGGAGTTACTGTAATAAGATGTTGTAGAGCATCAACACTGAGCCACAAATGTTGCATCATCTGCAAACAGATATTAATATTTACTTCATTCCTGCCTCGATACGCGTTCTGTGATAGGCACCTTCTTGAACATCTTAGCAAACCATCTCTGGTGCTTAACATTGCAAGGTTCAGAGCTAAGATAAAGCTGAAGGAGATCATCTTAAGGGACCTGTTTGCAGATGATGCAACCCTTGCGGCTCATAGTGTTGAGGGCATACGTACCTAAATAATTAGGGAATTATGAAGATTATTAATGGAGTAAAAATGTCAAATCTCCCCTTAGTTCTCAAACACTGCTCCCAAGTTGGTCAAACCTATTGCTTTTAATTGTAACCTGCAGTGTGGTGGTGGTGATGATGATGGGCGATCACTCGTTCTGAGTATGATCCTCTTCCATGGGAGTTATGGGTCCTCAGGTGGCTAACAAGGACAACCCTTGAACCACAAGTTCTATTACAATGAAAGCAGATGTTTTCAGGCTCAGCAGGAAGCTGTTGACCATGACTGGAAGCCAGTCTCTCCTTCCTCCTGCACCTCTTGTCCTTGTCAGCTTGTCGGTGAGCAAGTTCAAAATGTAGGGGACCATCATGTAGGACTTCACTCCATTTTAACGATCCTGGGCAAGTGTCTCCCAAGTTTCAGTCAATATTACACTTTTTTAGATTGTCCTTCAGCAAGTCCTTAACGCTTCCATTGTCCACCCACGTTACGGTGCCCTTCTTTCAGCTGAGAGAACAGGACCTGTTTTGGGAGGTGATGGTCTGGCATGCGGACAACATGACCAGTCCAGCGGAATTGCTGATGGATGATCATTGCCTTGATACTGGTGGTCTTTGCTTCTTCCAGAACACTAACATTGGTGTGCCTGTCTTCCCATTTGATCTTCAGAATCTTACGAAGGCAGCGTTGATGCCTCTCAAGGACTTTTGGACCCATACAACAGTGTTGGGAGAATAATGGCTTGATAAACAAGAAGCTTGGTGTCTGTTCGAATGTCGTGATCTTCAAAAACTCTGTGCCGTAAACAAGAAAAAGCTACACTGGCACAGCTCAGGCAATGTTGAATTTCTGCATCAATATCTGCCTTGGATGAAAGATGACTTCCGCAGTAGAGGAAATGATCAACATTCTCTAGTACCACTCAATTGATTTTGATATATGGGGTATGTAATACCTCATTTGGAGAGGGCTGATAGAGCACTTTAGTCGTCTTGATATTAAGAGTGAAACCAAGACATGCGTAAGCATCGGCAAACACATTCAAGATAGTTTGAAGATCTTTCTCAGAGTGGGCAAAGATTGCATTGTCGTCAGCATACTGAAGTTCCACAATAGATGTTGTGGAGATCTTAGTCTTGGCTGTCAGCCTACTAAGCCTGAACTGCTTTCGGTCCATTCTGTAAACGATTTCAACACCAGCTGTAAACTTCCCAGCAATTAGACTGACAGCAATAAAACTGCAAACATGGTTGGAGCAATGATACAGCCCTGTTTGACTCCTGTTTGTACTTTGAAAGGTTCACTCTGGGAGCCAGTGCTGCTCAGAACAGTTGCTTTCATGTTATGAAGCAATTTTTAGGACATTGGATGTCCTGATAAATACATCAATCTTAAAGTACAGTACAGAGGGCGCGACGATTCACTGAATCAAAGGCTTTAGTTAGATCAATAGAAGCCATGTACAGTGATCAGTTTTGCTTCTGACACTTTTCTTGCAGCTGCTATGCTGTGAAGATCATATCCACAGTTCCATGACATGGTCAGAAACCACTCTGACTCTGGTAAAATTTCTTCTGACGGGGCAGAAGGCGAGTTGCAAGGATCCGTGCCAGCTTTGCCTGCAATGGCTAGGAGGGAGATACCACAATTTACACAATCCACTTGATCCCCTTTCTGAAGAGGGTGACAATCAGGGCATCTCTCATTTCACTGAGTGTCTCCTCCTTTATCCAGATTTTAAATTGCCAAATTAGCTCTGGTCCACTGTCTTTAAAGATTTCAGTGGGGATCCCATCTAGACCTGCTGCCTTGTTGTTCATCTGCTTGGCGGCACTGTGTACCTCATACAAATTGGGAGGGTCTCCGAGCTCATCCCTAAATGGTAGTTGAGGGATTTGTTCAAGGACTTCATCTGCAACCATAGAATTATGGTTAAGGAGATCTTTAAAACATTCTTTCCAGCGAGAATTGATGGCTTCATTGTCCTTCAAAAGTGTAGTTCCGTCCTTAGAGAAGAGGATTCATACCATGGCAAATTGGCCTATAAATAGCCTTGGTGGCACTAAAGAAACCATATGTATTGTGGATATCCACGAGATGTTGGAGTTCTTGCACTCTCAGTCCACCATTTGTTCTTGAATTCTGGTTTTACATTGGACTTCTGCCCTCGCCTTGGCGTGTAACACTGCTGTTACTACACTAGTTGCAACACTTGAATTTATAAATGACCGTGTAAACCCAGAAATGGTAAATATTTTGTTTTGTACTGTACCAAACTCAGGCTTGGGGAAATGCTTTAAAACTCTTTAAGAAAAAGGACATGGTTGTAGCATTAACTATCTGTTAGATGAGCAAGTAATAGTACAATAATGAAGCAGTTTCTTTTTACTTCTCAGAAGTTTAATTTCTCTGTGGTATGTGCAGAACTCCTGTCATAGTTTCTAGGTGTTATAGGTTCCTCTTCTCCCATCCAACATGGCAACAGCCACATCAGTATTATAGCCCCACCAGTCAGGAAGCAGGAGGTAAGACTGTCCATCAATTTTATATTTACTGAGAAAATCTAAGCAGTTGTACATCTGCTTTGAAGCTGTAACAAGCACAGGGCAGCCTACAAAGACCTTTGTTTCACCCTGTTTTGAGCCCAATTTCTGTTTGACTGGAAGCCTTAACTGAAGATACGCTTTAGTCTTGATTTGAAGACATCAAGAGATGGGGAATCCACCACTTCCCTTAGTAGTTTGTTCTAATGGTTAAAAACCCTCCCTGTTAGAAACTGGTCTTATTTCTAATTTGAATGTGTCTAGCTGTAACTTCCAGCCATTGGTTCTTGTTATGCCTTTGTCCACTAGATTAAAGAGCCCGGTGTTTTCCTCCCATAAAGGTGCTTTTACACTGTAATAAAATCACCTGTCTTCATGTTGATAAACTAAACAGATGGCACTCTGTCTCCCACTGCGTACAGCATTTGTATTCCGCCCTCAAGCCACTTTCAAGGCTTTTCTCTGCACCCTCTCCAATGTTTCAACGTCCTTTTTTTTTTTTTTACATGTGAACACCAGAACTGGATGTGCTATTTCAGTATTGGTCTCACCAGTGCTGTAGATTACGTGTGTGCGGGTGAGATCACTTTCCAACTCACTGTTTCCTTGTTTATACATCTAAGAATTGTACCCTTGTTGCCACAGCATCACACTGGAAGCTCAGGTTGAGTTGCTTGTCCATTATGACCCCTAAATCCTTTTCAGAGTCACCGCTTTCCAGGATACAGTTCCCCCATTCTGTAGGTATGGCCTGCATTCTTTGATCCTAGATATATGACCATGCATATAACTGTACTAAGGAGAAGAGGCTGGATTGTGGGGCTAAACTCTGTCAGTGGACTGATGGATCTTGCCTAGTACCATAACATTGATAGGTCAGAGTTGTTGCTGGGTAGGATAGGATGAGAAGGCTACAACAAATCAGTTACTGGTCAGTGATCTTCCCTTGTCATCCAGATGCCTTTGCTAATCTTACCTTTGGGTTTTTTGTTTTGTTTTTAAATTACAGAATTCAATTAAATTTGATTATTTTTCTTTTTAGTATATAAGAAGAGTCTTGGAGATGACATCAGTTCTGACACCTCTGGTGACTTCAGAAAAGCCCTTTTAACTCTAGCAGATGTAAGTTCCTTCAACTTACAGTCAACATAATTACTGTACAGAATTGATATTTAGATCTTACTTGAAATTGTAAATCTCAGCAGTCCTAGTGAATCATGTGATAACTGATACAGTACTTCTAGGGTGTGCATAGCTTTGCTTATTTAAACTTAAGGTAAGCAAGTGGCATGGTAGGTTAGAGTACTGATATTTCCCCTCTAGAGATCAGAGTCCCTATCTGGACTTGTCGATTGAGATGGATTTGGTCTCATCTTACCCTCGTCTACTTTTATACCAGTTACAGCACCGTAGTTTTATCCCAAGTAACCATACCTGGCATCCTCTTCTTGGATTCCTAGTACTGTAGCAATCAGGGTGTTACAGATCAGAATTGAGGAGTTGCACGTTGAAGCCAATGCGCAATTCATGCTGTGGCTTGACTATGGCCTTTGCTGTTGCATGCTCCATTCAGGAGTACGAAATCCAAATTTTGAAGGGTCAGACTCTGTCCTATTCCCATAAGAAGCAGAATGATGCAGTTTTCCTCATTCATCACTCTCCTATTGGATCCCAGCATTGTTGATCATAATGAGGGGGAGTCACCACTGCAGGCTTGTTCGGAGTGGGGGTGAGGTAAAGAGGAGAAATAGCAGGAGTGGTGGCTTTAGCCTTAACCCACATGTGGAGGCCCCAAATGCTCGTACTCGGCCTTCCCCCCCCCAATGCTATTAATGACCCTGTCAGACAAATTTGGGGTGCAAAAGGATGCTGGCGAGAGCTACTTTTTCACAATCTACAATAATTATTCTTGGGTGGGTGACTGGGAGAAGGTGACTGTATTTGACTCACATTCTGCACCTTTATGGGCTTTAAAGTTCACTCCTCCTTATTGCAGGGCAGAAGAGATGAAAATGTAAAAGTGGATGAACATCTTGCAAAGAAGGACGCACAGGTACAGCAAAGCAAAACAATGGCTGAACCGAGCTGCGCTTGGCATGTAGATATCAAGTGTTCCCTATTGCAATACAAAACTAGCTGCTAATCCACATCTTACAGGGATGGATCATACCCAAGAAATTCAGAGCTTTGAACACCCCAAAGTTGAAATGGAGTGGGCAGGGAGACCATCAGATTAGGACATGTGGCTTTTTCCCTATCTCCTTCCTATAACTGGCATTAGTTTTTCTATATGTAATCCGGTCTGGAGTACCCAGTTTCCCAATTTCCATCAATGCATTGTTACATTTCAAAGTGACTATAGCAGTTTAAGTATTGCCATTTTATCTGTGGTGAGAGCTAACATGAACATGGGTTTCTTTGAGGGTTTTTTAAAAATGGCCTATGGGGAAAGTTTCACTTTATTCAGACTTCCCATTAACAGTGTAAAACTTTGGATTGCCCCTCTCCTTGCTGCCACCATGTGAGGCGCAGAATTTGGGCCCAGCAATCCTGTGCCAACACAAACTGCAAGTGAAGCTCATGACTCGCTCAAAACCTGCCTGGGACTGATATGAGTGGTGCTGATGGTATCCATAAAACACCACCCCCAGTTTGGCCATTGTAGTGAAGCCTCTGTCTGAAGAAGACACCATAGCCACTGATACCCTTGAGTGGAATGGATGGCCAGGGAAGCTCCAAGGAACACCCCTCTTCCCCCCGTCCCCTCTGATTCCTGAATAAGACACGTTTACAAAATCTTGATTTGTATTTGATGCATTGGAATTAACGCTAACATTCACTTTGCGATAAATTACATCTTTCATAAAGCAAATATTTCCATGCTGTTATATTCATGGAAAAATCTCCTTCTCATTTTGATAAATATGACTCCCTTAATGTCCGTCTTCCACATTATAAGCTGTTTCAGTGTAGCTCGATAGAAGGCAAGTTCTGCTTTTTATGACTACTCCTCGCGAGAGAGAACTAGTTCAATTTTCCAGGCTTGAGTTTCAGCAGCTCATGACAGCAACACCGTGACACTGCAATGAAGTCCGTTGCATCGCCCAGGTTCAGAATCCTGTCCTCGGAAAACTTATTGAAAATGCAGAGACTAGTTTGCAGTGGCACGGCTCAACATTCTTCTTTTGAGAAGTCTAGTCTAGTGGCCACAGGGATATCCTTTCTTTCCTTGTAACAGGCTCTCTATAATGCTGGCGAGAAGAAGTGGGGTACAGATGAAGATAAGTTCACTGAAATTCTGTGCCTCAGGAGCATACCTCAACTGAAATTAAGTATGAAATCAATTTTTGGACCATTTTGTGATATTTCTTATTAAATAATTTTCTATAGCCAAGCATCTGTATGTGTAATTTGGATTGAGGTGCCACTCAGTGTTACTGTCCCACCATCACTTCCCTGGGTCCATCAGCTTTTGCGAAAGGTTGCAGAATAAAAACCCGAGAGTTTCTAGCTCTCATGGTTGTGAAGATAAGCAGTACTGTATCTATCTGTTCACATATGGAAGGCTTCAAACTGAAACAGTAGGTCTAAGATGCATGTATTGTCCTTGTTGAGTGTGCCACATATCCATGTGTATGTAGATTTGAAGTGGGCTCTTCCTATGCAGTTTTACTCTAAGGTATTTTCATTCCCACTTTTGCAGGCGAAGAGATGGAAAGTTTGATCTTAAACCCAGGCAGCAGGTTGTCTTTTACTCATCCCGGTCTCCAAAGACTGTGTGGATTGAATAGCGTGCTGTAAATGTAATTGTCAGCATGTACAAATGCCATGCAGACTTGGGGACCAAGCAAGCCTCTGATAAGGAAGTAATTGTGTTTGCTATTTTGTGAATCACTCAATGCATCTTTGCCTTATGGCTAATGGAATGTGCTGCATGAGACACCTTTTTTTTTTTCATAAAGAAACCTGGGATCGTGAAAGCCTTCAGTGGATAAAATTTGTCTCCACCCGCTCAATATATTTGAGTCTGTCTTAATTTTATGATTATTAAAGCAAGACAATTGGGTAAATGGGCTAACTGAAGTGGGGTCTGACATGCTGCATTAAAGAACAGAGGCCAACAGCCTTTATAGAGAAAGTGGTGAATGTTAAAATGATGGCACTTGAAGGTGGTTTATTCCTTAACATTTTTACATATATACACCTTGATTGGCTTAGAATGATGGCACTGTTGCTCTGATCATATGGTATGTGTTCATCAAAGGCCTGTTCCAAACAATATTGAAGGTAGTGGAAAAACTCCCATTAATTTCACTAAAGTTTGGATCAGACCCCAAATGGAGCCTGACACATGAGAACATTGAGTAATTTCCTTGTGATAGTTTGATATACTTATTAAATATGCTTGGTTATCTTTTTAGCATTTGATGAATACAGGAACCTCAGCAAGAAGACCATTGAAGAAAGTATACAGGGTGAATTGTCAGGGCATTTTGAGGATTTACTCTTAGCCATTGGTAAGATTCTTGGAGGGGCATGGCTGAAAACAAGCTGTGCCTTTAAAAAAAAAAAAAAAAATAGGATAGGTAAAATATTAGTCTGAATACACCTCTACCCCAATATAACGCAACCTGATATAACACGAATTTGGATATAACGCGGTAAAGCAGCGCTCCGGTGGGGCGGGGCTGCGTGCTCCGGCGGATCAAAGTAAGTTCGATATAACGTGGTTTCACCTATAACGCGGTAAGATTTTTTTTGGCTCCCGAGGACCGCGTTNGTATGGTATGTGTTCATCAGAGGCCTGTTCCAAACAATATTGAAGGTAGTGGAAAAACTCCCATTAATTTCACTAAAGTTTGGATCAGACCCCAAATGGAGCCTGACACATGAGAACATTGAGTAATTTCCTTGTGATAGTTTGATATACTTATTAAATATGCTTGGTTATCTTTTTAGCATTTGATGAATACAGGAACCTCAGCAAGAAGACCATTGAAGAAAGTATACAGGGTGAATTGTCAGGGCATTTTGAGGATTTACTCTTAGCCATTGGTAAGATTCTTGGAGGGGCATGGCTGAAAACAAGCTGTGCCTTTAAAAAAAAAAAAAAAAATAGGATAGGTAAAATATTAGTCTGAATACACCTCTACCCCAATATAACGCAACCTGATATAACACGAATTTGGATATAACGCGGTAAAGCAGCGCTCCGGTGGGGCGGGGCTGCGTGCTCCGGCGGATCAAAGCAAGTTCAATATAACGTGGTTTCACCTATAACACGGTAAGATTTTTTTTGGCTCCCGAGGACCGCGTTCTATCGGGGTAGAGGTGTACTTTGATTTACAGTGACTTTAATTCTTGCTTTTAGTGATAAGCAGTATCACTGCATTAAGCATTGGTAACACTGACTTGGACTTACAAAAAGGAGAGCTTGTTAGTTCTGTAGCATATGTTCAACTATGTTGGTGTTTTTAATTAATAGAGTGGTAGCATCTAGCAGCCCTAATCCTGGACCAGGACTGCTTTGTGCTAAATTCTATACACCAGGCACGCCCTCCATCATTTATACTGACTCTTTGCAAGTGCCAAAAAACCCTCAACCATACTTGGGGATATTTTTAATAGTGACGCTAATGACTAATTTTACGGGTCACCAGCCTTCAGCCACCCATAGTGCTGAACCATTTCTGTAGCACTATGGTATTTTACTTTTAGGGCAGGCCTGAGGGTTCTATAAAGTCTTGTTATTCTTAACAATAGAAATGCTTTAACTAAATATCTATAGCCAGATTCACACTTCATATAAGTGGGTGCATCTCTCGTGGGAGTGAGTGTGTGAAATGTATGTAGTTTACCAGCCTGGGGCATCAGCAGGAAGAGAACTAAAGTGAATGCAGAATTGGCCAGGTGCATATGTGTATATACCTGACTTGTGCATGCATGTCAGGCATTAACAAGTGCAAGGCTGGTGCATACAATTGCATTTACAGTAGCTCCTCGCTTAATGTTGTAGTTATGTTCCTGAAAAATGCAACTTTAAGCGAAACAATGTTAAGTGACTCCAATTTCCCCATAAGAATTAATGTAAAGGGGGGGGGAGGGGTGTTAGGTTCCAGGGACATTTTTTTCACCAGACAAAAGACTTTATACAGACAGTTTTAAACAAACAATTGAATACTGTACACAGCAATGGTTGAAGCTTGGCTGAGGTGGTGAAGTCAGAGGGTGGGCTATTTCCCAGGGAATGCCTTACTGCTAAATGATGAACTAGCACTCGGCTGAGCCCTCAAGGGTTAACACATTGTTAATGCTGCCTCATACTCTACAAGGCAGCACAAATGGAGGGAGGAGAGACAGAGCTCCCTCCATCCTGAGCCCTGTTGTGTCCCCCGCTGCTCTATGGAGAAGGGGGGAGGGAGACAACCTGACATTAGCATCCTTCTTCCCTCCCCCTCTGCCCCCGCACAGTAAGCAGGAGGTTCCCAGGAGCAGCTCCAAGGCAGAGGGCAGGAGCAGCACATGGCAGTGGCGGGAGGGACAGCTGAACTGCCCGGCAATTGCTAGCCTGCTGGGCAGCTGCCACACAGGGAACTTAGGGGAGCGGGGAGCTGATAGGGGGGCTGCCGGCCCACCCTCAAACCCCCACCAGCTAGCTCCAATGGGCTGCTCTTTCTGCAAGCAGTGGACAAAGCAGGCAGCTGCCAAACAACGTTAGAAGGGAGCATTGCGCAACTTTAAACGAGCATGTTCCCTAATCGATCAGCAACGTAACAACGTTAACCGGGAGGACGTTAAGTGAGGAGTTACTGTGCCTAGCTTTGAAAATCTGGCCATACATGTCCTGTCCATTCATAGCGAGGGCTTGTAAGCCAAAGAAAGTTGTGTGATGGTATTGTAGTTTAAGTGGCCTGCTCTAACTCTTAACTTTTTCTTTTAATAGTTCAATGTGTGAATAATACTCCTGCATTCTTTGCTGAAAGGCTGCACCAATCTTTGAAG
Source organism: Platysternon megacephalum (assembly GCA_003942145.1). Lineage (NCBI taxonomy): Eukaryota > Metazoa > Chordata > Testudines > Platysternidae > Platysternon > Platysternon megacephalum. Next base: position 973,277 of record QXTE01000172.1, read on the forward strand.
GTAGGTTTTCAGCTTCCATACCCATTCTTGAACTCTTGTATATCTTTAAGAGAATGTCCAGTTTCTAGGAGTGATGTCTGTAAATATAAACATGGGACTGGTCCCTTACCACAGAATTCTTGGAGTCAGGTTAAGTGGGGAGGCGAATACTATTTCTAAATGTAGATGCTGGTTTTAGCCTAACTTGCATAATGCTTTTTATATGGTGTATTGTACTAGATAGTTCTTTTCTATTTTATCAGGGTGCTGGAACTGATGAGTTCACTCTTAATAGAATCATGGTTTCCAGATCAGAAATTGACCTGTTGGATATTCGAGCTGAATATAAGAAGCATTATGGCTGCTCCTTGTACTCGGCTATAAAAGTAAGAATTATTGTAATGAACTATTTTTGCATATTGGATCAAAGTTATGTAACAAATGTGCCAGCTCATGTAATTGAAAAAGTTCTATCTTTTTTTTCTCTCTATTTGAGGTATGTATAAAAGCTTTATATTTGGAAGTGCCAAATCTAGTTAAGTGGGAGTAAGCAAGGAGGTGTTAGATACTAAAGCTATACCTCTCTCCTCTTCAAACTCCTCTACTGTGTTCTTGACAAAATGGAGTAAAATGGCAATTGAGTAGGTCAGAGCAGGTGGCTGGAGGCAGGAGATGACTAGGAAATAGACAAGAAGGTGACTTATTGTGCCAGACGTTTGGTACATTGTGTAGAAAGAAGATGCAAAACTCGATCCAGTTATATTTGGGAGGTGGAGTCCAAGGTGATTAGGAGGAAAATGGTGGTGTAATTGACAAGGGAATGGGGTGGAAAGGAAGTGGGGGTTTTTGGGTGGAAAAATAAGACTTCGTTTTGGTCCTCTTGAGCCCGCAGTGGGCAAGCTAGGAGGATCTGTCAGACAGTGAGCAATGCATGTTTAGAGATTTGTGAACCATTAGCTTAGCTTGCTGACGCCACGTGAGGACAAAGTGAACAGGTATAGATGGAGAAGATGAAGTAACCAGTGACAGCTCTGCAGGATGCCAGGGAAGGGGGACTGGGTGCTCCTAGGTGCTCAATAATATAACGGCAGAACTGCACCACACTGTCTGATACCCAGAACGTTTGGAAATGCCTAGCTTTAGTAAGAAGACATTAACATTAAATGATTCTCTTAATCATGTTTTAAAGCTGAATTGAAAATTGCTAAAAGGCAGGTTCAGGACCCTGTTTCCTGATATACTGCCTCTTGCAGTGACTCTTTCCACAGCTGAACTGCACCAGGGAAGCATTGCCCTAATACTAGTTTTGTGGTATGGTAGCTAATTTTCATAGTCTCAGAAGCAGATCAGGGACCATTAGCTATTTGAGACAGGATAGTTGTGACAGTCCGAGGTGATACCAAGTGCTTAGTGACTTTGTTTAGAGATAGTTATTCATTTTAAATAAGGTTGAACACAATGGTTTAGTTCTTAAAGTTCTGTTCCTACAACACTGACTGTCTGTAATTTCCTTCTCTTTCCAATGACTTATTAATTCAACTTTAATGGAAGCTGGAGTGGTTTTCCCGCCAGAAATGTCACTCAGATATCTTCTCTCAGCTCAATGCTTTAAGTCCAGCAAGTAGCTGCCAACATTCTCTCATCTGCTCAAAAATGTCTGAGGTTGGGAGATTAATCAGAATAAGTGTACTTTTAAAAAATGAATAAACAGTCTTGAGTGATCTTTTCTGTCAGCCTCTTTCATAAATTTCCGCCTCTAGCAACAGAACACTGTGCCACTGATGTGATGAGCCCTGTTCCATAACATAGCTCTGAATTGCACAGTGCTGATCATCACAACTAACTGCACCATAATCGTGTGGTAATCTAGAGTTTTATTAATTCTTCTTTAGGATAAAACCTAGAGTTCCATACAAAATCAGCGGGTGCCTGAGGCTCTTTCTTGATTAGGAAAAGAGCTAGCTAAGCCTGATCTTTCCTTTCCTAGTGTAGATGCAGGGTAAGGCCTTGTTGCTCGATTCATCTGGTGGAAATGGTAGTCTAAATTATCCCACATCTGCACTGGGAAAAATGGTAGCATTTAGGTTGGTCTTGGCTAAAGTGTGTGCTAAACCTGTCTGCTTTCCTTAGTTCAGGCAAAGCATGAGTTCTGAAAATCTACATGGGATTCCATTTTTGACCAATCAGCTGGTACTGATCAGTGATAAAACTCACTGAATGGGCCAGAGCCCTTTAAAATATCAACTTGTTTATAACTTAATTCATATATTGAGAAACAAATCGAAATGTGTGGAATAACATTGCTAATGTCTGTAGAACACAAATGCCAGGAGTAGCCAAGCTTGTAGGGGAACAACATATCTCATACTATTTAAATACTAATCCAGCCTTCAAAGAATATTGTGTCATTGTCACATAATAATGCTATTGTACTCTAGCATCCAAACATTTTGAAAATTTTTATGTATTCTTTATTACCTGCACTCTACTGCAGAATACTCCTCCATAGTCTTAGATTCTTGTCTTCATGAGAAGGTTGGACTGGCTTAACTAACGGTGTCATTTTAACAGTTAGTTGAATTCATGCAAACCCCTTTTCTGAACACTTTTTTTGGTGGGGGGGGCTTGAGTGGCTTTAAATGATTAGGCATCTGTTTGAACTAAACCAAAATAAACCTGGCTTAAACTGAAATTGATACTCACAGCCTTTTACAGCAATTAGTTCAACTAATACAACTTCCTGTGGTCAACATTTTCCGACCTGCTGTCTACAGACAGGCTTCTAAATCTGCATTTAGGTTCAAAAGTGAAAATTGCCTAACTCTCAGAATTACCAACCCCTGTAGCTCCCTGTGATACTGGAAAGTGAGATCACACATTTGAGACTAAATGTAGATTTGTGGTACCTAACTTTAGGCACCGGGGTTTGAAGGTGTTGGATTTTGTGTTTGTGGTTAAACAATTTTCACTCAGCTACTTTCTGCCTGTCTTTGAGTACTGGTTTAGTACTGGGTGGACCAATTAAGTCATTAATTTAAATGGGTTGATTTAGAACTAAAAACCTGCCCATTGATTGAGGTTGAGGCTTTGTAAAAGTAACTTAAAAAATGTGTGCTATTGCAAATGTAGATTAAGATTTATAATGAACTAAATTGTAAATTGTAGTGGGGGAGGGTGGTTTTTGTTAATACTACTCCTGGAAGGCTCTTATGTCTTTTATAAAGCTGCTAGAGGCAGGCAACAGTACTGAAAATTGAGGCCCTAATCCTGCGAACACGTCACTGTAACTTCAGTCACAAATAGTCCCGTTGACTGCAGTGGGACTGCTCACACTCGGAGTTAAACATGTGCAAGGGTGTTTGTAGTATAGGGGGCTAATGAAGACTTTAGCATAAGGTCTGTCACTTCAAAACAAAATTGTTCATTGTTAATGCACAGTTGACTTTCAAAACATAACAAAGTTACTGTCCCCTTTTTATACACATGGGCCAAAATTTCCAAATAGGAGCCTGAAATCTGTATTTAAGCACCTAAGCGATTTAAAAGCACAAATCCAGTGATTTCAAATGACAAACCCCCTGATGGAGGAGTACAGCCTGGTAAAGCATTTCAGCTTTCTGGACCTAGGGAAGTTCACTCTATCAGAAGGTGGTGTTGGTTGTAAATGTAGCACAGGCTATTCCGGAAGTTACTGAGGCCCTGGACTTGTCTTTTTTTTAACATAGATGTGCATTAAGTGGGAGACTTTTTTTTTTTTTTTTTTCTACTATGACGGGCGGGCAAAGCTTTTGGCCGAGGGCCACATCGGGTTTCGGAAATTGTATGGAGGGCTGGTTAGGGGAGGGGGTTGTGGCCCAGCCCCCACCTCCTATCTGCCTCCCCAGGACTCCTGCCCCATCCAACCCCCCCCCCCATTCCCTGATGGCCCCCCCGGGACCCCTGCCCCATCCCCACACACCCTGTCCCCAGATCCCTGCCACCCCATCCAACCCCTCTGCTCATTCTGACTGCCCCCCGGGACCCCTACCCCCATTCAACCCCCTATTCTGACCACCCCGCCCCCTGACCACCACCCTGAACTCCCCTGCCCTCTACCCAACCCCCCCTGCTCTGTGCCCCCTTACCGCGCTGCCTGGAGCACCGGTGGCTGGTGGCGTTACAGCCACACCGCCCGGCTGGAGCCAGCCACGCCGCCGCACAGAGACCGGGTCAGGCCCCAGGAGCTCACAGCCCCACCGCCCAGAGCATTGCGCTGGCGGCAGAGCGAGCTGAGGCTGCGGAGGAGGGGGGACAGCAGGGGAGGGGGGGCGAGTCGGCTGGGCCGGGGCAAGTCGGCTGGGCCGGATGTGGCCCGCGGGCCGTAGTTTGCCCACCCCTGTACTAGGAAGTTCAATGTAAATCTGAACTGCTAAGTAGAAAACTAAAACCGGTACCGAACATCCTCTTCAGCAATTTAAAGTTATAAAATGGGGGAAGTAAAACTAGCAGCAAGTCTGTACATTTTTAATTTTGTAAAATCATGATTTTTTTTTATCGACACTGGTTCAGTATTTTACTGCAATCATGATGAATTAAGTCTTCTCCCAGTCAAGAAAATGGGAGTTGTTGCTCATTTCAGTAGGAGGATCAAGTATCTTGTATCCTCTTAACATGCTGTTGTGTTGGCCCAAAAAGGGGGGGGAAGTGTGGAGAAATCATTTTCGAAATAGCAAACGACACGTAACGTGATGCTCACTAATGTCACTTTTTTTTTTTCCCCCCTCTGCACAGTCTGATACCTCTGGGGACTACGAGACCACACTACTGCGGATCTGTGGTGGGGATGACTGAAAATAAATTCATAAGGAGCAGTGCTATTGCTTTTCTGCTACCTACAGTAATGCTGCTTGTGAAGCTTTTTAAACATTTAAGCAATTGTAAAACTGCAACATGCTGACTGCTTTCTCATCCAGTATCCTAATAAACAGATGTTTGTTTTAGTGCATCTCTTCAGGCTGTTATCTAACCACCTGCTGGCATCTGGATAAACTGTGCTTAGACTATCAGAAGCCAGATCTCCCAGCTATACACTGTGTTCCCCTGTAAGCTAAAAGTCTGTCTGGAAACAGTTGCTGTCTTTCTACAGCTGTACAGCATCAGAAAAAGTGATATTACCATAGGGTGGTGGCAGAATAGGAACCAATGGAAGGTCAAGTTTATAGTTGCAAAGGCTGTGTTGGGTAGTTTGCATTGGTGGACTGATGTTGTTGTAAACACTGGATTCTTCTCTAATCGTTATTCCAAAGATAACCATTTATTTTTATATATTTTAGGGCTGTCAATTGCATTTAACGCATGCAATTAACTCAAATTAATCAGTTAACAATAATAGAACACAATTGAAGTGTATTAAATAGTTTTTGGATGTTTTTCTAAATTTTCAAATATATTACTCCTGGGGGAATTCTGCACCACTACACAATGCAGAATTTTGCAGAATTCCACGTTTCCCCCGCAGAATTGCTGGCTGCCACTAGGGGCCGCTGGACTCTGCAGAGCCCAGCTTGCAGTGAGTGGAGCTAGCATGGCAGGGCTGTAGGCTGCATGCTCTGCTTGATCCTCATTCTCCTGGGGACGGGAGAGCCTGGGAGACCAGTTCTGGCCAAGGGTGAGGAAGGGCAGGGCCATGCCCCCTGGCAGGACAGTAAAGAAGTTGGGGGGGGGGGGGGGGGGGGGGNGAAATAAAATGTGCAGAATTTTTAATTTTTTGGCACAAAATTCTCCCAGGAGTAAATATATTGATTTGTTATCACACAAAATAGAAAGTGTACAGTGCTCACTTTATATTTTTATTACAAATATATGCACTGTAAAAACGATAAACAAGAGTATTTTTCAGTTCACCTCAAACAAGTACTGTAGTGCAATCTCTTTATTGTGAAAGCGCAAGTTACAAATATACTTTTTTTGTTTTGTTACAAAACTGCACTCAAAAACAAAACAATGCAAGACTTCAGAGCCTACAAGTCCACTCAGTCCTACTTCTTGTTCAGCCAATCGCTAAGACAAACATGTTTGTTTACATTGACGGGAGATACTGCTGTTTGCTGCTTATTTACAATGTCACCAGAAAGTGAGAACGTGGCACTTTTGTAGCCGGCATTACAAGTTATTTACGTGCCAGATATGCTAAACATTCATGCTTCAGCTACCATTCCAGAGGACATGCTTCCTGCTGAAGATGCTAGTTTACAAAAAAAAGTGTTAATTAAATGACACAATTCTCCCCTGAGGAATTCAATGTCTCCTGCTCTGTTTTATCCACATTCTGCCATATATTTCATGTTCTAAAAGTCATAGATGACCCAGCACATGTTGTTCATTTTAAGAACACTTTCACAGCTGATTTGACAAAACACAAAATGTACCAATGTGAGATTTCTAAAGATGGCTACAGCCCTCGACCCAATCTTTAAGAAGCTGAAGTGCCTTCCAAAATCTGAGGGACAAGATGTGGAATATGCTTTCAAGACTTCTGAAAGCAACATTCCAATGCAGAAACTACAGAACCCAAACCACCAAAAAAGAAAATCACCCTTCTGCTGGTGGCATCTGAGTCAGATGATGAAAATGAACATGCATCGGTCCAAACTGCTTTGGACCATTATCAAACAAAGCCTGTCATTGGCATGGATGTATGTCCTCTGGAATGGTGGTTGAAGCATAAAGGGTGTTTAGCATATCTGGCACGTAAATACCTTAATACTGTCTACAACAGTACCATGTGAATGCCTGTTCTCATTTTCAGGTGACGTAAACAGGCAGCATTGTTTACGTTTATGGGAGATAAACTTGTTTGTCTGAGCGATTGGCTGAAGTAGGACTGAGTGGACTCGTAGGCTCTAAAGTTTTACATTGTTTTATTTTTGAGTGCCGTTACTTTTTGTAAACAATTCTAAATTTGTAAATTCAACTTCCATGGTAGATTGCACTATAGTACTTGTATTTCAGTTCACCAAATACTATTTTTACAGTGCAAATATTTGTAATCAAAATTAAATATAAAGTGAGCACTGTACACTGTTGTAGTTGAAATCAATATATTTGAAAATGTAGAAAACATCCAAAAATAAAGAAATGGTGTCCTATTATTTAACAGCACGATTAATCACTTTTTTTAATCACTTGACAGCCTTTTATTTATTGTGACAGCACCTATGAGCCCTGCTCAGGAGCCAACACCCTATTGTGCAGGTACTGCATAAATGTGGCCAGACTCTGCAGGAGCTGAAATGGTTGGAGACCTCAGACAGTTTATACACTTCAGCAGCTGTTGACCTAGCATAAATATGGTTGATGACCTGGAAATTTAAGTACAGGACACACAACACTGATAGTTGCAACAAACAAATCAGGTGGTACAAGGTAACAATGAGGCAATACTGGTCAGCATATGTAGCCCGAGACTATGGAGACAAAATTTGATAAGCAATGCAATTTGCATTAGTGTGATCAGAGAGGGCTCAGACAAATCAGAGGCAGGTAGCACTACTGCACACAACTGACCTCTGTCATCTGCCTGCTGAAGCCTATCCCATTTGTTCGAAAGATGGTAGCGGGGTGGGAGGAGATAAGTGGACTGGGAGAAATCCCTTTGCACCTTGGTCTGTAAAATCATGATAGACCTCCCTGAATTTGTCAGTCTATCTTCTGAATCATATTAGTCACACTACACAGAGCTCATGTACATTCCTGACCAAATAAATAGGTCAGAGCCTATATAAGGGACTTTTCAGATGAGAAAACTGAAGTTGATATTTTAAGAATGTTTTGAAATGAACAGCTGGTAAACAGAAGTGAAACTGGAACTGCAGTTGGACTGACCCTGCTAGGACTGAGAGACGACTGCAACTGGTTTCTTCTCTCAAAACCAGAAATAGAAGTGCAGCCACTGTGATTCACTTCCTTAATCCTTACTGTGATGGATAAGGCCGGTTGGTAAGTGTGAACAGTTGTTACTGTGTGGTTTTTTGGCGTTTTTGCTAGTCCCCATTGGCTGTTGACTTAGTGCAGTTTTATGCAACTTCCACAAGGTGGCAGGGTCAGTTAATTGGGACTACTTAAGCGGAATTGGTTTTGTTTTTTTAATAAGTTTTAATGTTTTGAG